>CM038679.1:496007756-496398305 GCA_021605205.1 Aegilops longissima | reverse complement strand
CGTAAAACCCTAGTCCTGCTTTGGTGGGTGTATTTGAGAGAGTTCTTGAGCTCTCGAACTAGGCTATGGTCGAGTGTGGTTCGAAGAGCGAATCCTTCTCCAAGATGCCATGGGCCTCCTTTTATAGTCGGAAGGGCTGCCACGGTGGCACCACAGGGAGGTGGAAAGGCGTCTGATGCCCTGAGCTTATCGCTCGTATTACGGGACAAGGCGCATTGTCGTGGCTTAGGTGTCCTTGCTTTATTGGGGGCGGGCGAGGCCCGTCCGTCCGTCGCCGCTCCTCCTTGCTTCACTGACACGCCTTAGCCAGCGATGCATGCGGCGCCATGTAAAGGCGAGCAGTGAGGTGGGCGGTGGTGGAGCCTTCATGAAGATCGCATGCCGCCACGCAGCGCTTGATGAGTTGGCCTGGGGGATGCATGTTGCCATGCAAGTGCCCGCCCAGCTGGTTGGGCTGGGAGCTGCATGTGAACGGCGGTGGAAGCGTGGTTGGCGTGGGCCTTGCGGTGGCCCTGCTGGTGTCCTTGGTGAGGGCCTTGCCGGGTGGCCCGACAAGGGTCTTGCCGTGGCACGCTGTCGTCCCCGGCAGGGGCCTTGCCGGGGGTCTGGTGGCCTTCCTCGGCGAGGATCTTGCCGAGGATCGTCGTCTTCTAATCCTCATATAATCTTGAATATGTCTTCACAAAGATCTGCATGGCACCACAGAGGTGCCTTCCCGAGCCCTGGCCCCACGTGGATGATGGCGTTGGGGACCGTGAGCTCAAGGGTGGCTCGCTCTGTTGGTGTGGGGCGAGCTGCCCCGGCAAGGGTCTTGCCGGGGGAGCCTGCTTCATCCCTCTGCTCCTCATGGTCTTGGCCTTGGCGTTGCTCTGATTATCTTGGGCTTCGGTCTTACCTTGGCTCACCTCCCTGCTTACCTTGGTGTGACCGTGGGGCTGCTCCATTGTCCGTCTGCAGGTAAAGGGTACAAAACCGTGCCCCTCTTTTTGTACACCGACAATGGGCTCCGCACCCCCGGCGGTTTTGACCTCGCCTTCTTCCAACGGCGGTAGCTGCGTCCCATGGCCGAGGATGACTAGCTAGGTGGACGGGCCAGAGGTAGGAGGTCACTCAGGGATTTTTTTTGCAGACTGACATGTAGGTCCCACAAGTCATAACTCCCGGTCGAATAGAAGACGTTGACTTAATGGGCGACATGGGCCCTGTTTGGATACTCTAAGTCAGAGGTTAGATTCTAACCCTGAACTAACTCTAACCAAAGTGGTGTTTGGATGGCAGGGTTAGATTGACAACAAATGTATCCAAACAGGGCCATGGATTGAAACGTGCCTATAACGACACTTTGTAGAGTAGTCGTTTCTTGGTAGGGCTGGTTGGTAAGAGCATGTACAATGGTTGATAAGGTAGTCTTATCTTAAGTCTACCACGTATGCAAGTGGTAGTAGTTTCTTGGCATTATTAGTGGTTTCTTGTATTATTAGGGGTTTCTTGTAAGGAACAATGTACTACTAGCGACAAAAGGCGATTCTAGGTTGCGTTTTACTCCAACAAGTACTACTAGTGGTCGCGGGAGTGTATACCTCCTTTTGTGGATTCGATCCCAGCCGAACGCATGGTGGCCTTTTTTTAAATAGTAACTTCGCTGCGAGCCAATATTTTACATGGGTAGTTTGAGTTTTGAAGTCAAACGGACATGCGGCACCACAATCTG
Organism: Aegilops longissima; assembly: GCA_021605205.1. Taxonomy (NCBI): domain Eukaryota; kingdom Viridiplantae; phylum Streptophyta; class Magnoliopsida; order Poales; family Poaceae; genus Aegilops; species Aegilops longissima. Next base: position 496,396,594 of record CM038679.1, on the reverse strand, counting down.
GGTGCAGTGGATAGCCTAGCCACATGAACGGGTTTTCCTTCCCAGCATCTCGTGGCTCACGTGCTCGCCCTAGCCGCACCTCGCTTGCAGCTTCATCATCAGCTAGTAGCATATTTAAACTAGCGCCTCCCAATTAAGCTCGAGGAGCCGGAAAAGCCTGGCGGGGCATTGGGAACTGTGCAATATGGCTCTATATGTAAAGTGCTCTACTACTACTCTGTAGCTTGTGGCGTTGCACGCATGGATTTCACTCCATTATCGGCTCTACTATAAAAGAAATTCCTCTTGACATGTTTTTTTGAAACGGAGGCAAAAGCTTTGCTTCATCTCATTCATAAAGAAGAAACTACTAACAAAGTTCGACGAGATCCATTACATCTCCAAAAATGGAAGCGAAAAGCCTAGTCTCGCTATATCAAATAACTCAAATGGTATGCACCTGCAGTAACCGTCGCTGATAAACAGGCTGCTAGTGTGTGCGTGAGAGGAGCGGCTGAGTACGCCAGCTACGTGAGAGGAGCGGCTGAATAGAGCACCGAGAGTACCCACTAGGCCACTACGCAGTGTACTTTCCTGCATTGATAGTACAGCGATGGTTCTAGAGAACAAGATAGTACCTCCACTTCCAAGCTGTAGCTCCTTGGCCCCGAGATTCAAGAGTTCAAAACTGGTGCACTATACTAGAAGTACAGACATAGCACTAGTAGTACCTCGACTACTAGTTGAGAAAGTAGTACTAATCTTTGCTCTGATGCAATCACGTGCTCTCACGTCACATAATGTAAGGCGTTTTTGACACTAGTTGGCGTGTACAAAAAATAGCAAAAACATACCCAAAATTTCTTAATCCACGCCAAAAACTACTATCTAGTGCCAAAAATTTCTTACTAGTGCTATTATTTACAGTATAATGCAATCCCATAATGTCCCATAATGCTAGTACTAGTAGTAAATAATAGCCTCACCCCTTCGCTTACTACGCTCTACAGTTGGAAGGGACGAGGCCCTGTGGTTACTACACTCTTATCTCCTCCTCGCTAGTTCCCCTCCCCCCGAAGAGAAGGTAGTTCGTCACTGCTCCCATGGATTTGCCAGGCGGTTCTCCTCCTCGTCGGGGATGGGAGACCTTGGACGACGGTCCTCTGGGAGAAATCGCACGCCCCTCCGACGTCCTCACCGCCACAAGACTCATTGCTTCCTGCACCAACTTTTTCAAGACGGTGGGCTTGGGAAAAGGCCATGCTTGTTGGTCTTCCATGCGTCCTCGAGGAGAAGGTTCTTCTATTGGACAATCCTTCGAATAGTCCACCGCTCCCTAGCCATGGTTGCACGTTGACTCCGCTAGAGTTGCCGACGTTGAGAGGTAGCCGGATTTTGTCCGATGAGCAGGTCAGTAATGGAGTTTGATCATGTAGTACTTAGTTATTCCATTTCCATCCCGTAATTTCTCCGCTGCCCACCGTCTTATATATAGGTCTGGGTCGGTGCCAACGAATATTGGCTTGCATACCTCTGGCCGGATACCACCATCATTTTGCACAACATCCATAGCAGTGCGGCCATTCCGGTAGACCCCTTCTCCACCATTGGGATCGGCTTCCGGACTGGCTGGGCTTGAATACGTATGATGATGCCTACATGAGATCGAAGAAGATAGCAATTGCGGAACCGCCGACAAAGCGACGTGGCTATGACGATTACTATCTCATTGCGGTGTTCGACATAAGGATTGCCATCAATGCAAGAGGCAGTAGTGGCAGAGGCTGGCGCATGTTGGTGGCGGCAGATTTGTACCCCTACACGTTAGAAGACGCCATGCGCCATCTAGGCCACATCTTCGCGGTGACAAGCCAGGGGACTTGTTTCATTTGGTTGCCATCCTCTAGCTGCCACCATTTTTGTTTTTCCATGTCTTACTATCTCATCCATGTAGCCAAGAGTGGCAATATATAATAAGTCGGTTATTTTACTTCCTCTATACCAGAGTAGTACTATTTGCTGCATAGTATTACTGACCGCCATGTTTGAGCACAACATTATTATGCATGGACCTTGAGTATGTACGTCACCATGTGTCCAGATCTGAGATGCCGCGTGTACCAGATGAACGGCACCGAGTTAGACCCCCGTGATGCTACATGGGTGCCGAGGAACACTCTTGGAGAGTACTCGCTTTTCATTGGGGACAACTACCCCATTGTGAAGTGGATGCCACCTTCTGTGCACGACATGGAAGGCCTGCCGTTCATGAAGCATGGTTGTGTCTTCAGTGCGCCCCGCCGGATGAACGACATGCTGGGACACGCTATCCCTGATTTATGCCGCTTCAGCTTGGATGAGTCTCCTTCGTGTGGAACCGGGCTAGAAAGCTGCAACAATGATTCCCGTTGCCCACCGCTATGGATCATGCCATCCATGAAGAACACCTGGGACTGGAACCTGGAGGAGGACATGTAGCCCATCTATAACGTGTAAGTGGAGTACGGTAAATTGTGAACGGTAGGCTGTGAATATATGTAGACTAGTCGTGCACAAATTTATCACATGAATTGGTGATGAACTTGTGTGACATACTGGCATTTGTCCTTTAGAATTTATTACAAGTAAATGTGTTATATGTACGTGCAACTTGTGTGGTTGTTGCACGGGCTCCAACATGCTCTTTGAGAAAAAAAAGGTGGCACAGCTTTGGATATACGTGACGTGGCGGCATTATACAGTAGCATCATTCGCTATAGTTGTAGTACGCTCCTACTAGGACAACAACTCCTATAAAACCTTGTGCTTGGCTCTTTGCCTCTTCGGGAGGTTCAACAGTTAGTACTCGTGTGAACCTTGCACTTGGCTCTTCGCCTCTTCGGAAGGTCCAACAATGATGATACTATAGTACACATTATGCTTCTGGCAATCTGACACCGATTGAACTGCTGCACGTCCACCGCGAGGGCGAGGGCGAGGGAGAGAGGGAGAGGGAGAGGGCGCTGTAGCCAAAACCCTCTCCTCGTCTTGCGGATCACCGCGCGCGTGGGCGAGGGAGAGGCGTAGTAAGCAAGCTTCTTCTCATTCGGCAAGTTGACGGGACACATCAAAGCAGTACTAGTACTAGTCCATAAAACGTCCTTTCTAGTTAATATGGCTTAATTTGAAACGAGAAAAATACCCTGACGGTCAATGTATGTAACAATACACTCTTGATTATCACTATATATAGTTTTGCGGTGATTATACGATCACTAGCTCATCGTAGAGCACCGTATTGCACCCTACTGACTGGCCACATAGTCGACGTGGCACTTTGTTGACTGGTTAAATTCTCACCTGGTTTCTGGGTCCCACCTGTCAGTTGGCAGAGCAAAGAAATCAGCTAAAAAACAAAGAGTGTAGTACATCTACACTTCCAATGCATTTAACCTTTAATCTAAATCAATATTGATTGACTAATGCACCAACTTGTGCTCTAGGTATAGGCTACATGTCTATCTTTAATTACATCATGCAACAACCTTCATTTAATCTTCTTCTCTCAATGGTCGCATGCACACATAAGTCTGCTACTTTTGGGCATTAATTATGCCCTGGTCAATGTGTAAATCTCTAAATGTACAGTCTTTCACGGACGTAGGGAGTAGGTTGAGCACTTGAGCATGAGCATGTGTGTTGCGTCGTGTGCTGTGTGCCGCATGGGTGTGTGAGTGTTGCGTGCGTCCATGTGTACGTGTGAGTGTTGCATGTTGCATGCATGCATGCATGCATGCATGGGGCTTACTCCCTCCCATTGACATGTTCTTATTTCAAGCTTCCTCTATTCCCTCCATATGGTGATACTCCCTTTGTTCCCAAATACGGAGTGAAATCCTCCCTCTGTTCACAAATACGGAGTAAAATCCTCCCTCTGTTCCCAAATACGGAGTATTTGTCTTTCTAGAGATTTCAACAAGTGACTACGTACGGAGCAAAATGAGTGAAGTGAGCGTAGAGGCATAGGGATAATGTAGAAAGGAAGTCTTCGTGATCCATTATTCCCCATCTCAGTCAGAGAGAACTACTCAACTAGTCTTCGCAGTGAAGTGACAATACACGCTGCAGCAGATGGGACACATAATTAATAAGCTGAACCAGCGTGTTGGTGTTACTAAATCAGCCTTACCCAGTACTGCCATCATGTTTGCCAGTAGAGCACGCTTCTTTCCTCCATTAACTGACATATGGGCCCTCTTGTGGTAGACACATATGTCATCGGTGTAAGTATTTACACTCCGAAGGACGATATATCCTGGTAGTAGTAGTAGAATTGAGATTTAATGCACTTTCTTCCCCGTCTTCCACTCTTCCCCCTCCTCTCTTCCCCATCGTCGGCCGCACACCATTTCCCCCCGCTCTCTGCTTGCCCGCCCGTGCTATCTTCCTTGATAGCTCGCGTGTACCATATCCCCCCGCTCACTGCTCGGCCACACGAGGAGAAGCTTCTTCGCTCGCCCGCCCGAATCCACTTCCCCGCTGGCTCACAGGCACCGAAAACCCCAATGGCAGAACCGATCGACATGCGAGCCTCGATTGAATTCCCTCCTGATGTTCTCTTGGAGCAGATCTGTAATCGTATGGACCTACTCAGCACCGTCCGTGTGGCCGCATTCTCGGTGTCTTTGTACCGTCTACTCGTCTGCAACCGGCCGGCTCTTTTCAAGACACCCTGCTTGCTGATGCCCGATCCTCGCAGGTGCCCAGACACCGACTTGACGATCCTATGGAGGTTTTCGTGGTGCCCCTCGACATGCTACCACTACCCGTCCACCTGTCCTTCATGCGCAGGCACTACTGGGCGGACATGAAGGAAAACTGGATCGTCCTCATCCACCAATCCGGTAGTCCGTGGCATCTCGTGGATATCTACACCCAGCGAGAGATCACCCTTCCATCTTTGGATACCGCCGCCATCGAGCGTCGTGACCCGCCGGACACTCCTGCCTACTACGCACGAGACGCGTCGAGCTTTTGGCTCGACCTCTGTTTGCTGAAGGTTGTAATCTGCGAAGTGCCCACACCATCAGAAGACTACATGGGTTACAAGCTCATTGTCGTGTTCAAGATGGGATTAGTCTATCTGGAATCCGGTCGCCATACATGGTTATGGCTCATCGTCGATCCTCTTTACCCAACACTTCTGTCTGATGCTATAGTGCACGATGGCATCGTTTATGCGATCGGCCTTGCAGTTGGCTGCCTATACTGGTGGAATCAATCATCGTGTAATTGTTCTATCTCATCTCATCTTTACCTTAAGAATACGACTGCCTGTTCATTGTTACAAATTTAGAATATATAGTATGTCTATAACCACATCATTGTTATATGTTCCTCTCATTTCCTAGATTTTTATGACCACACATGTTATTGTTAGAGTTGATATGAGAACAATTGGTATCTAATGATTGTTAGAATAGATATTATGAGTATAACCTCATGATTGCTATATGCTACTCTCATTTCCAGGATTTTTATAACAACGCATGTATTGCTTAGAGTTGATATGATAACTGTAGTAAGTTCTATGGTAGAATATGAGTAGGCCCTGTCATATCTGTTTTCCTCTCATTGTTACATGATGTTTGAACCATGATATATTGCTAGAATATGAAAGCCATTGGCTTATGTTTTTAACTTGGGGTATGATTATGACCACGACATTGCAATTCTATGTCTATGATATGTGTCACTATTATAATAATCTTAATTCCACACATATTCTGAACATGATTGTTTATTTTTGTCCTTTTGGTCTCCAATTTGAATTGTTGCAGCAGACGCAAATGTGCCGGCCTTCATGATTCCAGGACCTGGAATCATACTAGTCGATGTGTCACATCCCAGTTAGACCATGCATTAGGGTGTGCATCATGTTTAAATTCCATTTGAATTTGAAATGGGGAAGGCAGGAAACCCCAGAACACCCCCCCCCTTTATTCAACTAGGGTTTACTAAAAATTATTTCAATGAATCCGAAATGCCCTTCAAAATGCTCATCCTCTTTGCTTTGGTGCAGAACCTATGTCAAAGGAGGTGGGTCATTTTCTAGGTCAACCAAAGGTCCTTGGTTTAATTCACAAGTTTTGAACTTGAGCATTTTAAATGGTACAAAATATTTTAAATGTTCAAAAATTGCCAAACCAAAATGTTTCATGTTGGAAATATTCCAACAAGGGACCAGGAGCATTTTGGTGATTTTTAAAACAATCTTGGTATTTTAGAAAACCCCACAAAGTTGCAGGATATTAGAAAAAAAGAAAGAAAGGCAGAAACCTTACAGCGCTGTGCTGCAGCCCTGCCCGGCCCCCCAGCAATGGCGCCTGTAGCTGCTTGGCTCGGCCAGCGAGCAGCCAGTCTTTCATGGCGGGCACCCTTCAGGTGCCACGCACCTGGTCGCCGCCTCGCCGCTCCCTTTGCCGGTGCCGCCGAGGACCGACCCCTCTCGCTCTCCGAACCCCTGGACCTCCCTCTCCTCCCGGATCATCTCCTCGCTCTCCCCAACTTGGCCGCGCCACGCCGCCAAGACCACCGCCCGTGGTCGTGCTCCCGCCGTCCGTGCTCCTCCACACCATGTCCGGGAGCTCCGCCGCCTCCACTACCCCTAGCCGGCCGAGTCCCGCTCGCTCCAAGTACCCGAACCCAGCTCACCGACCTCGGCCGAGCTCGCCGTCGCGGAGATCCCTTTTGCGTCGCCGTCGCCCGGTTCATCCCGACCCAGCGAGGGCTCTCACGGCGCCCGTGAGCCTATCTAACTCCCCTTCCCTCTCTCGCGCCCTCGAGCAGCGTAGCGACCGAGCCGCGTTCACACCGCAGCCGCCGCGCGGGCTTCGTCACCGGCGTGCTCCGGCCACTCTCGGCCACCCGGGGTGCCGTTGCATTCACCACACCCCAGCGGGTCTGCCCATGCACTTCCGCACCTCGCCGAGCCCTCTAACCTCAAACCCGTCGTTGGCGAACCCGGCGGCCGCCTAACTCGTCGCCGGCGCCAACTCCGCCACCCCGGCCCCAACTAACCCTACCAATAGGCGCGGGTTGCTCCTAGCTACCGTAGCTATCTTCGCGACTCGTTTGGTGGCGGAATCCTCAAACACACTCCTCCGCCGTGTCGGGCTCGCGTGACTAGTCGCCGAGTGCGGCCGGCGTGGACATTGACCACTGCGGGCCCGCGTTGACCCTTGACAGTCAGCGGCAGATGGGGCCCAGCCACGCTAACTAAATAGATTAGTTTTAATTAAATTTTAGTTAAGTTAATTACCACGACATGCGGGACCCTTTGTCAGGTTTGACTGGAGCGTCCCGTTGACTCTGACGTCATGCTGACGCATGGCTGACGCATTAATTCAAATTCTGGATTTATTTTGATATAGTAAATTCCAGAATATAATTCAAATTTCAAATGCCTATAACTTTTAATCTATAGCTCCAAATGCAAAGATTTATATATGAAAATTTATCAGAAAAATCCACTCTATCCATTGGTACAGGTTTCATGCATGTTAAAACAAGTTAACTATGCTGTTTAACCAGAATAAGATATTGCACCATTAGGACTAACTCAAATGAGCTATCATTTGAATCCTTGATTCAAATGAGTTCATTCCCTGTTATTTCAGCTTGCATTAGGCCAACACACATCCATATTGCCATGTCATAGCATGCATCATATTGTTGCATATTGTCATGTGTGTTTACTTTCGGTGTGCTTTCATGATAGGTTCTGCCCCCGAGGATAACCTCGACTATACATCTGAAGGCGTTACTCTACCCATTCCATCGGGCAAGCAACCCGTTGATCATTTCGATACAAACCCATGTTCTCGCTTCGCTCTCGTTTCTTGCATTAAGACAACGCGATTCAAACTGTTGTGTGCTGTGGTAGTTGAACCCACTTCCTTTGCATGACTGTCATTGCCACGATAACTAGATGAAACCCACTAGTATGTGTAGGAGTTGATTGAGCCATGTTTGTGATTCCTACCATGCTATGCTTGCTATGCTTAGAGTTGGGTCAGTCGGCTCATCGGGATGATGAGCTGGAGTGAAAGGTTGTGTTGGTTCGAGTGAAAGTGTTGAACACGATTTGGTAAAGGTATCGATGAGAGGCCATGTAGGAGTACATGGTGGGTTGTTTCATTGAAGCCGAACTTAGGCTGAGATCTGTGTTTGTGATCCATGAATCAGTTACTACCACACATTGGGATCCTTAATTGACCCTCTCGGCTTCTTAACCACCCTTGTTCTTAGTCAGGGAGTTGCAAGTAGTTTACGGTGTTTGTAGCATCTTTGGGGGCGCATAGCTGACCTTAGGGGTGGGTTGTGTTGCGGTAGGCACGTGGCCGGTGTCTGAAAGTGCCGTTTGGTATCTCGGGAACCCTGCACACATCGTTCGGGCTGTATGGGAAACCTCGGCGGACTCCCTACGGATGGAACCGAATAGGCGATAAACCTGGACTAGGGACTTGAGTGTTTAGGTAGGCTGTGGCCGACACCCACGTTGGGCTTCCGCTTGAAGGTTGCAGTACATGTCGTGTAGCGGCGTTAAGTGGTGAGCGTGTGTGAAGAAGTACACCCTGCAGGGTTTATTATGATCTATTGAATAGCCGTGTCCACGGAGAAGGACTTCGGGTTACCTATATCGGTTCATAGACAAGTAAATGGATACTACTAAAAGTCTCAAGATAAGTGTGAGTATCGTGGATGGCCCTCTCGTGGGATGACGAGAGAGGGTCCACGGTGGAGTATTGTGATGGTGATTAGTGGACTCGTGTACGATAAATGCTTTACAAAGTGGTGTCACGTAGGATAGTTTAGCCAAGAGTCAAAGCTGGCTTGCTGCAAATAACTCCACTTCCTTCCTTGAGAATGTGCATGTATGATAGGATTCTGTGGTAAGACTTCTTTGAGTACCTTTGTACTCATGTTTGTAATTAATGTTTTTAGAGGACTATACTACCCCCTCCGACGGATTCTATGTAGATATTGACTTCGACGAGTGAACTAGCCACCCAGGTGGCGACCTAAGACTTGTGAAGGGCCATTGTAGATAGAAAGGCTCCAACAAGCTTTCTTTCTTTCTAGAGTCTGTACTCAGACTAGTTTGCTTCCGCATGTGCTTGTATGATTGTATGACTTGAGTGTTGGGTCATGTGACCCCTACCTGTATGACTATGTTATGTATGGCTCCTCGGAGCCTCTTAAATAAAGTACTTGAGTTGTAGAGTTTTGTTGTGATGCCTTGTTGTATTTACTCATATCGGGCATATTGCGTGTATGATTGAAATGCTTGGTATGAGTGGGATCCGACAAACTAGTTGTTTATCCTTGGCAGCCTCTCATATGGGGAAATGTAGTCTCGTGCTTACGGCGATAGTAGTCCGCTTCTGCCGGTTCACGAGTCTGCTAGCCCAGCACTCTTGCTTGGACACTTGGTGGCGGCATGTGATTCATTTCGTTCCTATATACATCCCGGGAAATGTCACGCGGTGGTATTGAGTCCTGCCTAGCTCTGCTACAGCCGGAATACGGAGTCTGTTAGCCAGTGCTACAGCCCAATTCATCGTTGATGACCGACATGCTCGAGGTGATTCATGTATGCCTGTCCCCATAGGTTAGTGCCGCTTTGGGTTCACGACTAGCCATGTCGGCCGGGTTCTTTGTCATGTGGATGCTAGCGACGCTATCATATCGTGAGCCAAAAGCATAAGCGGTCCGGGCCATGGTAAGGCGACACCGTGGGAATACCGTGCGTGAGGCCGCAAAGTGATATGAGTGTTACCGGCTAGGTCGATGTGACTTGGAATCGGGGTCTGACAGCGTTGGCATCGAGCGAGGGCTGCTGTAGGTTCGCTAAGCCAAACTGGTGAAGTTGAGTCTAGAGATGCTTTAGTTATATGTAGGGAATTGATTGTGGGAGGAGCGTAAGGCTCTTTTACTCCTTTACCTTATGCCCTCGATCCGAGTCATCCTCTTCTCATTCGGCGTGGGTTTAGGACTAGGCTCTCTTCTTCTATCGGTTCACGTGTTACTAATCTGTAGTAACTTATAGGATTGTTGGTTACATCCTCAGTGCAGTGCTACTAAATTTTAGTATGCTATCATTTGAACCAGAACCTTGATATGATGTTGTTGAGTGGATTGCAATCTGATTTTGAATGTCTCAAATCTGATTTTGAGCATTCTGAGATGTTATGCTGCCCGATTTTCCTAGAAATTCTAATGCCTTTGCATTGTGGCTGTGCTTTCGGATGGCCACCGTCCCCGAACCAAGTGGTTCGCCTTGACCCGTTGCATTGATGTGTGTGGTCACACGGCAATGCTGGTCCGGGTGATGATTGAGTCTGGTTATCGATGGTATCCTGAATATACCGTCGAGGAGCAGTTTAGGGACTTCAATCAAAGCCAATACCTATGCACGGTCGGATTTATCCATCTTATCCCGGAGCTACTGAGCCACTTCACTGTTCTTATGGGCTCGGAATCACTATTGGAATGTCTGTGCAAGATGCAGCCTATTCCATGATGACTATTATTCGAGCCAGAACTGCTTTGTTGGGCAACACTGATTTTCGCTATATGCGGCATCCCTCCACAGGCGCATGGCTACCTTGAGGTTTGTACAGCGATGCATCCCATGAGGACTCACTCCTTCGCACTACTACTCTTGAGTTCTTTGGAGGACAAGGACCGTGAGAACCGGGCCTTGCGTATGGAGCTTTTAATGCCCGTTCGACCCTTTGGGCTACTCGACTAGGTTTGCACCTGCCGTGCAAGCGGATATATGGACATGAGGACTTGTACCTGTCTTGGGCGAGTCTGCCAGACTTTATGGAGTGGCGTGAGGTTGGAGGCATCACTCCTCCTCGTGGGCCTCGTCGCCACCGTTTGTTGGACCACGGCCACATCCGAGTCCTTATGGTCCACAGGCCCCCAGAGATTATCATTTCCGGACGATCATGTTCCACTTCCAGGTTTGGGTGGTGACTTCTATGAGGACTACTATGGAGCTGCCTGAGATAGTAGTAGTATTCCTAGTATGGTAATAGTTGTGTTTCCACCGTCCTGCGTGACTCGTGGCATACGACTTAGTGTGTATCGTTCCGGAAGTGTAGAAAAATAATGTATAGGAGTTGGATTGCGTCCGATGAGATGTAACGCTTTTCCCTATGGTTGTACTCCGTCAGGCTTGTACTAAACTATGAATGGTGTGTATGACCGTTGGTATATATATATATGGCAGTTTTATATTACCATGTCATACGGATGAACATCTTTGCATTCCATGCTATCCATTACCTTCCGCCTTCCTTGTTAAATTCTGCCATCCTGGTTTAAACCTTTGCTTTGTCTCCCAGGATGGTCAACACTCGCAATACTCCTGCTGCTCCGGAGCAGGGAGAAGCCAGATGCAGCCAGAATGTGAATCTGCCGCAACCGCCATCTTTGGCGAGGTGATCTTTGGAAGCGAGCATAATAAGCGTGAAACCAACCGATTCTTTGGGCGGATTGAACAAAACACCGCCGCCAGCCAAGAAGCGATGTGGTTTCACTCAGCGACTTCGTCAAGCTGTATCCCCAAAATTCAAATATTCCGTCGAGCCTCTCGACGCGGATGATTGGCTCCGCAGCATCCACCACAAGCTGCGTTCATAGCGTGGTGAGGGCGACAAGGTTACCTTTGCCGCTTATCATCTTGAAGGCCTGCTAGCCTCTGGTGGGAGAATTATGAGGCTATCGTCCGGTTGGACAAGTTACAACTTGGGCTGAATTGAGTGCCGCCTTCCGTGAGCATCATATTCGGAAGGTCTTATGGACCATAAGCGTGAGGAATTCTGCAGTTTCACCCAAGGTAGGTGACGGTGGATGCCTACTGACCGTGAATTTGGGAGGTTAGCACGTTATGCTCGAAGAAGTTTCTACCGATGCCAAGAAGCAGGCAAGGTTCCGCAAGGGACTTAGCTCTGAGCTACGCCGAGATCTCCGTCTGCATGAGTGTACCTCCTTCCCGAAGCTAGTCAATAAGGCTATCAGCGCCGAAACTGGGCAGACTGATTTTGAGGCTTCACGCAAGCACATCCGTGACTCTGGATCGTCATCCGGCTCTGGATCCCAGAAGCGCCGGGTTTGGGTCCCAAATACTGCTCTACCACCTGAGTTCACCCGAGGCCATCCTCGAGGCGCCTCGCCCCAACCAACCGTATTTTCCACCCAAGACTTATGGAGGTCCAACTGCTAATGCTGCTCCACGCCCAAATGTGATAACTTGCTTCAAGTGTGGAGAGGCGGGCCACTATATCCGAGAGTGTCCCCGAACAACCCCAATCAAGTTGGAAAGTCATTGGCGCGGCAAGCCAGCGAGGAAAGGTGCCCTATGCTAAACCAGTTGCCACCGCTCGTGGCCATGTCAACTATGTTTTACCTGAAGAGACCTATGAGGATCTAACGCCGTCCTCGATGCGCTTCTTGTTAATTGCCATCCGCAACCGTTCTTTTGATCTTTGGAGCATCTCATTCATTTATTTCGAGAGCTATGCTCGATTGCACAACACCACATTACGTGACATGCCTACCTCCATGGAAATTCAAACTCCACGGTTCTAGATGGCAAACCTCTAGAATAAGTCATGGGAATGAAATTCTTGTCGACAGATTAGTCTTTCTTGCATCCCTAATAGCTCTTAAGTCCTCGGACATAAACATCATCTTGGGTATGGACTGGATGTCAGCCCATTATGCTAAGATTGATTGCTCTACTAGAACTGTTCAACTTACCCATCCTTGGGCAAGGCGGTAAATGTTTTAACCCGAGTGTCTAAGCGCCACTTTACTCATAAATGCCAACCCCTTCCGGACCTCGAAGATATTCCGGTAGTCCATGATTTCCGGATGTTTTTCGGAGGAACTGCCAGTGTTCCACAGCGGGGATGTCGAGTTCGTGATAGATCTTGTTCCCGGAACCGTCCCAATCTCTAGAAGACCTTATAAGATGGCACCCCTAGAACTAGCTGAACTTAAGAAACAACTCGATGAATCCTTGCAAAAAGGTTTCATCCGTCCTAGTTCATCTCCATGGGCTTGCCCCGTCCTCTTCGTCAAGAAGAAGGATGGTACGGATCGGATGGTTGTAGATTACCGACCTGTCAATTTGGTCACTATCAAGAACAAGTATCCGCTCCCGGGATCAACGACACGTATGATCAGCTCGCTGGATCCTCGATCTTTTCAAGATGGATTTGAGGTTGGGCTACCATCAAATCAAAATCAAAACGAGGACATTCCTAAAGCGGCCTTTGTCACTCGTTATGGCCAATCTGAGTACACCGTCATGTCCTTCGGATTAACCAATGCTCCAGCCACCTTCTCTCGGTTAATGAACTCAATCTTCATGGAGTATTTGGATAAATTAGTAGTGGTATACCTCGATGATATACTCATCTACTCCAAGAATGAGGAAGAACATGCGAACATCTAAGGCTAGTATTGATGAAACTTCGAGAGCACCGCCTTTATGCCAAATTCTCTAAATGTGAATTCTGGTTACCGAAGTGACCTATCTAGGACATGTAATCTCGGTAAGGGCATTCTTTGTCAATCCCGAAGCGAGTTCAAGCCGTCCTTGATTGGACCCCACCTGAATCGGTCAAGCAAGTTCGGAGTTTCCTCGGTTTAGCGAGCTATTGCCGCCGCTTCGTCGAGAATTTCTCCAAAGTTGCTAAACCTCTAACCGAACTTCTCAAGAAAGATAAAGGTTCGAATGGACGTCACAGTGCGAGTTCAGCTTTCAGGAACTGAAAAGACGCCTGACATCTGCTCCCGTACTTGTTCCACCAGATTTCTCCAAGGACTTCATTATCTATTGCGACGCCTCGCGACAAGGACTAGGTTGCATACTCATGCAAGATCGTCATGTGATTGCCTACGCTTCTCGGCGATTCGTCCACATGAGGATAACTACCCCACACGATCTAGAGCTTGCAGCGATGGTTCATGCACTCAAAACCTGGCGACATTACCTTACGGGTAATCGTTGCGAAATCTACTTGATCACCAAAGTCTGAAATATATCTTCACCCAACGGATCTGAATCTCGGGCAAAGGCGTTGGGTCGAGTTGATACAGATTTCGACTTAGGAATATCCTACACCCGTGCAAGGCCAATGTCATGGCTGGCGCACTAAGTCGCAAATCTTATTGTAACAATCTGATGTTACAACAAAGTCAACCATTTCTCCACGAGGAATTTCGTAAGCTTAATCTTCACATTGTTCCTCGAGATTCCTTTCCACCACGGTGGCGAAACCTGACCTTACGGATCGAATCATAGCTGCTCAGCGGTATGATAGAGGATATCTCGGATCAAGGAGAACATCGCTAGCGGAGCTGCTAAATGTTTCTCCATAGATGAACAGTGTTGTCTTCTTTGAAAACCGCTTGGTGGTTCCCAGAAACAACAGCTACGACAGCGATCCTTAAGGAAGCTCACGACTCTCCTCTCACCATTCATCCCGGTAGTACTAAAATGTATCAAGACCTACGCCAGAGGTTTTGGTGGACTAGGATGAAGAGAGAAATCGCTCAATACATTGCTAACTGCGACGTCTGTCGTCGAGTTAAAGCCGAGCATCAACGGCCTGCTGGTACCCTTCAACCTTTAGGAATTCCTGAATGGAAATGGGATAAAGTCGGTATGGATTTCATTACCGGGTTTCCCAGGACCAAGAGAGGGAATAATGCTATCTTCGTTGTCGTCGATCGTCTTTCCAAGGTGGCCCACTTCCTACCCGTTCGTGAGAGTATAACCGCTAGCCAGCTAGCTGAATTGTACATCTCCCGAATAGTGTCTCTTCATGGTGTTCCATTAGAGATTAACTCAGACCGTGGAAGTCTCTTCACCTCTCGATTTTGGGAAAGTTTCCAAAACGCTATGGGAACTCGTCTCTCCTTTAGCACCGCTTTCCATCCCCAATCAAGTGGTCAAGTAGAATGAGTCAATCAAATCCTAGAGGATATGCTTGAGCTTGTCATCTCTTTCGGCTGAATTGGGAGAAATGCCTTCCATTCGCCGAGTTCGCTTATAACAATAGTTATCAAGCCAGCACAGGCAAAGCCCTTCGAAGTTCTTTATGGACGGAAATGTCGAGCGCCTCTTAACTGGTGAAACCGGGAGAGACAACTCTTTGGCGGATATGATTCAGAAGCGAAGAGCAGGTTAGCGTTGTTCGTGAGAAATTGAAAACAGCCCAATCTCGTCAAAGAGCCAATATGACCGCAAGCATAAGCCATGACTTATGAAATTGGCGAGAAGGCCTACCTTGGTTACTCCTTGAAGGGAACCCATCGATTCGGTATCAAAGGCAAGTTGGCTCCTCGTTACATTGGACCCTTTCGCATTCTTGCCAAGCGAGGAGAAGTTGCCTACCAATTGGAACTACCTCCGCATCTTTCCGAGTCCATGATGTCTTCCACGTTTCCCAACTCAGGCGTTGCTTCTCGGATCCTATCCGTGGAGTGGACCACAAGCGCTTGATCTCCAAGATAACCTCACCTATTGAGAATATCCCGTTCGTATCCTCGATCAAGCCGAGCGTACCACTCGGCGTCGGAATATCAAGTTTCTAAAGGTTCAATGGTCAAACCATTCGAGCAAGAAGCAACTTGGGAAAGGGAGGATCGTCTTGACTTGAGTATCCCACCTTTTCGCAGCAGATCCTAAATCTGGGATGAGATTCTTTTGAGTGGGGTGAGTTGTCACATCCCAGTTAGACCATGCATTAGGGTGTGCATCATGTTTAAATTCCATTTGAATTTGAAATGGGGAAGGCGAAACCCAGAACACCCCCCTTTATTCAACTAGGGTTTACTAAAATTATTTCAATGAATCGAAATGCCCTTCAAAATGCTCATCCTCTTTGCTTTGGTGCAGAACCTATGTCAAAGGAGGTGGGTCATTTTCTAGGTCAACCAAAGGTCCTTGGTTTAATTCACAAGTTTTGAACTTGAGCATTTTAAATGGTACAAAATATTTTAAATGTTCAAAAATTGCCAAACCAAAATGTTTCATGTTGGAAATATTCCAACAAGGGACCAGAGCATTTTGGTGATTTTAAAAAATCTTGGTATTTTAGAAAACCCCACAAAGTTGCAGGATATTAGAAAAAAAAAGAAAGGCAGAAACCTTACTCGACGCTGTGTTCGGCCCTGCTGCCCAGCCCAGCAGCAGCGCCATGGCTTCTTAGCTGCTTTGCTCGAGCCAGCAGCAGCAGTGTGCTTTCGGCGGCGGGCACCGTCGGGTGCCACGCACTGGTCGCCGCCTCGCCGCTCCTTTGCGGTGCCGCCGAGGACCGACCCTCTCGCTCTCCGAACCCCTGGACCTCCTCTCCTCCCGGATCATCTCCCTCGCTCTCCCCAACTTGGCCGACGCCACCGCCGCCACCACCACCGTAGTCATGCTCCCGCCATCCGTGCTCCTCCACACCATGTCCAGAGCTCCGCCGCCTCCACTACCCCTAGCCGACCGAGTCCCTTCGCTCCAAGTACCCGAACCCAGCTCACCGACCTCGGCCGAGCTCGCCGTCGCGGAGATCCTTTGGCGTCGCCGTCGCCCGGTTCATCCCGACCCGACGAGGCTCTCTCGTGGCGCCCGTGAGCCTATCTAACTCCCTTCCCTCTCTCTCTCGCCCTCGAGCAGCGAGCGACCGAGCCGCATTCACGCACCCGCCGTGGAGGGCTTCGCCGCCGGCGTGCTCCGGCCACTCTCCGGCCACCCAGGTGTGCCGTTGCATTCACCACACCCCAACGGGTCTGCCCATGCACTTCCGCACCTCGCCGAGCCCTCTAACCTCAAACCCGTCGTTGGCCGAACCCCGGCGGCCGCCTAACTCGTCGCCGGCGCCAACTCCGGCCACCCCGACCCCAACTAACCCTACCAATAGACGCGGGTTGCTCCTAGCTACCGTAGCTATCTTCGCGACTCGTTTGGTGGCGGAATCACCAAACACACTCCTCCGCCGTGTCGGGCTCGCCGCTGGCTAGTCGCGAGTGCGGCCGACGTGGACATTGACCATTGCGGGCCGCGTTGACCCGACAGTCAGCGAGATGGGGCCCAGCCACGCTAACTAAATAGATTAGTTTTAATTAAATTTTAGTTAAGTTAATTACCACGACATGCGGGACCCACTGTCAGGTTTGACTGGACGTCCCGTTGACTCGACGTCATCTTCGACGCATGGCTGACGCATTAATTCAAATTCTGGATTTATTTTGATATAGTAAATTCCAGAATATAATTCAAATTTCAAATGCCTATAACTTTTAATCTATAGCTCCAAATGCAAAGATTTATATATGAAAATTTATCAGAAAAATCCACTCTATCCATTGGTACAGGTTTCATGCATGTTAAAACAAGTTAACTATGCTGTTTAACCAGAATAAGATATTGCACCATTAGGACTAACTCAAATGAGCTATCATTTGAATCCTTGATTCAAATGAGTTCATTCCCTGTTATTTCAGCTTGCATTAGGCCAACACACATCCATATTTCCATGTCATAGCATGCATCATATTTTTGCATATTGTCATGTGTGTTTACTTTCGGTGTGCTTTCATGTTAGGTTCGCTTCGAGGATAACCTCGACTATACATCTGAAGGCGTTACTCTACCCAGTTCCATCGGGCAAGCAACCCGTTGATCATTTCGATACAAACCCATGTTCTCGCTTCGCTCTCGTTTCTGCATTAAGACAACGCGATTCAAACTGTTGTGTGCTGCGGTAGTTGAACCCACTTCCTTTGCATGACTGTCATTGCCACGATAACTAGATGAAACCCACTAGCATGTGTAGGAGTTGATTGAGCCATGTTTGTGATTCCTACCATGCTATGCTTGCTATGCTTAGAGTTGGGTCAGGTCGGCTCATCGGGATGATGAGCTGGAGTGAAAGGTTGTGTTGGTTCGAGAGTGAAAGTGTTGAACACGATTTGGTAAAGGTATCGATGAGAGGCCATGTAGGAGTACATGGTGGGTTGTTTCATTGAAGCCGAACTTAAGAACTGAGATCTGTGTTTGTGATCCATGAATCAGTTACTACCACACATTGGGATCCTTAATTGACCCTCTCGGCTTCTTAACCACCCTTGTTCTTAGTCCGGAGTTGCAAGTAGTTTCGGTGTTTGTAGCATCTTTGGGGCATACGCATACGCTGACCTTAGGGGTGGGTTGTGTTGCGGTAGGCACGTGGCCCGTGTGTGAAAGTGCCCGTTTGGTATCTCGGGAACCCTGCACACATCGTTCGGGGCTGTATGGGAAACCTCGGCCGGACTCCCTACGGATGGAACCCGAATAGGCGATAAACCTGGACTAGGGACTCGAGTGTTTAGGTAGGCCGTGGCCGACACCCACGTTGGGCTTCGCTTGAAGGTTGCAGTACATGTCGTGTAAGCGGCGTTAAGTGGTGAGAGCGTGTGTGAAGAAGTACACCCCTGCAGGGTTTATTATGATCTATTCGAATAGCCGTGTCCACGGAGAAGGACTTCTGGGTTACCTATATCAGTTCATAGACAAGTAAATGGATACTACTAAAAGTCTCAAGATAAGTGTGAGTATCGTGGATGGCCCTCTCGTGGGATGACGAGAGAGGGTCCACGGTGGAGTATTGTGATGGTGATTAGTGGACTCGTGTACGATAAATGCTTTACAAAGTGGTGTCACGTAGGATAGTTTAGCCAAGAGTCAAAGCTGGCTTGCTGCAAATAACTCCACTTCCTTCCTTGAGAATGTGCATGTATGATAGGATTCTGTGGTAAGACTTGCTGAGTACCTTTGTACTCATGTTTGTAATTAATGTTTTTAGGAGGACTATACTACCCCTCCGACGGATTCTATGTAGATATTGACTTGACGAGTGAACTAGCCACCCGGTGGCGACCTAAGACTTGTGAAGGGCCATTGTAGATAGAAAGGCTCCAACAAGCTTTCTTTCTTTCTAGAGTGCGTACTCAGACTAGTTTGCTTCGCATGTGCTTGTATGATTGTATGACTTGAGTGTTGGGTCATGTGACCCCTACCTGTATGACTATGTTATGTATGGCTCCTCGGGCCTCTTAAATAAAGTACTTGAGTTGTAGAGTTTTGTTGTGATGCCTTGTTGTATTTACTCATATCGGGCATATTGCGTGTATGATTGAAATGCTTGGTATGAGTGGGATCCGACAAACTAGTTGTTTATCCTTGGCAGCCTCTCATATGGGGAAATGTAGTCTCGTGCTTACGGCGATAGTAGTCCGCTACTGCCCGGTTCACGAGTCCTGCTAGCCCAGCACTACTGCTTGGACACTTGACTGGCGGCATGTGATTCATTTCGTTCCTATGTACGTCCCTTCGGGAAATGTCACGCGGTGGTATTGAGTCCTGCCTAGCCTGCTACAGCCCGAATACCGAGTCCTGTTAGCCAGTGCTACAGCCCGAATTCATACGTTGATGACCGACATGCTCGAGGTGATTCATGTATGCCTGTCCCCATAGGTTAGTGCCGCTTTGGGTTCACGACTAGCCATGTCGGCCCGGGTTCTTTGTCATGTGGATGCTAGCGACACTATCATATCGTGAGCCAAAAGGCATAAACGGTCCCGGGCCATGGTAAGGCGACACCCGTGGGAATACCGTGCGTGAGGCCGCAAAGTGATATGAGGTGTTACCAGCTAGGTCGATGTGACTTGGAATCGGGGTCCTGACACGATGGGTGGTGGTTTATCGCTCGTTCAGCTGATGGTGGTCATTTGATGCTCATTTGCACGTACCAAATTGACCAAACCATTTCATCAAACCATATGCAGTACAATGCCTGGGGCGTTAGTGACATTGATGGCTATGGCTGCTTCGTGTTCGAGAAAGATCCCAGCTCCGTTGGGCCAGGCGTATTCAACTGGAGGCGGATTTACAGCCTTGGCAACCACTTCATGTTCCTCGGGCTCAATTATCCGATCATCCAACCAATCATCGATCATATCACCAGCGATGGTTACCGTGCTATGCAACTTCCATTCGCCAGGGGGACTGTGTTTACACATCATACCATGGGTTTCATGAATCACCATATCCAGAGATTCGTCGACACAGCTTGTTGCCAAATAGTCTTCAGTGTGTGAAAGGCATCAAGCTTCCATGCGATGGATGGCTTTTGCAAACCCGACACGCGGTTATGTGGTTCATGCCAACAAAAAATATGCACAACTTGATTCGTATTGATATGTAGAGTGAGCCATGTATTCTACTGCTGTAGCACGACCCTCTTTTGTTGGATATTATGTATTGTTGTTAGTTTGAAGCACTCCTCTGGTTTGAAGGATAGATACCTTTCTGGGATCATGCTTAGTTTAAGCGTTACTATATGTATATATATATATATATATATATATATATATATATATATATATATATATAAAACTTAGGCTTCAAGTGCGTACTTGTTAGTTAAACCTATGGTTAAAATGTGACACTAAATACGACTAGTAAGTAGTACAGTAGCAGTACTAGTATACGTCGGTCAAATTATTCATCATGTCCACACATTGAATTGAAGTGACAACATGCTGCGTGTGAGGTGACACAAGAATCCCCGCGGCGTGTTCGGGTATTCTGGACTTCAGATTTGGAGTACCACTTATCTGTCGAAATCTTTCATCATTCACTTAAAACAGTCGATTGATCATACATTGAGTACCATATAACTGGAATTAACCCATGCAAGTCAAAGAAGGATTGGCCGGTGCTGCCGGCTGGCGTCAAGTTCAATCCCACGGATCAGGAGCTGATCGAGCACCTTGAGGCCAAAGTGAGCTGACAACGCGAGATCTCACCCTCTCATCGATTTGTTCATACCAACCATCGACAGCGAGCACGACATATGCTACACCCATCCTGAGAAACTTCCAGGTAAGACACCGATCGGCCGTCTACTTGCACAAACATATTCCTTTGTTTATAGCTCTATTTTTCTTTTTAGATGCAGACCTGGTGAAGCAATTACAATTTGTGATTAATAAAAAGTGAAACAAGTGACTGCAACATGCCAAAGATGTTATGAAAATGCCAACTACGTACACTAAAACCTGTATTCGATAATACTGCAGGTATCACACTGAGTGGCCTAAGCAAGCATTTCTTCCAGCGCAATTCCAGCGCGTTCAAAAGGGGCACGTGGATGTGTCGCAAGATACAGTCGGAGCGCGGCATGCACGCGATGTGGCACAACACCGGGAATACCTTGCCGGTGATGGTCAATGGCCGGCAGACGGGCAACAAAAAGGTTCTGGTGCTGCACACCAACAAGAACTTCGACTAGCAGAGGACCAACTGGGTGATGCACCAGTACCACCTCGGGGAGCTGGAGCAAGATAAGGAGCGGGAGCTGCTCCTCTGCAAGATTTTCTACCAGACAAACACTAGGGGAGGAGTAAAAAGATTATAAGTTAGTTTGGTATTGGTACTTGTACTACCTTGTCGTTCGCAAGTTGGTATTGTTGTTAACTATCTTTTGGTATGAACTTGGCATTTGCTTCCAACCATCATGCCGAGGGTCGACGTGGATATAAAGCTGAATCATTTCTTTCGAAACGAATTTTCAGGCACCTGATTTTTATTTCATGGGTAGCATAAGCACCTGCCGTTCAAATTCCCTGTTCTCCAAATTTTTGAAACAAGTGCATGCTCTTATTATCACTATGAAAAAACAATATCCCTGCTGCATCCCAGTTGTCAGTCTGTACTTGCAGAATTCTCTCGTTTATTAAGTACGTATATTGTTTTTTCAGGTCGAGCAAGTTTCAACTGGGCTGTAGACTGCCCGGGCTTGGTTTTGTTTTTAACAGGCCCAGCCCATGACGACAACGGGGCACAAAGATCCAGCAGGTATCTACTGTCCTCTGGCCAGCCAGCGTTAGTTATATTTTGTCTTACAACATCCACACGTACTTTTTTTTACTGAATCAAACACACAACCCAGTTCTATTTTCCTCTTGAAACACATGTCCTACATCCATTTTCTAATCTCTACCTATAGTTTTACTAGTTCATATACACGTATCATTATATTGAAAATACATAAAATTCACTTTTCATATTTACACCTTATTTTTGTTGTTGTTTTCCCTCCCAGCGCTGATTTTTCTTACCACTGGTTTCCCTTAAACCAACTCAATTGTCCCACGTCTTATTTGCTTACAAAAACAAAACGATTTTTTTGGCAAATCAATAAGTTCTTTAAAAATGTTTATCATTTCGGGATTACAAAAGTTCAGACTCCACCGAAATATGCAAAATAAGGTTGAACTTTTTGACCGTGGTCCTGGGTAGAAAATGGGCTGTAATAAATTACTTAAGAATTAGCAATGGGCTGCAAATTATTAAAAAAATAGCAAATGGGCTCTATGTTGCCTGCCACAGATTCGGAGGCTGACTTGTGGGCCTACTAAGTTCATGCGTACACAAGGTTTATCAAAAAAGAAACTTAGTCAACAATCGACTCTACCAGCGTCAGACCGTTAGATGTCAATCTAACGACTTCTTCAGTCTCTGATCTTCCTGCCCCAGCCGCCCAAACTAGCGCCGTCGAAACCGCCTGCTCCCGCCTCCCGTGGCCGGCTGTGCTGCCGGGCAGGCCTCACGGCCCCATCATATACTCGCATCCCTGGCTTGTCTATCCCTCTACTCACCCACACCTCCTGTTATTTTCCGGCGACGGCAGCAGAACCAGTCAACCGCGTGGGCAGACACTGCCGTGTCGTTCCCTTCGTAGGCCTCACCGTCGTCCATCGCCCTGGTGCTCTCGGCACGGCGTGGTCAACGTGGTCAACGAACGACATCCATCTGAAGTGCACTGTACGTGGAGAGGCTGACAGCTGGGTCCACGGCCACACATAAGGAAATGCCTCCTTATTACGCGCAAAATAATGATTCCTCCACCTGACATCTAGGACACGCTGGAAGGGCCTCTGTATTTCGCGAAAAAAACATTCCCTCCGCTGACAGGTCGGACACACCAACTATATCTTCGCACGCAAGGAAGTGCCTCCTTATTGCGCACAAAAAATGAATACCCCCTTGAAAGGATCGAGAAGAGGTGTCTAGAGGGGGGGGGGGTGATTAGACACTAAGTACCAAAAGTTGCAGTTTTTAAATTATTTAAGTTCAAGTGGAGTTTTGGCACAAGTTTAACAATCACAATACATAATTCAAGCAAGCATGCAAAGAGTATATGAGCAGCGGAAAGTAAAGCATGCAACTTGAGAGAATGTAAAGGGAAGGGTTTGGAGGATTCAAATGCAATTGGAGACACAGATGTTTTTGTTGTGGTTCTGATAGGTGGTACTATCGTACATCCACGTTGATGGAGACTTCAACCCACGAAGGGTAACGGTTGCGCGAGTCCACAGAGGGCTCCACCCACGAAGGGTCCACGAAGAAGCAACCTTGTCTATCCCACCATGGCCGTCGCCCATGAAGGACTTGCCTCACTAGTGGTAGATCTTCACGAAGTAGGCGATCTCCTTGCCCTTACAAACTCCTTGGTTCAACTCCACAATCTTGTCGGAGGCTCCCAAGTGACCCCTAGCCAATCTAGGAGACACCACTCTCCAAGAAGTAACAAATGGTGTGTTGATGATGAACTCCTGGCTCTTGTGCTTCAAATGATAGTCTCCCCAACACTGAACTCTCTCTCACAGGATTTGGATTTGGTGGAAAGAAGATTTGAGTGGAAAGCAACTTGGGGAAGGCTAGAGATCAAGATTCATATGGTAGGAATGGAATATATTGGCCTCAACACAAGGGTAGGTGGTTCTCTCTCAGAAAATGTGTATTGGAAGTGTAGGTTCGTTCTGATGGCTCTCTCCATGAATGAAGAGTGGGTGGAGGGGTATATATAGCCTCCGCACAAAATCTAACCATTACACACAACTTACCAATCTCGGTGGGACCGAATTGAGAAACTTGGTCGGACCGATATGGAAAATTAGTGACCGTTAGGATTTTCGGTGGGACCGACATGCAACTCGGTAGCACAGATATGGTTAGGGTTAGGGCATAACGTAATCTCGGTGAGACCGATTACACAAACTCGGTGGGACCGATTTTGGTAATAAGCTAACCAGAGAGTTGGTCACGCAAACTCGGTAGGACCGATTACACAAACTCGGTGGGACCAATTTTTGTAATAAGCTATCCAGAAGGTTTGCATTGTAGTCTCAGTAGTACCGATTACCCAAAATCAGTGAGACCGATTTTGGTAATGGAAATACACAGAGAGATTACAATCCCATCTCGGTGAGACCGAGATCCCTATCGGTGAGACCAATTTGCCTAGGATTTTGTGGCAATAGCTATGACATCTGAACTCGGTGGCGCCGGATAGAAGCAATCGGTGGGGCTGAGTTGGACTTTTGGTTTAGGTCATATGTGGATGTGAGAAAGTAGTTGAGGGTTTTGGAGCATATCACTAAGCACTTTGAGCAAGCAAGCCATTAAGCAACACCTCATCCCTCCTTGATAGTATTGGCTTTTCCTATAGACTCAATGTGATCTTGGATCACTAAAATATAAAATGTAGAGTCTTGTGCTTGAAGCTTGAGCAAATCCTTTGTCCTTAGCATCTTGAATGGGTTCCACATCCTTTAGTCCATGCCACTTCATTGTTGAACTTATCTGAAACATACTAGGTAAAAGTGTTAGTCCAACAAGAGATATGTTGACATTAATTACCAAAATCACCCAGGGAGCACTTGTGCTTTCAATCTCCCCCTTTTTGGTAATTGATGGCAACATACATCAAAGCTTTAGATAAAGATATAGAGAATAACAAGTAAAGCTTTGGAAAGACATGTAACATGCATAGACTCCCCCTACATGTATGCAATCATGTGAATATGGAATATAGAAGCATGTCAGAGCATAACCATGACAGAGTAGGAAATGTGTTACATGTATCTTGGCTATATGCATCAGAGCAAAAGATGTGAATATGGGAAATGTACCTTCATGCTCATGAGTCCTTCTTGCAAACAATATGTACATCAGCAAGAATTCCTCATAGACATGATTGTGATGCATATACTTACCTTGTGGTCTTGAGTTGGCTTAGGATGGAATGAACCTGCATAAACAAGGTTAGATAACACAGATACACCTACTAGCCAGAGCAAACAAAAGAAACCACAAGAGTACCAAGACTGGGATGACATGTAGAGAGTGAGTACTGAGTACCACAATAGATATTGACATGTCCCCAAAGGTGAAGATGTGCAATGAATTTAAGAAATTTCTTCCCTTAGATGTCTTGCTCCCCCTGAATCTAGCATGGGATACTGGGAGAAGATAGGGAACAGAAAGTGAGAGCTCAAAGAAAAAAATGAACAGAGCTAATGCAAATAAGCACATATGAACATGTCTTTCCCCTCAAGAAGACATGTGGCATCTCTCCTCTTGAACACCAAGCATATGGGATCCTTGAAGATTACTCTTTCCTTGAGTATTCTCTCCCCCTAGAGATCTCTTCCCTAGAGATATGATTAAGCTTTGATGTGATCTCTCTCTCCCCCTTTGACATCAATTTCCAAGAAGGGTCTTCTGGAATTTGTCGTGAATGGGTTTGGTCCTTGAGTCACAGCACAAAGCACTAAGGTAAATGTGATGCTTGTGGAGGACAAGATTCATTGAGTGGAGCTGGATCAAGAGTAAAGCAGGAATAAATGGCAAAATGTTTTTCCTGTAGTGATATCGGTGGCACCGAGTTGGATGCTTCGGTTGCACCGAACAATTCGGTTAGACCGAAAATAGGAAACCGGTGGAACCGAGTTCATCATAGAGAAAAACACCTGTCACCTCAGCTCACTAGACAAGTAAGATCTCATAAGGATCTGTAAGGAATTTACTGAAAGATTTGCAATGAATTGGATGCAGGGAATGCAGAACAAATAGAAACAAAAAGAAAAAGAAAAGGAAGGAATTCTAGATGAAGGTTTATTTTGATAGGGGAAAACAAATATGCATGAGACAAATGCAAGGGAACAGAAAAGAAAACACAAGAAAACTTCATCTAGAGATGGTCGGCGACAAAGTCACCTATGTTAGAGTATATTAACTTAGGAGTCAAGTGAGATCACTTGATCATAGGTCATACTCATCGTTTAAGCGCAAAATGGGGTTGCCATTTTTTGTTTAAGCATCTTGATGTATTCACATCTTATCGAGTTGCTTTGACTCATGACTTGGAGTAAAGCTTCTCTAAGATGGAATGACATACCTTGGGTGGTGGTGTTGATCGTGATCATGTAGTTGAACTTGTGTGGGTTGCTCAAGGTTGATGTAGCTCATCATGAGTTAGGAGCACCACTTGGAATTTGAGTTCATCTACCTATATGGGTTAGTTTTCGCAAGGAAGAGCACTTGTGTATCCAAAATGACAATCATGAAACTCAACATAGAATTTGTCAAAGGATATGTTTGAATGGTTTCGTGCTTCCTTGTCTTCAACCACCATTGTGTAGAGACTTGGTGATGTAGAGATTGCTCAAGATGTGAGTGAGTTGCGATCTCATAGATTTAGATTCATCCAAGTACCTACAAGGGTTAGATAACATGCAAGATGCAAATATATCCAAGACATAAGATAATCATCATCAAGGATTAGTCATAAGCTCAAGTCTTGCATGTACCCAATGGAGTTCCTACTCCAAGTTTGAAGCATCAATGATGTTCAATTCACCTCTTAACCTGCAAAACACTTTCTCATCAAGTGGTTTAGTGAATATATCCGCTAATTGCTTGTCGGCGCAAACATGCTTAAGATTAATGTCACCCTTAGCAACGTGATCTCGAATGAAGTGATGACGAACTTCAATATTCTTAGTTCGAGAGTGTTGCACGGGATTGTGAGAAATCTTGATAGCACTTTCATTGTCACAAACTAATGGAACATGTTTCACATATATCCCATAATCTTTAAGATTTTGGGCCATCCAAAGTAATTGAGCACAACATGAACCAGCGGCAATGTATTCCGCTTCGGCGGTGGATAAGGATACCGAGTTTTGTTTCTTGGAAGACCAAGACACAAGAGATCTACCGAGAAATTAACAAGTATCCGAAGTGGACTTTCTATCAACCTTGTCACGGGCATAGTCCGAGTCGGAGTAGCCAACAAGATCGAAAGAAGACCTCTTAGGATACCAAATGCCAAAATTTGGTGTATGGATTAAGTATCTCACTATCCTTTTCACGGCCTTAAGATGACTTTCCTTAGGAGCAGCTTGATATCGTGCACACATGCACACACTTAGCATGATATCGGGACGTGATGCACATAGATATAACAATGAACCAATCATAGAGCGATAAACCTTTTGATCAACCGGTTCACCATCTTTGGTCAAATCAAGATGTCCACTAGTAGGCATGGGTGTAGTCATACCTTTGCATTCTTGCATATTGAACTTCTTGAATAAGTCCTTGGTGTACTTCGTTTGAGAGACAAAGGTACCTTCCTTAGTTTGCTTGATTTGCAACCCAAGAAAGAATTTGAGTTCACTCATCATAGACATCTCAAACTTCTCCGACATTAGCTTACCAAACTTTTCACTAAAATGAGGGTTAGTAGAACCAAATATAATATCATCGACATAAATTTGGCATACAAATAGTTCCCCATTAACCCTTTTTGTAAAAATAGTAGAATCAATTTTACCAATTTCAAAGCCTTTTTCAATGAGGAACTTGGTCAAGCATTTATACCATGCTCTAGGAGCTTGTTTAAGACCATAAAGGGCTTTGTAAAGTTTGTAGACATGATCAGGTTTCTTAGGATTGACAAAGCCGGGAGGTTGCTTAACATAAACTTCCTCCTCAATTTCACCATTTAGAAAAGCAATTTTAATGTCCATTTGGTACAAGGTGATATCATGGTGATTAGCATAAGCAAGTAAGATGCGAATGGACTCAAGTCTAGCAACGGGAGCATATGTCTCACCATAGTCCATACCTTCGACTTGTGTGTAGCCTTGGGCGACGAGACATTCTTTGTTACGAACCACTTGTCCATCTTCATCTTGCTTGTTGCGAAACACCCATTTGGTACCGATGATGTTGTGGTTGTTGTCGGGCTTCTCAACCAATGTCCACACTTGATTTCTCTCGAAGTTGTGTAGCTCTTCATGCATAGCGTTTATCCAGTCTGGATCTTCCAATGCTTCTTCAACCTTCATAGGTTCAATGCTAGAGATGAATGAGTAATGTTCACAAAAGTTAGCTAAACGAGTTTTAGAGCGAGTGATTCTCCCGGTTTGGATATCTTTGTAGATTTGCTCGACGGGATGGTCTTTAGCAATTCTTGCTCGAACTCACGAAAGCTTTTGCTTGGGTCTTGGTTGAACATCTTCTTCATCTTGTTCTTCTTCTTGGCCTTCTTCATTGTTGGCGTTGTCGTTCTCTTGTCGTGGTGGAGAAGGAGGTTGTTGGCGTTCATCTTGGTGCACTTCCTCGTTTTCTTCATCTTGGTGTGTCCCACTTGTGGATGCCTCCATATCAACTCTTCGTTCACCTTGTCGTGAGGTAGAAGCTTCCACTTGGACGGACGAGGTACTCTCCTTCACCTCCGTTGGACGAATCTTGCCAATAGACAAGTCTTGGATTGCTCCCGAGGGATCTTTATCTCCTACACCAATTGGCAATTGCTCTACTTGCGAGCCGTTAGATTCATCAAACTTCACATCTACCGTTTCTTCAACCTTTCGGGTGAAATTGTTATAGAAACGGTATGTGTGGGAGTTTGAGCCATAACCAAGTAGGAAACCTTCACGAGACTTGGGAGCAAATTTAGAGCGACGATGCTTATCAAGAATGTAGCACTTTGAGCCGAATACTCGAAAGTATCCAACTTGGGGTTTGTTACCGGTGAGGAGCTCGTATGC
Organism: Aegilops longissima; assembly: GCA_021605205.1. Lineage (NCBI taxonomy): Eukaryota > Viridiplantae > Streptophyta > Magnoliopsida > Poales > Poaceae > Aegilops > Aegilops longissima. Next base: position 496,367,614 of record CM038679.1, on the reverse strand, counting down.
CATCTTGCCAAGTAGCTTGTGAAGATACAAACGATTTGTTGCATGACAATCTGTCTCAACCGCTTCCGCCCAGAAGTGCTTCGGCGTCTTGTACTCATCAAGCATCGTTCTTGCCATTTCAATGAGCGTCCGGTTCTTCCTCTCAATGACTCCATTTTGTTGAGGTGTGTACGTAGCCGAGAACTCATGTGAAATCCCTTCTTCGTCAAGAAAGGTATCCACATTTGCGTTCTTGAACTCTGTTCCGTTGTCGCTTCGAACCTTCTTGATCTTCACGACAAATTGATTTTGGGCCTTCCTAGCGAAGTTCTTGAAGATCTTTTGGACCCGAGATTTATCATCGAGAAAGAATACCCACGTAAATCTTGAAAAATCATCAACTATAACTAGACCAAAGGAATTTCCACCGAGACTTTTGTAAGCGTTAGGACCAAAAAGATCCATCTGAAGTAGCTCGAGTGGCCTCCTTGTGGTCATGATGTTCTTCACGGGATGCCTTCCTCCAACCTGTTTACCTGCTTGACAAGCGCTGCAAAGTCTATCCTTATCAAATATGACATAGTTAACGCCAAGGATATGATTTCCTTTAATAAGCTTGTCAAGGTTTCGCATACCAACATGACCTAGTCTTCTATTGCACAACCAGCCTTTAGAAGATTTAGCAATAAAGCAAGTTCTAGGTTGAGCCTTTTTAGTGAAATCAACAATGTAGAGATCACCTCTACGTACACCGGTAAAGACCATTTTATGATTATCTCTATGAAACTCTTGGCAATCTACTTCAGTAAATAGGACATTGAAACCGAAATCAGCAAGTCTAGATACTGAAAGTAAGTTGTAGCCTAGAGATTCATGAGAATGACATTTTGTATGGAGCTATCATGTGAGATGGCCACCTTACCAAGGCCAACTACCTTATCCTTTGAATTATCACCAAACGTGACATATTTTCGAGGGTCGTCGTTTTCAATAAGCTCATGGAACATGTCTTTATCTCCAGTCATATGATCAGTACATCCACTATCAAGGACCCATTCCTTTCCTCCATCCATGTAGCCACGAAGATTTGCCATAAGACCAAAGTGTCTCATTGCATCGTCAAGATCATATTCACTATCATCATCCTCATCATAGTATCCATGTTCAACATCGTCTTGTGATTGATCAATTCCTAGAGAGGGTAATTCATTAGATAAATGATCATCACAATAGTCATCTTTATGAATTCTAATAGCTTCGGATATGATATCGCTGATGATCCCAACATTTCCTATAGCACGCTTGAGATTGGTAAGCTCAAATAGACAATCACCAAAGCTAGGATCACTAGAATTCATCTTACTCAAGGCAATAGACTTATGGAGAATTTCATCTAAGTTTTTCAAGGAATAATCTGGAAATCGTTCCTCAAGAAATTTCCATATGGTATAGGCACAATCAAGAGTAGGAAAACTAGCAATCAAGTTTTTGGGCAATCCTCTTATGATAAGACTGACGGTTCTAAGATTGCGAATCATGTCAAGATCCTCTTCGGGTGTGGGATGCAAGGGATCAATATGAGGTGCACAAGGGATAGCAATGTACTTGTTCAAATGATATTCATTGAAAATCTCAAGCATTTCATTTTTCCACTCATGAAGATATGCTCCATCAAGAATAGGCACTCTATGTCTAAGACTCCCTAAAGTAGACACATCCATATTCCTCCAAAGGTGTTTAAACCAAGGCAATGGAGACCAAAGCTCTGATACCAATTGAAAGGATCAAGAAGAGGTGTCTAGAGACGGGTGATTATACACTAAGTACCAAAAGTTGCAGTTTTTAACTTCTTTAAGTTCAAGTGGAGTTTCGGCACAAGTTTAACAATCACAATACATAATTCAAGCAAGCATGCAAAGAGTATAAGAGCAGCAGAAAGTAAAGCATGCAACTTGCGAGAATGTAAAGGGAAGGGTTTGGAGGATTCAAACGCAATTGGAGACACAGATGTTTTTGTCGTGGTTCCGATAGGTGGTGCTATCGTACATCCACGTTGATGGAGACTTCAACCCACGAAGGGTAGCAGGCTTGCGAGTCCACGGAGGGCTCCACCCACGAAGGGTCCACGAAGAAGCAACCTTGTCTATCCCACCATGGCTGTCGCCCATGAAGGACTTGCCTCACTAGCGGTAGATCTTCACGAAGTAGGCGATCTCCTTGCCCTTACAAACTCCTTGGTTCAACTCCACAATCTTGTCGGAGGCTCCCAAGTGACACCTAGCCAATCTAGGAAACACCACTCTCCAAGAAGTAACAAATGGTGTGTTGATGATGAACTCCTTGCTCTTGTGCTTCAAATGATAGTCTCCCCAACACTCAATTCTCTCTCATAGGATTTGGATTTGGTGGAAAGAAGATTTGAGTGGAAAGCAACTTGGGGAAGGCTAGAGATCAAGATTCATATGGTAGGAATGGAATATCTTGGCCTCAACACAAGGGTAGGTGGTTCTCTCTCAGAAAATGTGTATTGGAAGTGTAGGTTTGTTCTGATGGCTCTCTCCACGAATGAAGAGTGGGTGGAGGGGTATATATAGCCTCCACACAAAATCTAACCGTTACACACAACTTACCAATCTCGGTGGGACCGAATTGAGAAACTTGGTCGGACCGATATGGCAAATCTAGTGACCATTAGGATTTTTGGTGGGACCGACATGCAACTCGGTAGCACCGATATGGTTGGGGTTAGGGCATAACGTAATCTCGGTGAGACCGATTACACAAACTCGGTGGGACCGATTTTGGTAATAAGCTAACTAGAGAGTTGGTCAGGCAAACTCGGTAGGACCGATTACACAAACTCGGTGGGACCGATTTTGGTAATAAGCTATCCAGAAGGTTTGCATTGTAGTCTCGGTAGTATCGATTACCCAAACTCGGTGAGACCTATTTTGGTAATGGACATCCACAGAGAGATTACAATCCCATCTCGGTGAGATCGAGATCCCTATCGGTGAGACCGATTTGCCTAGGATTTTATGGTAGTAGCTATGACATCTGAACTTGGTGGCGCCGGATAGAAGGAATCGGTGGGGCCGAGTTGGACTTTTGGTTTAGGTCATATGTGGATGTGACAAAGTAGTTGAGGGTTTTGGAGCATATCACTAAGCACTTTGAGCAAGCAAGCCATTAAGCAACACCTCATCCCTCCTTGATAGTATTGGCTTTTCCTATAGACTCAATGTGATCTTGGATCACTAAAATATAAAATGTAGAGTCTTGTGCTTGAAGCTTGAGCCAATCCTTTGTCCTTAGCATCTTGAAGGGGTTACACATCCTTTAGTCCATGCCACTTCATTGTTGAACTTATCTGAAACATACTAGGTAAAAGTGTTAGTCCAACAAGAGATATGTTGACATTAATTACCAAAATCACCCAGGGAGCACTTGTGCTTTCACCCCCGCCAGCTGGGACCCACCACTGTGGGAGGCTGACTTGTGGGCCTACTAAGTTGACGGGGACGGAGGGCTTTGTTAACTTAGTTAATATGAACGATTCTAGCTCCAGTGGTTGTACGATGTCCATCCAACGACCTTCAACCTCTGGTCTTCTTGCTCCAGCCGCCCAAAGCAGCTCCGGTCGTGCCGCCTACTCATGCCTCCCATGGCCGGCTATGCTGCCGCGGAGGCCTCACCGCCTCCATACTACTCCAACCGCTGGCCAGGCCATCCCTCCACTCACCCACACCCCATGTTATTCTGCGGCGACGGTAGCCTCACACCGCAGCCGAACCAGTGAACCCTCGTACTCCTCTCCACGTGGGAATCCACTGTCGCGTCTTCCCCGGCTCCGCATCGTCCCCTTCCTAGGCCTCGCCGTCATCCACCGCCTTGGTGCTCTCGGCGCGGCGTGGTCAATGTGGTCAACGACCGACTTCCATCGGAAGAGTACTGTATGTGGAGAGGCTGATAGCTGGGTCCACGGCCACAGCCCAGTTTTTCTGTGATTTGCCAAGTAAGTCGCTTTGTCAGGCCTGTTGGGCTGCAAATCTTTCAAGACGAGGAGAGCTTCATTTGGCTGGCCGAGAAAATGGCCTATCAGTAATGAGAAATGGGTTGTACATTTTTAAAACACATCAAACCGGCAATTAGTTTCAAATTTCTTTTTTTCATTTCAAGATTTTAAATTGCATTGATTTTTATGCGTGGACAATTTGTCATATTTTATATGGATATACATTTATTTTTAAAATCAGTTTGAATGTGACTCGAAATTTCAGGATTAAAAACAGTTCGGACCGCACCGAATTATGCAAAATTTCGTATAATTTTTTAACCGTGGCCACAATATGGGATGTAATGCTAACAAAAAGAATATGGGCCCGAAAAAAAACACTTAAGAATTAGCAAATGGGTTGTAAATTATTAGAAATAATGGCAGATGGGCTGTATGATGTTTTCCACAGATTTGAGGCTTTCCTAAAAAAGGTTGACTTTAAAGCGAAGGCTCGTTGGATGTCCATCCAACGGCCGTCGTCTTCTTCAATCTCTGCTCTTCTGCTCCACCACTCAAACAAGCTTTGGGGCTGCTCGCCTCTCCTCCTCAAGGCGGCTGTCTGCCCTTGCAGCCTCATCGCCCCACCGCACTCTCATCACCGCCTAGCCATCCCTCTACTCACCCACACCTGCTGTTATTCTCCGGCGATGGCGATTTAACCAAGAACCCTTGTGCGGTCAGACTCCCCTCAGCGTGGGAAACAATCGCCGAGTCTTCCTTGCCTCCCCTGTCGCCCCTTCCTAGGCCTCGCTGCCGCCCACCGCCTGGTGCTCTCGGCGCTGCCTGGTCAACGTGGGTCAACGATCGCATGCATCTGAAGTGGATCAGACGTGGAGAGGCTGACAGCTAGGTCCATGGCAGCACGCAAGGAAATGCCTCCTTATTACGCGCAAAATAATGATTCCGCCACCTAACATCTGGGACCCACCGAAAGGGCCTCTGTATTTCGTGAAAAAAACGTTACCACCGCTGACAACTTGGACCCACCAGCTATATCTTCGCACGCAAGGAAGTGCCTCCTTATTACGCACAAAAAAATGAGTACTCCCCAGCTAGCTGGGACCCAGTATAGTGGCATGCTGACTTGTGGGCCTACTAAGTTGACGGGGACGGAGGGCTTTGTCAACTTAGTCAATATGCACGATTCAGCTCTAGTGATCGTACGATGTCCATCCAACGGCCGTAGTGCTTCTTCAACCTCTGGTCTTCTTGCTCCAGCCGCCCAAACCAGCGCCGGTTGTGCCTCGTGCTCCTGCCTCCCGTGGCCGGCTACGACGCGGCGGAGGCCTCACCGCCCCCTACTACTCCCACCACTGGCCAGGCCATCCCTCTACTCACCCACACCCCCCGTTATTCCGCGGAGACGGCAGCCTCACACCGCAGCGAACAAGTGAACCCTCATACTCCTCTACGCGTGGGCATCCACTGTCGCGTCTTCCCCGGCTCCGCGTCGTCCCCTTCCTAGGCCTCACCGTTGTCCACCACCCTGGTGCTCTCGGCGCGGCGTGGTCAACGTGGTCAAGGAACGACTTCCATCGGACGTGGACTGTACGTGGAGAGGCTGACAGCTGGGTCCACGGCCGTAGCAAGGAAGTGCCTACTTATTACAAGCAAAATAATTATTCCTCCACCTGACACCGGGGACCCACCGGACGGGCCATCGTATTTCGCGAAAAAAACATTTCCCCCTGACTGCTGGGACCCACCAGCTACATCTTCGCACGCAAGGAAGTGCGTCTGGGCAAAAAAAAATGATTCGCCCCCTGACTGCTGGGACCCACCAGCTACATCTTCACATGCAAGGAAGTGCCTGACAGTCGGGACCCACCTGGTCGAAGCGTACGTAGCGTTGTCATTCTGGTCGCGAACGTGTACGTACATACTGGTCGATGTAGAGGCGCGCACGTAGCATGTACACGTATGTACAGCGGCAAGTGTGCAAGAAAGAAAATACGACCACGTACGTACATACGGGCAGGGTCTCGAACGCCTACTCGCGCATACGTACGGCCAGGGCTCGTGTACATGGCTGGGTCGGAACAGAGAAACTGTGTCGTCGTGTTCCGGGGGAGCCAACCGGCTGGGTCGGAACGGAATGCGTCGTCGTGTTCATCGGGAGGGCTTTGACAGAACAACCGATGGAAACGAGGCCTAGCGTACCGCAGAACGGAGGAAACAGCCTTGTGTTCGACCGACCACGTTTGAAATGGGATCCTGTTCATCGAGAGGGGTCTGGCGTACCGCAAAACGGAGGAAGCGGACCTCCTATGGTCAAAACGGGGGTCCTGTTGATCGGGAGGGGTGTGGCGTACCGCAAAACGGAGGAAACAGACTTGTGTTGGAGCGCTACGGTCGAAATGGGGGTCTTGTTCATCGGGAGGGGTGTGGCGTACCACGAGATACTGTTCATCTCCACCGTCGACCCCCTCCAGCCTCCACAGGCTACTGTTCATCCACCGTCGACCTCCTCAAGCCTCCACATGCGACTGTTCATCCATGTGCTCCTATTCATCCAGCCTCCACCGCGCGCTACTCCACCGGCTACTGTTCAACTAGCCCTCTCCACGGGCTCCTGTTCAACCACCCCTCCATCCAGCCCTCCACCGTCTACTGTTCATCCTGCCCTCCACAGGGTGGTACTGTTCATCCTGCCCTCCATGGGGTCCTGTTCATCCAGCCCCAACCGACTCGATCGATCGGGGTCCTGTTCATCCAGAGGCAACACCACGGGGTCCTGTTCATCCACCCCCACCGGGAACTGTTCATCCAACCCCCCCCCCCCCCCCTAGCAATGCTCAATGTTCATCCATAGGAAGCATCGATTGGCTTGATTAGCAGCGAGAGCGGCGAATCGCCGATCGGGTTCGATTAACAGCCATCAATCGATCGCTCGGTGTCGGTGTCAAACCGCGGATCTCGGTAGGGGTCCCGAACTGTGCGTCTAGGCGGATGGTAACAGGAGACAAGGGACACGATGTTTTACCCAGGTTCGGGCCCTCTTGATGGAGGTAAAACCCACGTCCTGCTAGATTAATATTGATGATGTGTGTTACAAGAGTAGATCTACCACGAGATCAAAGGGCTAAACCCTAGAAGCTAGCCTATGGTATGATTGTTGTTCGTCCCACGGACTAAAACCCTCCGGTTTATATAGACACCGGATAGGGTTAGGGTTACACAGAGTCGGTTACAATGGTAGGAGATCTACATATCCGTATCGCCAAGCTTGTCTTCCACGCCAAGGAAAGTCCCATCCGGACACGGAACGAAGTCTTCAATCTTCTATCTTCATAGTCTTGGAGTCCGGCCGATGATGATAGTTCGCTATCCGGACACCCCTAGTCCGAACTCCTCAAGAGCCCTGAACCAGGCTTCAATGACGATGAGTCCGGCGCGCATGTTGTCTTCGGCATTGCAAGGCGGGTTCTTCCTCCGAATAATTTACAGAAGATTGTGAACACCAGGATAGTGTCCGGCTCTGCAAAAATAGATTCCACATACCACCATAGAGAGAATAATATTACACAAGATCAATCTGCTGACATATTTTGTGGCGTGACGTCGCACCATTACCAAGCCTTTATTCAAATTGTTTTTACTGTTCCACCTCGGTAGCGTTTAAGCGGTTTCCTTGGCACGTCTTGTCGAGGCAGAGATCGTGTTCCCCTTATTCCGGGATTCCCATCAATATGGACGTGGGTAACCCAACCGCGCCATTAATTGTGGCGCTTGGGAGATAAGCGAGTTTTACCAGGACGGTGGGGACACATGTTTTTGTCCGCCCATATAATGGGGATAAGGATCCAGCCTTTCACCTACGCCTTCTTCCTCCTTTGCTCATCCATTCCCGTGCACTCGAGCTCTAGCGCCCAAGTCCGCACTTTCCTCCTCAACCTTCTCCAACCATGTCAGGAGCGGGAGGCAGATGGATGGCCTCCTCCGTCACGGAGGGGCACATCACAAGACTGCGGGAGGCCGGATACTTGTCCCGCGATATCAGACAAAGCTGCCCAAGCGGGCAGCTTATTCCAACCCCCAGTCCTCATGAGAGGGTGGTATTTCTCCCCCACTTCCTCCGCGGACTAGGTTTTCCACTTCACCCATTTATCCGGGGGCTCATGTTCTACTACGGCCTGGACTTCCATGACCTGGCCTCGAATTTCGCCCTCAACGTCTCGGCGCTTATCGTCGTGTGCGAGGCTTTCCTTCAGCATCCAGCCCCACTTGACTTAGGCTCAAGACCTTCAAATGTCAAGTCAAGGTTGTGAAGGGCAGCCAAGCGGAGTGCGGAGGCGCCATGGTCGGCAAGATGGCCAAAGTCCTATGGCTCGAGGGCTCCTTTGTGGAGACAATAAAGGGGTGGCAATCGGGTGGTTCTACATCACCGAGCCACGCGACCCTGAATGGGTGGCGGCCCCAATTCAGATCTAGATTCCCACACGGCTCTCGCCATGGAAAGAGACGAGCCTGAAGTGGGGGATTCGACGAGCTATCCGGACTCCAAACACGTGTCCGGAACCTAGTGGACAAGAATCGCAGGCTTGTCGACGTAATCCGGTGATGCTCATCCGCCGGATTCTCCCATGCCAACAACGGGACTTCAATTTGTGGAGTTCGATCCGCACAAAGACCGAACCTTGAGCCGCTCTTCGATACCACGTATGAAGATGCCCGAAGGTGCTGTTCAAGGGCGCCAAGCCCCACATCCGCTAACAAAGATCACGGATACAGCTCAAGCGCCAAGGCAGCGAGGTAAGTTATTTTACCCTTTACGGACTCCTTTTCCATAGATTGACTCTCGTGGGATCTGAAAACTCCCTATTCTTCGGCTGTGTCCGGCTGAAGACGCCCCGGACAGATTAAGCGTCTGCTCCTTTGCCGAAGACCAGCCGGACGCCCGATTGGCCAGGGCTGCTGGCTCCGCACCCATATAGTGCCGGAGAAGAAGGCCAAGAAGGAGGCTACGGAACTCGAAGGAGCACCCGACGCCAGTCTTTGCCGGATTCTCAAGCGTAATCTTCTCCACAAGACGAGGAGGAAGAAGAAGAAGCCTCTCCCCCAGCGGGGGAGGAGAGGAAAAGGAAGGCCGCCCCAACTTGGGAGGCCGGAGGGTCCAAGAAGGGAAGAACCCTTCCTCCGGACTTCTCCACCAACGTCGACGACGACGAGGGGATCGCCCACGAGGCCAAGCTCTGGCGGGATCATAAGTGTCCGGATACCCGTGGCTTTTTATTATCGCAGAGTGTTCTCTAATGTCGAACAACCAGCAGCCCGCCCAAAGGCGAAGTTCGTCGATTCATCGAGCGGGTCCCTGGGCTCGTCGGAAATGGAGAGTACTTCGCTTCCGACCGCCTCCTCGCCTCATGCTGCGGAAAACACCGCGGCGGGGCTCCAAAGGGGGCTTGGTCACGAGCAGGTAGCGCAGGAGGTGCCAAAAGTCAACCTCCCGGAATCCAGGCGCGTGGGGGGCAAGACCCCCAGGGGCTCTAAGCCCGACCCTTGTCCGGGCTTCATGCCGGAACCTTCCGTGGTTCCGGAGTCCGGTAAGCGATCTCTTCACAAGAAGGGTAAGACGCCGGTGTCCTTCGTCCAACCGGAGGCACCGGATAGCTTACTGGAGGCGCTCAATGGCGCCTCCATCGAGGAGGAGCACCGCACTGTTATGAGTGCGGTGATCCGGACAGTTCAGTCCGCCAAGAGCGGGCTGACCGAAGCCTGTACCAGTCTTCTATCAGGCTTTGAGGTAAGAAATTTCAATATATGTAAAATGGTACCGCATAGACAGTAGCCCCTGATGCTCGGTTCGGTGTTCGGAAGGAAAAGCCGGACTAAGTATCTTTAGAAAGATAAACGCAGGAGTCATAGAAATATGTCAATATGGGATTGCAGGCTGTGCTGCTGACCTCCGCGGCACTGACTGCGGAGGTCAATACTTTGAAGAAAAACCTCGAGCGGTCCGAGAACGAGCTCGGCCATGCCAAGAAGCAGCTCGAGGAAAAAGAAGGTGAGTAATACCTTATGAAAATTGTACCTTACAGAAAAGGATTTGGTTGCAAGAAAATTGACAAGGATAACGTGCATATTGTAGGGGCCGCTAATGAGGTGGCGACCCTGAAGGAGGCGGTGGCCGCGGCCGAGCATAATGCGGCCGCGAAACGCACCGAGCGAGAGAAGCAGGAGGCGCGGGTGGCGGAGGTACAACAAGAACTCCAGGATCTCGTGAAAAAACATGAGAACTTGGAGCGTGACTCGAAGACTCGAGAGTCTGAGCTTGCAACGGCTCTTGAGAGTGCCAAAACCGCTAAGGCCGAAGCCTACAAGGCCCTCCAGGAGATTGAAGCGGTGAAGAAAATAGCAGCAGGTAAGGCATTTTTCATGCAGAGTAAGCATGTGAGTGTTAATTACCTGTTGCTTACCCGAATTCGGCGCTCTCCAGGTGCGTTCGCAGAGCTTCCTTGCAGCGTGTCAGATGCTGCCGCATTCTACCTAGTCGATGAGGGGAGCTCAACGGAGAAGGTCTTCTGGTCTCAGTATGCTGAGGCCGGACATCCAGTGCCCCTTAGCGACCAGCTGAAGCAGCTGGTCGAGCTCCACAAGGCGGCCGAACAGGCCATGAAGGGCCTCATAGTTCGGCTGTGGCCTAAGGAGGCCATGCCTAGGAGCTACTTCGGCCTGGTGCGGCGGCTGGTGGATGCGTGCCCGTGGGTTGAAGTTATCAAGCATTCCGCTTGTATCGAGGGTGCCCGTCGGGCCCTTGCCCGCGCAAAGGTGCACTGGGGCAAGATGGATGCCCAGAAGCTCGTGACGGACCCGCCACCATAGGGCAAGGAGCATCGCACGCCCGAGATGTATTATAACAGTGTGCTGAAGGGCGCCGGCACTATTGCGGGTGAGTGCTCCAAAGATGTAATATTTGAGTAGACTCGCATTTTGTTATCCTGCGCGCTGAAAACTTAGTTCATATGCGCTAAGAAACGCTTGTTAATTTAAAATATTACCTTCTGTGCGACTGTTTATCAAATCTGAGAGATGGCAAGTCGTCGGCTTCAGCCCCCATGCCACGAGTGCTGGGGTGTTCGGGATAAACTTGAGCGTTCTTGTTCCCATTTTGGGTCCATCTAGGAGGCGCCAACACACGAACAAGGCAACCGGACTTATAATGCTTGAACACTCTCACTTAGCCATAGAATTCTATAATTTTAAATTTCGCAAAACCCTAGTCTTCGAAGGTCAGATTTGGGGCGCTATCACGCCTTGGCCGGACAATATCCGCACCTCGCTCTAAGCGGCATAAGTCTTTAAGGACTCGTAAAAACCTCTCGAACAGCGACCGGTCTCTCGCCTCATCATGACGGTCAGTTTTAGCTTTCCATCGAGGCGTTAACCCAGCCGAATGGGCGGAATCGCAGATAGTTCTCCGGTGCTACCTTAGCCGATATAACGGAACGTAAGGTACCAAAACACGGGAGCCGGGCAAACCCAACTATTGACCCAAGACATGATTCAGAGCCGATGCATATAGTGCTATAAGTTCGGGTGCCGCACTTGTGAAAGTGTTCGGGCTCATCACACCATAACGCGGGAAACATAAGCCCCTGGTGTATATTAACCGTACCAAAGTGTACGGCTGCAACATGTCGTGAATGAACATATGTATGAAAAAGAAATGCAATTATAAGCAAAAAGGTGCTGCATTGTTTTGTTCAATAAGTGCTACTACGAATGCAGAACGATACAAATAGTGCGATAAGCAAGGTAGGAGACTGTTTAAACATGTCCCCTTCCAGGGGTAGGCTGCAGATTGGTGTATGAAAATGCTCGTAATGGAGACCACCTGTATATTCGTTGTAGCCTTTATCCTTCCCTGGCTGTTGCATCGTGAGTTCGGCAGGTCTGCTGCCGGACAGGGCTTCTAACAAATAGATTCCTGTGTTTAAAAAGTAAAAGGTAAAAAGAAAAGAAAAAAGGAACGACACACTTGAGAGCCCCTTGTGTGGTTGAGCCGCAGTCTGGGTGTATTGTGGTCGTGCCCCCCTCCCCATGCCCATGGTATCTTCAGAGCGTAATGATGTACGCGAAGGACCTGCTTTGACGTTTCGCAGGAGCTGGGGTTGGGGCCGCACTGCTACGCGTGCTCGGAACGTGCCAGGTGGTCTTGTTGTAAGTTACTCCGGGCGCGCTTGGCTGTGTTCGGCCGCTTAATGGCCGGATTGGATAATTGCCTTAAGAGGCTGCATTGCACTTCTACCGCGAGAGCCGCTGTATGTTCCTCCGTGCGGAGGGAACGTTCAGTGTTTCCGTTGACCGTAATGACTCCTCGAGGGCCTGGCATCTTGAGCTGGAGGTATGCGTAGTGCGGCACGCGCTGAACTTTGCAAACGCGCACGTCCGAGCAAGGCATGATAGCCGCCATGAACGGGACTATGTCAAGATTAACTCCTCGCTCGAAGTTATCCGGGATCCAAGACCACTTCGGTGTAATTGAGCCTGTACAATTGGCTTCTACACCTGGTATGATGCCTTTAAAGGTCATTTTGGTAGGTTTAATCCTTGAGGGTCTATGCCCATTTTGCGACCGTATCCCGGTAAAGCAGGTTCAGGCTGCTGCCGCCATCCATCGTGACTCTGGTTTGGTGAAATCCATCGACGATTGGGTCTAGGACCAGTCGCGGTGAATCCGCCGTGGCGGATGTGGTGGGGTGGTCCTTCGGTCAAAAGTGATCGGGCAGGAGGACCATGGATTGAACTTCGGGCAACGCTCCATCGCGTAGACATCCTCGAGTGCACGCTCGCTCCCTTTTGGGTATGTGGGTTGCGTATATCATGTTCACCGTCCGCACCTGTGGGGGGAAACCCTTCTGTCCTCTATTGTTCGGCGGTTGGGTCTCGTCCTTGTCATCGCTATGCAGCCCCTTGTCATTGTTTCCGGCAATTAACTTGCCTACCTGCTTGAATACCCAACAGTCCCTGTTGGTGTGGTTAGCGGGCTTTTCGGGGGTGCCGTGTATCTGGCACAAGCGGTCGAGTATTCGGTCCAAACTGGAAGGACCCGGAGTAGTTCGTGTGAATGGCTTTTTCCGCTGACCGGGTTTAGAGCCTTTGAATCCAGCATTGACTGCCGTATCCTCAATATTGTCGCCGTTAGTGCGGCGTTTGTTTTTGTTACGACGCGACCTGCCGTTTTGGTCCTTGAAGTCCGGACTGCCAGAATTTTTGCTGAGGTTGTTGCTGCGTGCTAGCCAGCTGTCTTCACCCGCGCAGAAGCGGGTCATGAGTGATGTGAGGGCTGCCATGGATTTCGGCTTTTACCGTCCTAGGTGCCAGGCAAGCCACTCATCACGGATGTTATGCTTGAAGGCCGCGAGGGCCTCCGCATCCGGACAGTCGATGATTTGGTTTTTCTTGGTTAAGAACCGTGTCCAGAATTGTCTGGCCGATTCGTCTGGCTACTGAATTATGTGGCTTAGGTCATCGGCATCTGGTGGTCGGACATAAGTGCCCTGGAAGTTATCGAGGAATGCGGCTTCCAGGTCCTCCCAGCTCCCAATTGACTCTGCTGGCAAGCTGTTGAGCCAATGTCGGGCTGGTCCTTTAAGCTTGATGGGGAGGTATTTGATGGCGTGAAAATCATCACCGCGGGCCATGTGGATGTGAAGGAGATAGTCTTCGATCCAAACCGCAGGGTCTGTTGTGCCATCATAGGATTCAATATTGACGGGTTTAAACCCTTCGGGGATTTGATGATCCATTACTCGCCTCGTGAAGCATAGTGGGTGTGCGGCGCCTGCATCGGGCGATATCACGATGGAGCTCAAAAGAGCTTGGTCTGTTTTGTTCGGCCCGGCCGGACTTAGGTGTGTCCGGCGCCACGGTTGTCGTCACGTACCGTGGGGCGCCCACGCGATCCATAGATCGATCTTGATTGTCTTGCCTTGTCCTCCAATATATCTCGCAGGTCCGGAGCGTTCCCCTTTGGCCAAGTGCCTTTTGAGCGATGCCGGGGTACGGTTCTAGTGAAGGGCCTAGAGGCCTCTCTGTCGCGGCCACGGGGTGGTCGGTCACCGATATCTCCTGGTGATGCGGGTTCGTAAGCCTCCTCCTCTAATCGGGGGAGCAGCTTGCGTTTAGGGTAGCTTTTGGAGGGGCGTTCGAGCTCATGCTCTTCGGCCGCGAGGACTTCGGTCCATCTGTCGGCTAGTAGATCCTGATCAGCTCTAAGCTGTTGCTGCTTTTTCTTTAGGCTGTTCGTCGTGGCCATAAGCCTGCATCTAAAACGCTCTTGTTCGACGGGATTCTCAGGCATGACGAATTCACTGTCGTCGAGGCTTGCTTCGTCTTCGGAGGGAGGCATATAATCCTCTACCTCTTCTTCTGCCGCTCTCTCTTGAGGGCTGGCGTCTTCATCCTCCTGCGATGGATCTTGCTGGAGTGGATTGTCTTCGGCGTTGTCCGGTGTATTGTTATCTCCGGTGCCGAAATCTTCATTCTTGCTGTGGCGGGATTTAGAGCGGCGCCGCTGACGCCGGCGCATGTGCTGCTTCTTGGAGGGGTCATCCTCCATTGTTCCATCGCCGTTCCCATCTTTTGGGATGTCCACCATGTATATGTCGTATGACGAGGTGGCCTTCCAATGCCCTGTAGGCGCTGGGTCTTGGTCGTCTCCGGCATCGTCGTCCATACCGTCGATGTCTTCGGAGTCGTAGTCTAGCATGTCGGTTAGGTCGTCGACAGCGGCTACCAAGTGGGTGGTGGGTGGGCATCGAATTTCTTCGTCGATCAGATCCCAACCTTCCCGACCGTAGTCCGCCAGGCTCTCCGGATAAAGAGAGAGACTTTAGTGAATTCAGGATGTCGCCAAAAGGCGAAAGTCTTGAAAGATGTCATGCCGTGAACTCCATAACGGGCGCCCAACCAGATTCGACCGGCAAGGGCGCGGAGGGTTCGGAGTCCGGATAGGAGTCCGGCGCCCTGGAGTCGGAGTCTTTGCAAAGGACAGGGATGGTGTTCGGCTCGATTGCCGTAGAGATTGTAGCCCCCAAGGCGGTGTCCAACCACTCGTCCTCGGTCGGGGAATCCGGCTCCGGATTACGGGCCGGAGTGGATACTGGTGCGGCCTCCAGGGCACTGTTCGGCTGCAGAGTCTGTCTGGGGAGAAAAGTCTCACCCTGGACCGTGTCGTTGTTGATGATCAAAGGAGCCATCGGGCCTATCGGCGACGACACAGAGGAACTCTCAATGAAAGCACCAATGTCGGTGTCAAAACCGGTGGATCTCGGGTAGGGGCTCCCGAACTATGCGTCTAGGCGGATGGTAACAGGAGACAAGGGACACGATGTTTTACCCAGGTTTGGGCCCTCTTGATGGAGGTAAAACCCTACGTCCTTCTAGATTAATATTGATGATGTGTGTTACAAGAGAAGATCTACCACGAGATCAAAGAGGCTAAACCCTAGAAGCTAGCCTATGGTATGATTGTTGTTCGTCCTACGGACTAAAACCCTCCGGTTTATATAGACACCGGATAGGGTTAGGGTTACACAGAGTCGGTTACAATGGTAGGAGATCTACATGTCCGTATCGCCAAGCTTGCCTTCCACGCCAAGGAAAGTCCCATCCGGACACGGGACGAAGTCTTCAATCTTCTATCTTCATAGTCTTGGAGTCCGGCCGATGATGATAGTTCGGCTATCCGGACACCCCCTAGTCCGGAACTCCATCACTCGGGTTCAGTAACGCGTAGCCTGCAGTGCAATCGCTCGGGTTCAGTTAGAGCCCAACACCTCGCTCGGGTTCAGTTAGAGCCCAACACCTCTCACCCACGCGTGTGCGTGTACGAGAGAAACGCGCATCGCCCGGCCCCGACCACCCATCGTAACCGGGAACACCCCGATATTTTCGTCACCCTTGCTTCTACCATGGTTTTTTCCGTCATGGACGACCCAAAGAATGTCATGCAGCTGCGTCTCCGGCCCTCCCAGGATGAAAAGCCCATTTTCTATCATGATTTTTTGTCATAGAAGTAGGAACCCACCACATCTATGATGATACCCTGTTTTGTCACAATTATTGTCATAGAAGTCTCATAAGTATGACATAATTTTTTTTCGTTCGGCCCAAAATGTCATGGATGTGTCTTTTTTTTGTAGTGATGTGATAATCCCCAAGTGCAAGGAATCATCGTAGCACTTTCCAAAGGTGGAAGTGATAAGTATGGAGTGTCGAACCCACAAGGAGCTAAAGGTAAGATCAATATTCTCTCAAGCCCTATCTACCACCGATACGACTCTACGTGCACCGAACATTTACTTCCAACTAGCAACGGGAAATAAAACTACGTTGTGGGTATGAAGAGGATAACTTTGCATGATATGGGAGAGCTAAAACATAAAAGTAGGTGCTGTTATCATAAAGTTAGAATATATTACTAAATAATATAAATAGCGAGTGTGGAATAATGGTGGATCGGTGTGCGGAATTGTCCTAGGAAATCGTTAACAAGACCGGTAATCACTATTGCAGTTTCACATGAGGGAGAGGCATAAGCTAACATACTTTCTCTACTTGGATCATATGCACTTATGATTGGAACTCTAGCAAGCATCCGCAACTACTAAAGATCATTAAGGTAAAACCCAACCATAGCATTAAAGCATCAAGTCCTCTTTATTCCCATACGCAACAATCCCTCTTACTCGGGTTTGTGTTTCAGTCACTCACCAACCCACTATAAGAGAATCATGAACGTATTGCAACACCCTACATCGGGAATCCCTCACGCTTGCGCGACACGGAGGGCACCATAGGACAGCACCAAAGTAAAGCATACAACTCATACCAATCTAGATCATCAATCAACCCAAAGACAAAAGGATATCTACTCAAAACATCATAGGATGGCAACACATCATTGGATCATAATATGTGGCATAAAGCACCATGTTCAAGTAGGGGATTACAGCGGGGTGCGGGAGAGTGGACCGCGTAAAATAGATGAGGATGGTGATGATGATGGTGATGTTGATGAAGACGATCACCGTGGC
The DNA here is from genome assembly GCA_021605205.1 of Aegilops longissima. NCBI lineage: Eukaryota > Viridiplantae > Streptophyta > Magnoliopsida > Poales > Poaceae > Aegilops > Aegilops longissima. Next base: position 496,350,538 of record CM038679.1, on the reverse strand, counting down.
GGTGATTCCCCTCCCGATGGCACTCCGGCACCACCGGAAGAGAGGAGGAGAGGTTCTCCCCCTTGTGCTTCCTCCTCCACGGCCTCCACCTTCTGGTCCTTGGCCTTCATGGTGATGAAGACCCCTCCAGGATACTCCTCCATGGCCACCCGTGATGATGGCCCCCTCCGGCAGGGTGCCGGAGAGGGCCCCAATTGGTTTTTCGTGGCTACAGAGGCTTGCGGCGGCGGAATTTCTGATCTAATCTCCGTTCTGGAAGTTTTAGGGTACGAGAGTATATATGGGTGCAAGGAGGACGTCGGTGGACTTCCGGGCTGGCCACGAGGTAGGGGGCGCGCCCCAGGGGGGTGAGCGCCCCTACTCTCGTGGGCAGCCCGGGACTCCCCTAGTGAGCTTCCGGTACTCCATGGGCTTCTTTTGGTCCAAAAACAGGTTCCGTGGAGTTTTAGGTCTTTTGGACTCCGTTTGATATTCCTTTTCTTTGAAACACTGAAATAGGCAAAAAAACAACAATTCTGTGCTGGGCCTCCGGTTAATAGGTTAGTCCCAAAAGTAATATAAAAGTGGAAAATAAAGCCCAATATAGTCCAAAATAGTAGATAATATAGCATGGAGCAATCAAAAATTATAGATATGTATTAGACGTATCATGATCACGTGTAACACATGCATCGACGCACACATTTTGACACCCTCACCAGACCCCTGCACACCTCAAGGCCCGCACATCGCTCTCTATCTCGCACGCCCAATCTCTTCATGAAAACCCTATTTAGCATGTAGCTTTTCGTCACATACACAGACATTTCTCTCCATAGGTTTGATTTCTCTCAATACACACACACACACACACACACACACACACACACACACACACACACACACACACACACACACACACACGTCACACACACTCCCCCTCCCCCGAGTACACAATTCATCCCCATCCAAGGCTATATGGCGACCACTCTCGCTTGTGCTTCTCTGCACCCCAACATGCACAACACCTCAACCTTCAAAGAGGGCATCGAGGAGATCGAAGACGGCGACCACACTGCACTAGAGAATGCGGGGCCATTTGGAAGTAGGATGATGTGACGACGGCTGACTAACTCCTCCCCCCTCTCTCTCCCACACAAAAATACCAATCCCTCTTTCTCCCACACAAATTTATCAATCCCACAACCCACGAGATCCTTCCCCTCTCGTCCATGTTTTTCCAGCTCTCTCATCAAACCTGTTGTCTCTTCTCCTTCCACGTCTACATAATCCGGATGCACACACATCTCACGTATATTACATGTCTCCATCTATCTCACAGACCTAACTTCTTCTCTCTCTCTCTCTCTCTCTAGGTTTGTCACCTACTCTCTTGTCCACATACACACAATCTTTACCGCCCTATCTGCTCCATCTTCGCAAGCGCTCTCTACACGTTTCATTCACACATTGGGATGTGTTCAAAATGTTGCTTTTATAATGGATGATGTAGAGTTATGGTTGGTTTTGTGGCATCCTACAAAGTAATAACTATGAAATGCATTTAGATTCTCATTTGATTGGGATTATGTGAGTTTGAGCATACTGTGAAGTACTATAGACCCGGTATACATCTTGGAACTCAACAATGATGGTAACTATTTAATTGTATAGACCATTACATTCGAAGTCAATAGCCTAATATATTTATTTCACAATTACAGCAAATGATTAATTCACTACAAACTAAGAAAAGAAATGTGTACTCCCTCCGTTTTTATTGAAGTCCGCTTATTAGCATTGGTCAAAGTCAAGTTTTGTAAACTCTCAGAAAGTTTATAACAAAAAAATTAACATATACAATAACAAAAAAATACCATTAGATTCATTATTGAGTGTAATTTCACATCATACATATTTGTTATGGTAAATGTTTATATTTTTCTTTAAACTTGGTCAAACTTTATAAAGTTTGACTTCGGTCAAACCTAATATGCAGTTAATAAAATCAGAGGGAGTACTAGTAGTTACTAGTACTACTCGCTAGTTGCTTAGCCCAATCATCCAACACGCCACACGGGGAGTTCAGTGTCACAAAATTTTGTGGTCGGCGGGAAAATCTCTCACGACCCTGATTCGAGCAGTGTGAAGTTACCATCATAACCTTCGGAACAGGTCTACGGGTTATAATTGGTAGGGGCCTGTTTTCGTAACTTCAGGTTCACCCTACCCAGCCAACCCCACCCCGGCACCAAGAGTAGTACACCTGAATACTCCCCATTTTCTATCCCCACACCAAAATAGACTTCTCCATGGCACCGCAGCCTTCGTGCTCCTCCCCTTCTCCATCGGCGCACTCGTCCACCACAGCGCATCTGCCTCATCGACGACCTCGTACGCCGCACTCGAGCTGGTCCACCATCGTCGTCGTACACGGAGCCTCTTCCCCGGCTCCGTCTTCCATGGTCTCGGGTCTTCTTCTCGGAAGCCGACGCCAAGCGTAGAAGCACCACCGGCGTGGACAATGAACTGACTCCTGTTGCCGACCATGATGCACAGAGGCCGCCGCGACCATTGTTCTCCTCCTCGATTGGTAATGTGTGTATTAAATCACTTAGCAGTACACGTGCAGTCCCAATTCTGTTCATACCTACCCTTCAAATTTCCTGGTTGCTATTGTTCCCGTAAAAGTAATTGGTTATAGCCTCCATTGTCCAACAGAATATCAGCTTGTAATTGTGAGTCGCTCCTGTATCGCGCTGTGCTTGGGTAGGTTCTTCATCTGCAACCAGTAGTGTGGCAAATGATGGTAAGTTTTTTAGAACTAGCAAGATGCCCATGCGTTGCATGGAACATCAAGAGGCATTTGTATGAGTAGTTTATCTTGTAGGAGAAAAGGATGAGCGAGGGAAGGCCTTATTTGCAAATCTGAAGAGGGGTGTGGGTATCTTTTGCAAAATTGCCATAATTTCCTTCCTATCCGTCAGATATAAATCGGACGGCCTATATTGCAGGATGGCAGGCACATCATCATCACCAACTCTGTTTTTTAAAAGAAAAAAGTAGAAAAAAAGAGTAGAGAGTAGAGAAGTAGAGATAAATATTAAATATAAAATAAATATAACAGTAGAGAAGAGAGTAGAGATAAATATTAAATATAAAATAAATATAATAGTAGAGAAGAGAGTAGAGATAGCAGGGACGTCGGGAAAGGATCACGCGGGCGCGGGAAAAAGCGGCCGGGTGCGCGCTAGTTTTGGCGCACGACGTCCGGCGTGCTTTAGAAAATCCAACGCCGTCCCACTGCTCTGTGCCTTGCCACCGCTCTCTCCCCGCTCTGTGCCTCGCCACCGCTCTCTCCCCGCTCTGCGCCTCGCCACCGCTCTCTTCCCGCTCCGCGCCTCGCCACCGCTCTCTCCCCGCACTGTGCATCGCCACCGCTCTGTCCCCGCTCCGCGCCTTGCCACTGCTGTCTCCCCGCTCTTTCTTGCCTCTCTGCCGCCGCGCCACCATGCCGCCGCGTCGCCAGGAAACTTGGGGATACCAGGGCGTCCGCGCGTGCCCCTCCGGCGGCTTCTCCGCCGAGATTCGGTTCCGCGGGATGCGCCTCGGCCTCGGCAATTTTGACACCACCAACGAGGCCGCCCGCACGTATGACGCGGCGGCGTGACGCCTTCGGTGGCCTCATAGAACATTGACCTTCCCCAATGTGTTGACATAGGAGCGGGCGTAGGAGCTCGTGCCTCTGCCGCGGCTTATCACCGACGAGGATCGTCGCGACAACCGGAGGCGGGAGCACCATATCGGCATCGCCAAGATGGACGAGGAATCCATGGCGCTGTGGCGCCAACGCTTACTATAGGACATCATCAACGAGCACGAGTTCTACGCGGAAAGGAGGGCGGAGAGGGAGAAGAGGAGGGCGGGGCGAGCCGCCTATCGCGAGGACAAGCGTACGCGAAAAGCTGACGCTCAATTCAACATGAGGCTAGGAGCAGCATCGCCCTGGGAATCCGACGACGATCGGTATCTTCACGCCTACATTGAGACGTCGGAGGAGGACATCACCGAGGAGGAGTAGGACGACGAGGAGTAGCTGAACTATCTATTTTTTATCTACCTATGCTATATCTATGCTAAGAACTATTTATGTCTCTACTCTCTATCTCTACTTCTCGATCTCAGCACTGTAAATGCTTTTTGAAAGCGCCGCGCATTGCGCTTCTGTTGGAGATGCTCTAACATGGCAGATGAGTGCTTTAATGTTGCCCACAAGATGCGTGAGTATTACTAGTATAATTTTCTTGCCATGTTGAGATTTTAAAACCACGAGTGCGGACATGCAGAGGAGCAATGAAGACCAAACACGGGATATTGGGGACATCTGCAAGGAGCATGGAAAGTTAAAGAGGAGCTGCACCAAACATGTAAAACGAGCTTTGGTAAGTAACACCCTTTCAATTACTTTCGTTTAGCCTCGTGTTCTTTGATGTGTATATGTTGTAGTTTCTGTTTCTCTTAGCCTCGTGTTCTTCGATGTGTAATAAGAAGAGTCTTAATCGTCCTAGTGCTTTTGTTTTTAGCTTGATGTAGGAAGTGGGTGTTCTCACCTTGTATTCTGTTTTTATATTTTTCCTTTTGAATTCACTTCTCTGAGTCCTGTTTATCTCGCTTCTACTTAATGGATATGGGTTGCTCTGAGTATTGATCGAAAAAATAAGTAACTTCATGTCAGGATGCAGTTCCTGCGAGGAGGGAAGTATGGTCAACTTCGAGATCATGTTTCCACAATGAGGCTGGATTACACACAAGGTGACAGTTCCTTAATGATGCTGGATTAGACACAAGGTGCAAATTCCAAGATGATGCTGGATTACAGACCAGCCAGGTGGAGTCGTCAACTGTCCGTGTTCTCGTGGCTCTAGTAAAGGCTGAAAGAAAGTATGCAGCAACCCTTGAGAACGTAGCTGAGTTCCTGAAGAAGCGAAAAGAGCAATCAGATGCTCTCTTCACCCAAGCCCAAGAAGAGATGGAAGAAGTCAGAAAGAAGCTAACAGAGGCAGAGCATGCTAGGCGTCTCCTGCTATGTAAAACTGTTTTCAATACAAATTTTCCTTCATAATAGCTAGGTTCAAATGTTTATCCAGTTAGCATGCCTGTTGTATGTCCGTGCATCTACTGATGTGGCACAAAATAATTTTTTTCGGGTCATGTAATAACAGCAATTACTTTCCAAACAATAATAGATGAAGCATTGGACATGGTATAGTTCACGCGCAAGCCCAACATTCCAAGTTCAACTTCCACATCAAACTCATGTTCACAGATATCTGCACATTCATAGATAATGTCCACAACCATGATTCACTTGAAAGCCAAAAAAATGTGAGGAGAGTTATAAATAAAGAAAAACCTCTAGTTCCTACTACCAGTGCGAGTACAACAAGTCAAGACCATGCGTAATTAATTTTATTTTGGTCATTTTTTGACTAATCGCGAATAACTTCTGGAAGCATGTATAATTTCTAATGCCGGCCGTGGCTGGGGTCCATGATGTTTTGAGCCAAACTAGGCAACACACCGGGTGTCTATGCCGGCGACGCGGTAGTCATAGCATTCGTGGGTTCAGAGCAACAGCGGCTCCCGTGGTCTACTATTCCTCGGTGTCGGTGATGGCCGCAAACGTGTTGGCCACCTCCGCCAGCATGCCACGGTTCCGCTAACGTTTGCGTTGGATGGCGTGGCCAACAACGGTGCACTGGACGCCGTGGTCCCCCGTGTGCGAGCGTGCATCAACTGGCCACTCCTCTGCGAGCAAGCTTGGAGTGTTGAGTTGATGCACCAGGGGCCAGCTTGGAGCGGCAGCTTGCTCCTCTGCTTGCCCACCTGCAGCCTCGCCCATCGTACTGACGGCCTGGGGTAGGGAGGGAGGTGGGGCAGCGAGTTGCCTAGCTTGTCGGGGCACCCAGCCGGCTTTTATGCCAAAGAACTCGTCTTCTTGCTCACAGGATGCTATGGAGAGTGTGGAGAAAATGGTGCAAGGAGGATATGGGGAGCAGCGGTGTGGTGCGGTTCTTGCCAGGCGTCTGGCCTTGTTTAAATAGCGAGCGAACGAGAGGAGCCAACCGTCGACGTTGTGTTCTAAAATGCCACCTAGCTCGCGGAAGGACGTGTTGCCGGCACACGCGCGGATTCAATGGAGGCAGGCAGGGCAGTCTGAAGCCGGTTGCATGTGGCGAGGAGGCGTGTTCAGCCTGGCCTGCAGCGAGTGGGGCCCTCTTGGCCGGCGCACCGATTCAATGCCTGTGCTATGAGAGGTTGCGTCTGTGTCAGAGAAATCACTCCCTCCAGTCCTTTTTTGTTTGGGTATAACAAAATCTCATTTTCCATTCACATTTTACAAGTAAAATTCATGGACAAACTTTGACCCAAAATACGATGGGGACAAGTAAACCAGGACGGAGGTAGTAGTTTTTTTTTATCAAAGAAGGGTTTCCCCCTTCCGATTTTCATTATTGAAAACCAACATCTAAACCATAGTATTTGCCCTAGAACTACCATGTTCAACATCTGGCAACATAAACCCATACAACCATACGCCAAGGAGGTAGTAGTTATGAATTCCATTTTCGCTCCATACCAATCGTTCTAAAAACTACTTAAGTACTTATAACGCGCCCTTGAAAATCAGAACTCTTACCCCACTAAAAAATGATATTTTAAACGTGGCTACTCGATCTGTGGCAGCTGGCGAGCCACCACCTCCAGGTCGTTCACCTGTGGTCCCGACCATCAACTCCTACGGATCGAATTATCGTGCGAGCTGACAATTCCTACAAAGGTGCGCTCCACCACGTACCCGGTACCCGCGCATGCAGCAATCATGCACCTAGGGTTTTAGGGTTTATTTGTTAATGGTGCCTTTACGTAACTTTCATGCGTGCGAGACAGCGAGAGACCGACTGTGTACGTGCGCCTCTTCTCTTCGTATATGTACTCCAATGTTTGTCTGGTGTCCAAAAAATTATACACTAGTAATAACTACTAGCAATGTGCCAATGCGTTGCCACACGATCAAAGTAGATTAATACATATTCACCGATTTGATAGAAAAAAGAGTCTAGCTTTGAAATACGTGTATCACTAAAAATATCTTATGTTTCACTCAAAATATATTCCTTTGGCTTTTTTGATGAGATAAGGGAGGAATGTTGTTGGTTTCAAGATTCGAGAAGTGGTATATCTCTAATTTCTATTCTTACTAGCAAGATGCCCATGCGTTGCACGGAACATCAAGATCTTGTGGGAGAAAAGGATGGACAAGGGAAGGCCTTATCTTCAAATGTGGAGAGGAGTGTGGGTAAATTGCCATAGTTTCCTTCCTATTTGTTAGATATAGATCGGACAACCTATATTGTAGGATGGCAGGCACACCATCATCACCGACTATGCTTTTTATAAGAGTTCGAGATAAAAACAGAGTTGGTGATGATGGTGGGCCTGCCATCTTGCTATATAGGCCGCCCAATTTATATCTGATGGATAGGAAGGAAACTATGGCAATTTTGCAAAAAGATACCCACACCCCTCTCCACATTTGCAAATAAGGCCTTCCCTCGTTCATCCTTTTCTCCCACAAGATATACTACTCATACAAATGCATCTTGATGTTCCATGCAACGCATGTGCATCTTGCTAGTTGTTGCAAAAAGCCCATGTGTGTGAGGAGGACGGAGTGCATGTGTGACAAAGACACAAAGAGTGTGTGTGCGAGAGATATCAGCTTAAAATGAGGCGATAGTGTGTGTGTGCATGATCAAGAGGGCGTGTCTCAAGAAGGGACAAAAAATCTACATAGATACAAGGAGCGCGAGAGAGACATGTACGTGATAGTGGAAGCATGAGTGTGCGGGTGTATAAACCTATCTGGAGGCTAGTCGATCAATGATGTGAGAGAAATACGAGTCGAGGGTGCGAAAGCGAGAATTTTGTGTGTGAGAGAGAGACGATAGTCGGGAAGGGGAGTGGAAGCAGGAGCTATGTGTATGTGTAAGAGAGAGAGCGGGGGGAGTTTGTCGATCGGTAAACAAATGAATAGTGTCAGTTTATAACTGGGATGGAGACGGAAAGGAGACCGCAACAAATGTTGTGTCTGTAGGAGAGAGTAATTTTAGTGGTATGAGTCATATCTAGAGACATATAGGGTGTGTGAGAGAACCCCATAGAGATAAAGACAAAGTGAAAGACGAGTGAGACTGTGTGTGTGGCGGTGAAAAAGAAAGCTTAGGTACCTAGTGATACCAGAGAACGGAAGAGACATGAGAGATAATGAAAACCGTGTAATGTATAATGATAGGGAGAGTGTTATACTTCTCAAGGGGGACGCTGAGAGACCATGTTTGCAAAGATAGGAGAAACATGAAGTGAGCGTGCGGGTGAGCTAGAGAAAAGAGAATGATAGCTACATGAAGGAGCATGCCAGAGAGATGGGTATGAAAGGAGTCAACATAAAAGGGATTCAAATATTTGAATCGAGATGATGATACATGTAATTCATACCCGAACAAAAATTGATCTATCAAACATGCATACTCATATGAATTCACACGCATCTATGTTATTTAATATGTAGATATTACTGATCCATACATTTTAGTAGAACATAAATTGGTTTCAATTTTTTTGAATTCAACCTTATGATTTTGAGATCATTGTATTTGTAAATCATATTATATACATATAAAGGAGCAGAATTCTTTGTTCTGCTTTTGAAAGTATATAAAACAATGATGTATATAGAATTTTATTCGAATCGCAAATGGATCCTGGCCGAACAAAATTAGAATACAAACTGGATTCGAATTGAGTTGGCATGGTAAACGTGCACTCTTGCTCTGCAAAAATTTGAACGAAGTGGGGAAAGTCGCAGTAATCGCCCTAAACCAAAATCTGTGAGATGGAAATTACTGCCTATCCCTGACACGCAAAGCCTATCGGCTCGATTTCTATAGGTTTCGATAGGGGTAGGTTTGTAATTTCACTCAAACGTGACATAACCGCCTCTCACCCGAATTCATGCACGGTGGGCGCCAAAACACAGTGTCTCCTCGGCCGAAATTGACTCCCTCCCTGATTCATACACGGTGGGCGCCAAAAAGAAACTCTCGTCGGCAAATATTCGGTGTATGCGAGATTACCGTCCTATCCCCAACTGACTAATATTGTTGTGATGTAGGAAATTTTGAACGGGGGCTAAGTTTTTAAATTTCCTCGCATTTGGGACAAGCGCGCCTTGAAGACATGGTTCCCCCCTTCCTCTCTCCCTCCATTTCCCCATTCATACTCCGTGGGCGCCAAAACAGCCTCTCCACCCCAGCCTCCTCCGTCCGCCACCCCATCCACCGCCGTCCTCTTCCACCATGCCGGAGCTGATACCCCGACGCCTCGTCCATTACAAGAGATCAACCTCTCTCATCCGCGGCTTTGGACCGGTATCCTTGCATCCTGTCCTCTCGCTTCATCCCCGCCATCGTCCACCTTGTCGGCGCCGCTCCTACGACCATCTCGTCCACCGTGCCTCGCCACCATGTCTACCCTCCTAGATCTGCTTCCACGCTGCTGACAGCCATCGCTACCACATCACCGTCAAATTCTCAGCAGATGCATACACGGCGCCGCACCAGAGGTGGTACTCTTTCGTATCTGCTCAACTTATTTATCGCAGCAAGAAAATATATCGCCACTGCTTTACTCTGATTTCTTGTCCATCACATACTTGATAGTTGAAAGCAAACATTGGTTGCGAAGTTGCCTTTGTCTGGTTTGCACCTTCAGATCCGCCATGGCACACTCATGTGACGCCCCCGATTCAATCGTACACTAATCATGCACGCAAACGTGTACGATCAAGATCAGGGACTCACGGGAAGATATCACAACACAACTCTAAAACATAAATAAGTCATACAAGCATCATAATACAAGCCAGGGGCCTCGAGGGCTCGAATACAAGTGCTCGATCATAGACGAGTCAGCGGAAGCAATAATATCTGAGTACAGACATAAGTTAAACAAGTTTGCCTTAAGAAGGCTAGCACAAACTGGATACAGATCGAAGAGGCGCATGCCTCCTGCTCGATCCTCCTAAACTACTCCTAGTCGCCGTCGGTGCCTGCACGTAGTAGTAGGCACCTCCGTGTAGTAGGAGTTGTCGCCAACGGTGGCGCCTCGCCCGGGCTCGCATCTGGTTGCGGCAACCAGGTAGAAGGGAAAGGGGAAAGGGGAGAAAAGCAACCGTGAGTACTCATCCAAAGTACTGCAAGCAAGGAGCTACACTACATATGCATGGGTATATGTGTAAAGGGCCATATCGGTGGACTGAACTGCAGAATGCCGTAATAAGAGGGGATAACTAATCACGTCAAGACTATGCTTCGCAGCCTCCGCCTTGCAGCATGTAGAAGAGAGTAGATCAAGTCCTCCAAGTAGCATCGCATAGCAATAATCCTACCCGGCGATCCCCTCCTCGTCGCCCTGTTAGAGAGCGATCACCGGGTTGTATCTGGCACTTGAAAGGGTGTGTTTTATTAAGTATCCGGTTCTAGTTGCAATAAGGTCAAGGTACAACTCCAAGTCGTCCTGTTACCGAAGATCACGGCTATTCGAATAGATTAACTTCCCTACAGGGGTGCACCACATTACCCGACACGCTCGATCCCATTTGGCCGGACACACTTTTCTGGGTCATGCCCGACTGCGGAAGATTAACACGTCGCAGCCCCACCTAGGCATAACAGAGAGGTCAGCACGCCGGTCTAAACCTAAGCGCACAGGGGTCTGGGCCCATCGCCCTTAGCACACGTGCATGTTGCGAGGGCGGCCGAAAGCAGACCTAGCCTAGCAGGCATTCCAGTCCAATCCGGCGCGCGCCGCTCAGTCGCTCACGTCACGAAATGCTTCGGCTGATACCACGACGCCGGTTGCCCATGTCTTGTCCCACATGGCGGTTAGTGCGTATAAGGTCAACGACCCAACTTAGATCAAATACCAAGATCTCGTTAAGCATGTTAAGTATCCGCGAACGCCGAACAGGGCCAGGCCCACCTCTCACCCAGGTAGTCTCAACCTGCCCTGCCGCTCCGCCACAAAGATCCACACAGAGGGCCGTTCGAACAAAGGTCCTTTCAGCCCCAATCCGTGAATCACTCATGGTGCTCCACAAGCCAACCGACTTTAGTCACCACATGTATCATGTATAAAGTATATAGTATATACCGTGATCACCTCCCAAGTGATCACAGCCCGATAGTATAGCACATGCAGACGGACAAGAACGAGGGCCACCGATGGAATACTAGCATCCTATACTAAGCATGTAGGATTGCGGTAAAGGTAACAACAGAGTAGCAAGGACAGGCTATGCATCGGGATAGGAATAACGAAAGCAAGAATATGCTACACTACTCTAATGCAAGCAGTAGAGAGTAGAATAGGCGATATCTGGTGATCAAGGGGGGGGGGCTTGCCTGGTTGCTTTGGCAAGAAGGGAAGGTCGTCAACACCGTAGTCGAACTGGGGGGGTCATCGGCAGCCTCGGGGTCTATCGGAAAGAAGTAACGGAGGGGGAACATAATAAATAACAGAGCAATCAAAGTATCACAAAGCGTAGCATGGCAATACGCGGTGCTAGAGGTGACCTAACGCAGTAGGAGGTGATACCGGTGAAGGGGGGAAACATCCGGGAAAGTATCCCCGGTGTTTCGCGTTTTCGGACAAATGAACTGGAGGTGAAATGTTGCAGGTTCACTATGCTAGGGATGCGTGGCGGACGAATGGGCTGCGTATTCGGATTCACCTCATCGTTCTGAGCAACTTTCATGTACAAATTTTTCGATCCGAGCTACGGTTTATTTTATATTAATTTTAAAAGATTTAGATCATTTTAGAATTTATTTAATTAATTTAATTCAACATTATCCAGAATAGTGCACGCTGATGTCAGCATGACGTCAGCAGTCAACAGGGGTGTTGACTGGTCAAACTGACGGTGGGTCCCACTGTCATTGACTGAGTTTAGTTCAACATAAGTGGTTAGTTTAATTAGGTGATTAGTTTAATCTAAATAGGATTAATTAAGTTAACTAATTAATTAATTAATTAATTTAATTATTATATTTTTTATTTCCTTTTTTTATGAACGTTCTGGGGCGGGCCCCACTTGTCATTGGCCATAGGGGCCAAACAGGGTGGGTTAACGGGCACTAGCCCGAATGGGCGCAGGTGTGCGGGCGTTGTGGCCGGCGCCGGGGTGGTTGCCGGCGAGGCGCGGAACGGGGCGGGGGCCGCGGTGATGCACGGGTGGCCGCCAGAGGCCGAAGCGATGTCGAAGCAACAACGGGAGCGGTGATGGGGCTCGCCAGAGGGCGGCGCGGCCGTCATGGCAAGCAGCAGGCGGCAAGAAGGCGAGGTGGCGGTGCAGAGCCGACGAGCGGCGGCGGTGGGGACGCGTGGAGGCGGACGAGGCCATGCGGGAAGCCGCGGCCCTGGCGTTAGCGGAGCGGGTGCGCGCAAGTGGTGCGGCTGGCGGGCGGGCGCGCATGCCGGGCGCGATCCGGCCGCGGTGAGCGCGTGAGACAGAGGAGGGGAGGAGGAGCCGGGGCTCACCGCGGGATGCAGGGATCGGGGCAGTGGGGCGCGGGGAGGAGACGGAGATGACAACAACGTGGTGACGAGGTGCAGGCCGGCGAGGAGGAGGAGGCAGGCCGGCGAGGACGTCCGGCGAGGTCGTCCTCCAGGGGGGTGGCGATGCGGGCTCGAGGAGGCGGAAGGGCGCCGGTGATGCGGTCGGAGCGGCGGCACGCGACGACGTCGGGGATGGTGAAGCGACGGTGTGGTGGTGGCGATGGGCGTCGGGGGCGACGGGGTCACCGGGATCAGGGGGCTTGCGCCCCGATCCAGATCGGGTCCTCGGGTGGGGGAAGAGAGCGAGGGGAGAGTGGGGAGAGCGATGGGGGTCGTGCGCCCTCTCCTGTGACGGCGCTGGAGGGAGAGGGTGGGATCATGGGGGAAGTGGGTGGGGCTCTAGGGTTTGGGGAGCAGTGGGGGAATATGGGTGCGGCTGGTGGGCGGCTGGTAGCCTGGCTTTGGGCAGTGGCCCGATGGGGGGGCTTCTCTTTTTTTGTTTAGCTTTGTTTTCTGTTTTTCTGTTTTCTTTTCTTTTATTTATTTTCCTTTTATGTTTTATTTAATTTAGGGCATTTAAGTATTTACTAAACATGTGCTTTCTTCACTATAATTACCTATGTAATATTTGGCACAGTCCGAACATTTTTATTTTGATATTTGAAAACTTTTGTCGTTTGACTTATTTAGGATTTAAATTTGAAACGGTTTTGAACTAACCCGAGATTAATTACAGTGACAGAGGTGACGTGCCATCATTAATGTGAGATTACTGTAGCATGATTATCCGGGCGTCACAACTCAACACTATACTCGCAATGCTTATGGTTTTCCCCTTTTATATTCCACACTAGTTAAATGACAATAGACTAAATTTCAAAATTGGGTCAGTCGATTTTTCAGAGCTCTCCGGAGTTCGCCGGTGTGAATGAAGGGGCTCGTGTGGGGACGCTGGTTGTGGGGGCGGTGGTGGGGCCTCGCCAAACAAAGAAAACTCAACGCGGGTGGGGCGGGGGTGGGGGTGGGGTGGCGGAGGAACACGGGTGGTGGGGGGCGGTTCAGGGGAGGGCTGGGGCTCGGGGCCGGTGGTTCGGCCGGCGGCCCTTGCGGTGTTTAGTATGGGAAGAATCAGAGATGAGGAAGAAGAAGGGTTAGGAGACGTAGGATCTTCATCCAACCGCCTGAAATGGTCGACTGGCCCAAATGACAAAAGTCATGTGACTTGCATGCAGACGTGCCTTTATATTCAGTACCATCATCGTACCCGCTTAGCACTGCTCCTGAATCCATCAAGCTAAACAACGTGCCACTCATAATTCCAAACTTGTTGCTCAAATACGAATCTGATATGATGTTGCTATTACTAAAACAGATAATGTTTAATTGGTCAGCTAATGTTCCTACTTTACTTTCGAAAAGCACGTGCACCACATATAGAGAGACAACATGGAGTTGCATTCTTAATGCGCTCTGGTTCATCATGTGTGGGCACTGCGCAACGAACATTTTATTATCCAAAATTTGCTTGCTCTTCTTTAGCATGTTCCTCTCCCGTTCTTTTTTAATAAGTACTCTCTCCGTTCCTAAATACAAGTCTTTGTATAGATTCCACCATGGACTACATATGGAGCAAAATGAGTGAATCTACACTCTAAAAATGTATATGTAGAGTGTAGATTCACTTATTTTGGGACGGAGGGAGTATGATAGTAGTACAGTATGTTCCTTGTAGTTAAAATGAGCAGGGACATTTGCAGTGTAGAGGTCTATAGGGTCGGTTGTGATGGACACTTTGAACTCTTCAGGCCTCTTTGATTCATAGGATTTTGTAAACATAGAAATAGGATTTGTAGTGGCCTGTTGAATCCTATAAGATTAGCGAGGAAATGCGGGGAGCTATGTAGCCTTTGAGAGTTACACTGATATTAACAGTACCGCACCTTCAGTTGAAGAGAGCTGGTATCCGAAGCCTTTCTAGCCATATCGGCAATACTAGCACATATATTCCAGCAAGTTCCACTTTGCTGATTTTACTCCTGATGCTTACGGTTTTCCCATTATATCTCCACTATGATCTGTGTAGCTGCTATGTGTCGCACTAGCAGCAGTCCACTCTTGAAGCTAAACAACACACCAATCATAAGTCCAAAGCTTACTTCTTCAAATACGAACTGTGATATGATACTGATATTAGTTAACAGACACACATTTAATTGGTCAGGTAATGCTCCCACTTTATTTTTCAAATGCATGTGGCCACATATAGAGAGACAGCATGGAATTGCATTTCTTTGGGCGTTGTGATTCATCATGAGTGGGCAACCAACATTGTATGCAATGCAGCAGAACCTCAAGAATATAATTCCTCTTCTGTTCTTTAACATGTTCCTCTTTTGTTATTCTGTATTTAGTACGTACAGTATGTTCCTTGTCCAGATGGGGAGCAGGGACATCTGCAGTCAATAGCCGATAGAGCTGGCATGTAATCGATAGGCTTTCAATTAGTAGCGGCAATACAACACCGTATTTTCCAGCCAGTTCCACTTTCCCGATTTATATATCGTGGTTATGGTGTATCCCATTTATGTACACTACGATCTGCCTAGTTGTTGTGTGCTCTTGTTATCAGGGTTTGGCAGTAAACTCTCTATACAGTATATTATGAACCTATCATCTGCCAACTATCCTTACTTCTGGAACCTATTTTTTTGTGTACTTGTGCAGATTATATTAATGCACGCATCATATTACAGCACACATGAGCTCTCTCATCGAATCCAAAGGATAGCACATGGGGTTTCTGGGCGCCCTATATTAGAATATCCTCTGCATTACAAAGATAATCTCACTACTATTTATGTTTTCATGGTTCTTAGATATTATACATAATTATAGTGAATATCAGAATCCGCGCATCAGAAGAATATTGTGGAACACTGCAATGACTTACAAAATTGGCACCAAGGCATTGAGTGCCATTCTGGATGCAATGAGACTCATACGCTCCCCACCTGTAGATTCTTGTTCAGAATATGATCCTAATGACTATTCTAACCTCGAGGAGTCAATGGCAGATGGCCTGTCCTGTTCACCCATCAAGGTGCCTGTTCTAATTTGGCAAGGTTTTATTGATTGCGCATATCTTGCATATGTTGTCTTGCATTTCTTCTACTTTGTCACACCGCCATCTGTTTAGTTTACTCATCATATATGTCAAGATGCCATGCCCATCCATTATCAATATATATTCCATCTGTCATCATACCATGTTTTTCCACTCAAATGATGTTCTTGTGCATCAGACATCAAAATGGAAGAGGGTGATTGCCGAACCTGAAGGAGCACTAGCAAAGTCCTTGAAAAATGTGGTGGTGCTGGAGAAATCAGACAACACCTCACTTATATTGGTTGTACAACCAGTGACACAAAATGTAGGACCGACTCCAGTAGAATGTGCCCATACTTCACTGGCCACACCACTAGCCCCACCACACAGGACCTGCGCTCCAGCAAAAGGTATGCCGATTTCAGTTGCCATAGCACCAGCCGTACCACAAAAAAATCCAACTCCAGCAAAAGTACAGCAAGTCCACCAGCCGAAGACCTATCCCAACTGCAGAGACGGCCAATTCCTGCAGATTGGAACCCCATTCCAGTTATTCCCAGTTTTCAAGACAATGCTTTCAATGTTAGGGACTACGTGCATATATTCCCATCATGGGAAGATTATAGTGAAGACAAACACCATTTTCACATCTTCCTGTCCCACTTACGTGTAAGTGCTATTATTCATGGTGATTATTTTCCTGTTTTCTGCTGATTGAACACATCAATGATTTACATTACATTGCTGTAAGTAGGCGAGGGTCAATCTAGATAGTCATGACGAGCAAAGCTTGCTTGCGCTTTTCAAGGAAGCATTGTAGCAGTATCGGTGTTACCTGAGGAAATCACACTTTGATGGCAAGTCTATAAATGAAGTTCCGGTGAAGTCTCCTATGCTAAATTGAGAAGACATTGAATGGAAAAACCTTGTTATGCATTGGTCTCGTTCCCAAGATGAGGTACTGTCTATGATATCACATGACAATTTGAACTTCTACTTTTTCGCATGTGCCTTACGGATCTTTTTTGCAGGAAATCAGCTTGAAGAAGAATTCCGGTTTGAAAAGAACGACAGGATATCACAAATATGCTACCCGCTGCTTTGCTCTTGTTAGTACATGTTGTCATGTATCACTGTACTTGCATTCATACATTGTTCATGATAACCCACAAGTGTAGGGGATCGCAATAGTTTTTGAGGGTAGAGTATTCAACCCAAATTTATTGATTCGACATAAGGGGAGGCAAAGAATATTCTCAAGTATTAGCAGTTGAGTTGTCAGTTCAACCACACCTAGATAACTTAATATCTGCAGCAAAGTATTTAGTAGCAAAGTAGTATGGAAGTAACAGTAATGGTGGAAAAGGTAACAATAGTAGTTTTGTAGTAATTGTAACAATGGCAACGAAAAAGTAACTAAGCAAAGAGCAATATGTGAAAAGCTCGTAGGTATTGGATCGGTGATGGAGAATTATGTCGGATGCAATTCCTCATGCAATAGTTATAACATAGGGTGACACATAACTAGCTCCAGTTCATTAATATAATGTAGGCATGTATTCCGAATATAGTCATACATGCTTATGGAAAAGAACTTGCATGACATCTTTTGTCCTACCCTCTCGTGGAAGCGAGGTCCTATTGGAAACTAAGGGATATTAAGGCATCCTTTTAATAGAGTACCGGACCAAAGCATTAACACTTAGTGAATACATGAACTCCTCAAACTACGGTCATCACCGGTAAGTATCCTGATTTTTGTCACTTCGGGTTTAATGGATCATAACACATAATAGGTGACTATAGACTTGCAAGATAGGATCAAGAACTTATATATATTCATGAAAACATAATAGGTTCAGATCTGAAATCATGGCACTCGGGCCCTAGTGACAAGCATTAAGCATAGCAAAGTCATAGCAACATCAATCTCAGAATATAATGGATACTAGGGATCAAACTCTAACAAAACTAGCTCGATTACATGGTAAATCTCATCCAACCCATCATCGTCCAGCAAGCCTACGATGTAATTACTCACGCACGGCAGTGAGCATCATGAAATTGGTGCTGGAGGGAGGTTGATGATGACGATGGCGAGGGATTCCCCTCTCCGGAGCCCCGAACAGACTCCAGATC
Source organism: Aegilops longissima (assembly GCA_021605205.1). Classification (NCBI taxonomy): domain Eukaryota; kingdom Viridiplantae; phylum Streptophyta; class Magnoliopsida; order Poales; family Poaceae; genus Aegilops; species Aegilops longissima. The sequence continues at coordinate 496,332,633 of CM038679.1, read as the reverse complement.
AGCCCTCCCGAGAGAGATTAGGGCTTGGCGGCGGCTCCGTATCGTAAAACGCGATGAATCCTTCTCCCTGATTTTTTCTCCCCGAACGTGAATATATGGAGTTGGAGTTGAGGTCAGTGGAGCACCAGGGGGCCCACGAGGCAGGGGCGCACGCCCAGGCGGGGTAGGCGCGCCCCCACCCTCGTGGACAGGGTGTGGCCCCCCTGGCCTTGATTCTTTCGTGAGTATTTTTTATATATTCCAAAAATATTCTCCGTGAAGTTTCAGGTCATTTCGAGAACTTTTATTTCTGCACAAAAATAACACCATGGCAATTCTGCTGAAAACAGCGTCAGTCCGGGTTAGTTCCATTCAAATCATGCAAGTTAGAGTCCAAAACAAGGGCAAAAGTGTTTGTAAAAGTAGATACGATGGAGACGTATCAACTCCCCCAAGCTTAAACATTTGCTTGTCCTCAAGCAATTCAGTTGATAAACTGAAGTGATAAAAAAAACTTTTACAAACTCTGTTTGCTCTTGTTGTTGTAAATATGTAAAGCCAACATTCAAGTTTTCAGCAAAGATTATGAACTAACCATATTCACAGTAACATTTAGGTCTCATGTTTACTCATATCAATGGCATAATCAACTAGCGAGCAATAATAATAAATCTTCGATGACAACACTTTCTTAAAACAATCATAATATGATATAGCAAGATGGTATCCCTCGCTAGCCCTTTCTGAGACCGCAAAAAATAAATGCAGAGCACCTCTGAAGATCAAGGACTGACTAAAAATTGTAATTCATGGTAAAAGAAATCCAGTCATAGTCATACTCAATGTAAACTAATAGTACTGGATGCAAATGACAGCGGTGCTCTCCAGCTGGTACTTTTTAATAAGAGGATGACGACTTAACTGAAAATTAAATAGATAGGCCCTTCGCAGAGAGAAGCAGGGCTTTGTAGAGGTGCCAAAGCTTGATTTTAAAGTAGAGATGAATAATATTTTGAGCGGCATACTTTCATTGTCAACATAACAACCGAGAGATCTCGATATCTTCCATGCTACACACATTATAGGCGGTTCCCAAACAGAATGGTAAAGTTTATACTCCCCCACCACCAACAAGCATCAATCCATTGCTGGCCCGAAACAACGGGTACCTCCAACTAACAACAGTCCTAGGGGAGTTTTGTTTGCAATTATTTTGATTTGATTTGAGCGTGGGACTGGGCATCCCGGTGACTAGCCATTTTCTCGTGAATGACGAGCGGAGTCCACTCCTCTTGAGAATAACCCGCCTAGCATGGAAGATACAGACAGCCCTAGTTGATACATGAGCTATTCGAGCATACAAAACAGAATTTTATTTGAAGGTTTAGAGTTTGGCACATACAAATTTACTTGGAATGGCAGGTAGATACCGCATATAGGAAGGTATAGTGGACTCATATGGGATAACTTTGGGGTTTATGGAAGTGGATGCACAAGCAGTATTCCCGCTTAGTACAAGTGAAGGCTAGAAAAAGACTGGGAACCGGCCAACTAGAGAGCGACAACAGTCATGAACATGCATTAAAATTAGTAAACATTGAGTGCAAGCATGAGTAGGATATAATCCAGCATGAACATAAATATAGTCGAGGCTATGTTGATTTTATTTCAACTACATGTATGAACATGTGCCAAGTCAAGTCACTCGAATCATTCAAAGGAGGATACCACCCTATCATACCACATCAGAACCATTTTAATAGCATGTTGGCATTCAAGGTAAACCATTATAAACTCCTAGCTAATTAAGCATGGCATAAGAAACTATAATCTCTAATTGCATTGCAAACTTGTTTCATTCATAATAGGCTGAATCGGGAACGATGAACTAATCATATTTACAAAAACAATAGAGGTCGAGTTCATACCAACTTTTCTCATCTCAATCAGTCCATCATATATCGTCATTATTGCCTTTCACTTGCACGACCGAACGGTGTGTATAATTATAATAGTGCACGTGCATTGGACTAAGCTAGAATCTACAAGCATCTAATACAAAGAAGAAGACAAAGTAATATGGGCCCTTTGTTAAATCAACAATAATGCATATAAGATCCACTTCAGTATTTTCATTATGGTCTTCTCCTCTCGACCCCCAAAGAAAAGAAAAGAAATAAAACTATTTACACGGGAAAACTCCCAACAAGCAAAAGAAGAACGAGAAATCTTTTTGGGTTTTCTTTTAATTACTACTACTACAGGCATGGAAAGTAAACTAGCTAAAAGCTACAAGTATTTTTTTTTTGATTTTTCTTAAGGTTTTTCAAACACACAAGAAGAAGAATAGAAAAGGAAATAAACTAGCATGTATAGTACAATGAAAAAGTATGAGCACCGACAACTAGAATGAGTGTGTGAACATGAATGTAATGTCGGTGAGAAATACATACTCCCCCCAAGCTTAGGCTTTTGGCCGAAGTTGGTTTATGCCCAAGGATCAAAGTTGTAGCTGGGGTCGTACTGAGATGCATCAGCTATTGCCTGATGAGCTGCAGCTTGGAGGCGAGCTGCCTCTGTCCTCCTCTCATACTCATTCGCCTCTTCCCTGGTTATAATATATCTCTTTTTTGCCTGAAAGTCAAAGAAACCAGGAGTAGGGAGAGCAACATGGACAACGGACATCTGTCAAAGATTAGTCGGTACTGGAGAGATTGTTCATTCCTCTCAATAAACTGATGGCGAACCATAGCATTAAAATCTAGATAAGCGGAGGCAATTGCATATCATTTTCATGTATGGGTATCTCAAGAAAATTAGCCACACGGGTTGCATAAATTCCACCAAACAAGTCTCCACTTAAACTATTAAGATTCAACCTTCGTGCAACAATGGCCCCCAAGTTATATTGTTTATCTCCTAATATAGCACTCTTGAGAACACTAAGATCTGGGACACACATGTGACATGCCTCGTCCTTTCCGTTAATACATCTACCTATAAAGAGAGCAAAATAATGTATAGGAGGAAAATGAATGCTCCCTATGGCAGCTTGTGTTATTTCTCTAGATTCCCCCACAGTGATACTAGCAAGAAAATCTTTAAACTCTGATTTGCGAGGATCACTAGCACTACCCTACTGCGGGAGTTTACAAGGAGTATTAAAATCTTCTAAGTCCATGGTATATGATTTATCATAAACATAAAATAGGACAGTGTGAGAATTACGCGAGGATGAAAATTTGAACCTTCTCACAAAGGAATCAGTTAGCTAATAATACTGAGGGCCCTTATCTAGCATGAAGCCCTCGAGTTCAGCATTACGCACATATGCGTCAAATTCCTCCTTAATTCCTGCTTGGACCATGAAATTTCCTGACGGCCATTCACAAGGCCGCACTTGAGCTTCTCTTGGTAGTTCATAGTCCGGCTCACGTATTGCGGGCATGGGTCCTTGCTTCCTTGAAGAACCACCTTGGTATATTTTCCTAAACATATTTCTTCCTCTGCAAAATTTCTGAAATTTTAGTGACTCAAAATAAAGTGAACCAAACTCAACAAAATTGATAGCAACTACTCCTACAAGTGCCTAGAGATTATATCACGCATTAGAACTACTTGGGACCATATAAATTTGACATGCAAGCTCAAGAGCAGGGTCACCTCAACAACAAAAATTTGCAATGAATAAAGCACTAGAACAAAAACTAATTGGACCATTGGAGGAGTCACATACCGAAGAACAATCCCCCAAAGCAGTTTTGTGAATGCAGCTTTGAGCAATGAGATTGAAAATGGCAGCAAGATGAGCTAGAATTCTTGCTTGAGCTGGTTGGTGATTTTTTCTGGAGGAAGGAGTGTGTGGGTGCTAGAATAACTGGAGAGGGCCCACGTGGGGCCCACGAGGCAGGGGGCGCGCCCCCGGGGGGTGGGCGCGCCCTGGACCCTTGTGGCCAGGTGGTGTGTCCCCATGTGTGTTCTCAGTGCCAATAATTGTTAAATATTTTAGAAAAAAAATCATATTTCAATTTTGAGACATTTGGAGAACTTTTATTTTCGGGGTATTTCTATTGCAAGGATAATTCGGAAAACCGACAGAAAATACTAATTTTGCTTTATTTAATCTAAATAACAGAAAGTAAAAGGAGGTTATAGAAGGTTGTGCTTTCTAACTTCATCCAGCTCATGCTCATCAAAAGGAATGCACTAACAAGGTTGATCAAGTCTCGTCAATAAACTCTTTTCGAATAACATGGAACCGGAGAAATTTTGAATAACACTAGGTTACCTCAACGGGGATATGCACGTCCCCAACAATAAGAATATCATATTTCTTCTTGACAGTAGGAAGAGGAAATTCAAAACTTCCAATAGTAATCGATGGAATTTTTCCAATAGAATTGATATTGTGGACTTGAGGTTGTTTCCTCGAAAAGTGTACCGTATGCTCATTACCTTTAACATGAAAAGTGACATTGCCTTTGTTGCAATCAATAAAAGCCCCTGCAGTATTCAAAAAGGGTCTACCAAGGATAATCGACATACAATCGTCCTCGGGAATATCAAGAATAACAAAGTCTGTTAAAATAGTAACGTTTGCAACCACAACAGGCACATCCTCACAAATACCGACATGTATAGCATTTGATTTATCAGCCATTTGCAAAGATATTTCACTAGGTTTCAACTTATTCAAATCAAGTCTACGATATAAAGAGAGAGGCATAACACTAACACCGGCTCCAAGATCACATAAAGCAGTTTCAATATAGTTTCTTTTAATGGAGCATGGTATAGTTGGTACTCCTGGATCTCCTAGTTTCTTAGGTATTCCACCTTTAAAAGTATAATTAGCAAGCATGGTGGAAATTTTAGCTTCTGGTATCTTTCTCTTGTTAGTAACAATATCTTTCATATACTTAGCATAAGGATTCATTTTGAGCATATCAGTCAAACGGATATGCAAAATGATAGGTCTAATCATTTCAGCAAAGCGCTCAAAATCCTCATCATCCTTTTTCTTTGATGGTTTAGGAGGAAAAGGCATGGGTTTCTGAACCCATGGTTCTCTTTTTTTACCGTGCTTCCTAGCAACGAAGTCTCTCTTATCATAACGTTGATTATTTGATTGTGGGTTATCAAGATCAACAACAGGTTCAATCTCTACATCATTGTCATTACTAGGTTGAGCATCAACATGAACATGATCATTAACATTATCAGTAGGTTCATGTTCATTACCATATTGTGTTTCAGCATCAGAGATAGAAATATCATTGGGATTCTCAGCTGTGTCAATAACAGGTTCACTAGAAGCATGAAAAGTCCTATCATTTTTCCTTTTCTTCTGCTTAGAAGCACTAGGTGCATCAACATTTGGTCTCTGAGAATCTTGCTCAATTATCTTAGGGTGGCCCTCAAGTGTTCAATCATATAAGCATTTCGTTTCAATTGTCTACCAACATAAGCATTGAAGTTTTCTTGTTTAACAATAAAATTATCAAACTCATCTAAGCATTGACTAGCAGACTTATTACGAGGGATATCACCTTCATCAAATCTATAGAGAGAATTTACCTTTACTACCTGAGTCGGGTTATCAAGACCATGTATTTCCTCAATAGGTGGTAAATTCTTAACATCTTCAGCTTTAATACCATTTTCTTTCATAGATTTCTTTGCCTCTTGCATATCTTCAGGACTGAGAAATAGAATACCCCTTTTCTTCGGAGTTGGCTTAGGGGTTGGTTCAGGAAGTTTCCAATTATTTTCATTAGTCAACATATTATTCAATAGCAATTCAGCTTGATCAACAGTTCTTTCCCTGAAAACACAACCAGCACAACTATCCAGGTGGTCTCTTGAAGCATCGGTTAGTCCATTATAAAAGATATCAAGTATTTCGTTTTTATTGAGAGGATGATCAGGAAAAGCATTAAGTAATCGGAGAAGCCTCCCCCAATCTTGTGGGAGACTCTCTTCTTCAATTTGCACAAAATTCTATATTTCCCTTAAAGCAGCTTGTTTCGTATGAGCAGGGAAATATTTAGCAGAGAAGTAATAAATCATATCCTGGGGACTACGCACACAACCAGGATCAAGAGAATTAAACCGTGTTTTAGCATCACCCTTTAATGAGGACGGAAATAACTTAAGGATATAGTAGTAGCGAGTTTTCTCATCATTAGTGAATAGGGTAGCTATATTATTTAATTTAGTAAGATGTGCCACAACAGTTTCAGATTCATAGCCATAAAAAGGATCAGATTCAACCAAAGTAATTATCTCAGGATCGACAGAGAAATCATAATCCTTATCGGAAATACAGATAGGTGAAGTAGCAAAAGCAGGGTCATATTTTAGTCTACATTCAAAGATTTTTCTTTCAGCTTAGCTAATAATTTCTTAAGATCATATTGATAATCCCCAAGTGCAAGGAATCATCGTAGCAATTTCCAAAGGTGGAAGTGATAAGTATGGAGTGTCGAACCCACAAGGAGCTAAAGGTAAGATCAATATTCTCTCAAGCCCTATCGCCATCGATACGAATCTCACGACACGAACGCTTGCTTCCAACTAGCAACGAGAAATAAAACTATGTTGTGGGTATGAAGAGGATAACTTTATATGATATCGGAGAGCTAAAATATAAAAGTAGGTGCTGTTATCATGAAGTTATAATATATTACTAAATATTATAAATAGCGAGTGTGGAATAATGGTGGATCGGTAAAAGGAATTGTCCTAGGCAATTATTAACAAGACCGTTAGTCGTCATTGCAATTTCATATGAGGGAGAGGCATAAGCTAACATACTTTCTCTACTTGGATCATATGCACTTATGATTGGAACTCTAGCAAGCATCCGCAACTACTAAAGATCATTAAGGTAAAACCCAACCATAGCATTAAAGCATCAAGTCCTCTTTATTCCCATACGCAACAATCCCTCTTACTCGGGTTTGTGTTTCAGTCACTCACCAACCCACTATAAGCGAATCATGAACGTATTGCAACACCCTATAGCGGGAATCCCTCACGCTTGCACGACACGGAGGGCACCATAGGACAACACCAAAATAAAACATACAACTTGTACCAATATATATCATCAATCAACCCAAGGACAAAAGATATATACTCAAAACATCATAGGATGGCAACACATCATTGGATCATAATACGTAGCATAAAGCACCATGTTCAAGTAGGGATTATAGCGGGGTGCGGGAGAGTGGACCGCGTAAAAGAGATGAGGATGGTGATGGTGATGGTGATGTTGATGAAGACGATCACCGTGGCGATGATTCCCCTCCCGATGGCACTCCGGCGCCACCGGAAGAGAGGAGGAGAGGTTCTCTCCCTTGTGCTTCCTCCTCCATGGCCTCCCCCCTAGATGGGGAGAGGTTCTCCCTCTGGTCCTTGGCCTTCATGGCGATGATGGCCTCTCCGAGATACTCCTCCATGGCCACCGGTGATCATGGCCCCCTCCATCAGGGTGCTGGAGAGGGCCTAGATTGATTTCTCGTGGCTACAGAGGCTTGCGGCGGTGGAACTTCCGATCTAGGTTAATTTTCCGTGGTTTCTGTATTTATAGGAATTTTTGGCGTCGGTCTCACGTCAAGGAGGTGCCCGAGATGTCCAAGAGGCAGGACCATGCGCCCAGGGGGGTGGGCGCGCCCCCACCCTCGTGGGAAGCCCAGGACTCTCCTGGCCCAACTATTTTACTCCAGGGTCTTCTTTTGGTCCATAAAAAATCGTCAAAAATTGGCTCGTCAATTGGACTCCGTTTGATATTCCTTTTCTACAAAACTCAAAAACAAGGAGAAAACAGAAACTGGCACTGGGCTCTAGGTTCATAGGTTAGTCTCAAAAATCATATAAAATAGCATATAAAAGCCCATTAAACATCCAAGATAGATAATATAATAGCATGAATACTTCATAAATTATAGATACGTTGGAAACGTATCAGCATACCCAAGCTTAATTCATGCTCGTCCTCGAGTAGGTAAATGATAAAAGAAATAATTTATGAAGTGTGAATGCTAGCAAGTGCTTATGTTTGATCAATTTCCAATCACTTTTTCTAGCATCATTATATGTCATAACAGTAGCTCATCTCATAAAACTTTTCATGATCAAGTAACAAACTATTCACATGTTAAAGTATAGATCATAAACTTTCTTGAAAACTAACAAACCGTGTTATCAGTCATCAAACAATTACAATTCATCTTATTTTCAGGAAGAGTCTATGTCAGAGCTTTGATTTAGCAAACTACACATACTCAACTATCATTTAATCTTTCAAAATTGATAACACTCACGCGATATTTATGGGTTCAAAGTTTTAATCAGACACAGAGAAAGATAGGGGCTTATAGATTCGCCTCCCAACCTTTTACCTCAAGGGTAATGTCAACAATAATAGTTCATGATGCCTAACATCCAATTGGATATATATATATATATATATATATATATATATATATATATATATATATATATATATATATCAGAATCTTTCCAACAAAATGTGCTTGCCAAAGGATAAAATGTAAAAAAGGAAAGGTGAATATCACCATGACTCTTGCATAAGGGTAAGAGATAAAAGTAAAAGATAGGCCCTTCGCAGAGGGAAGCAGAGGTTGTCATGCGCTTTTAGGGTTGGATGCACAAAATCTTAATGCGAAAGAACGTCACTTTATATTGCCACTTGTGATATGGACCTTTATTATGCAGTCCGTCGCTTTTATTTCTTCCACGTCACAAGATCGCATAAAGCTTATTTCCTCCACACTAATCAATCACACATATTTAGAGAGCAATTTTTATTGCTTGCACCGATGACAACTTACTTGAAGGATCTTACTCAATCCATAGGTAGGTATGGTGGACCTTATGGCAAAACCGGGTTTAAGGGTATTTGGAAGCACAGGTAGTATCTCTACTTAGTGCAAAGAATTTGGCTATCATGAGAGGGAAAGGCAAGCTCAACGTGTTGGGCAATCCATGACAATATACTTTATTTAAGATGTAAGAAAACATAACCCATTACGTTGTCTTCCTTGTCCAACATCAACCTTTTATCATGGCATATTTTAATGAGTGCTCACAATTACAAAAGATGTCCAAGATAGTATATTTATATGTGAAATCCCTCTCCCTTCAATATTCTTTCATGAATTCTTCAAGTGACCAATTCTACGTTTGCTAACTTTCAATAAGTTTACTACCTATACTTATTATGTGTGAAGTCATTACACCCCATGTTATAAGCATATGAAACATATATAAATTCAGATTTATGACATGCGATTTATTAAACCATTTACTTATAGGATATACGTGAAGCACATGAGTAATTGACAAACTACTCCAAAAGGTATGAGTGAAGAACACTGAGTAGTCAAATAATTAACTAGCCATGGGAGGATTCTTTTTCATTCAATATTTCAAATCCAATGATTTTATTCAAGCAGCAAGTAAAATTGAAAATACGCTCCAAGCAAAACATATATCATGTGATGAATAAAAATATAGCTCCGGGTAAGGTATACCAATAGTTTTGAAGACGAAAGAGGGGATGCCTTCCGGGGCATCCCCAAGCTTAGGCGCTTGATTCTTCCTTAAATATTACCTTGGGGTGCCTTGGGCATCCCCAAGATTAGGGTCTTTCCACTCCTTATTCTCCTCATATCGATATCTCACCCAAAGCTTGAAAACTTCAATCACACAAAACTTAACGAAACTTCGTGAGATAGGTTAGTATGATAAAGAGTAAACCATTCACTTTGGTACTGTCAAAGACAAGTTTCATAATTGTTCTCACACAATGCCTACTGTACCATATCATTTCTACGATTTATATTGAGAATTATAAGTCATAGAAACTAGAAAACAAGCAAACTATGCAATGAAAACAGAATCTGTCAGAAACAGAACAGTCTGTAATGATCTGAACATAAACCATACTTCTGCTACTCCAAAAATTATGAAATAAATTGGTGGACATGAGGAACTTGTCTATTAATCTTATCAAAAATAATCAACTCAAAATCACTCTTCTGTAAAAAATGACAACTAATCTCGTGAGCGCAAAGTTTCTGTTTTTTACAACAAGATCACATTAACTTTCACCCACGTCTTCCCAAAGGTCTTACTTGGCACTTTATTGAAAAAAAAGGTATATAAGATGATTAATACAGTAGCTTAATCATGTAAACACACAAAAACAGTAAGGGTAAATATTGGGTTGTCTCCCAACAAGCGCTTTTTTAATGCCTTTTAGCTAGGCATGATGATTTGAATGACGCACACATAAAAGATAGGAATTGAAACACAAAGAGAGCATCTTGAAGAATATGACTAGCACATTTAAATCTAACCCACTTCCTATTCCTAGGGATTTTGTGATCACACAACTTATGGGAACAAGAATCAACTACCATATGAAAGCAAAACAAGTGTAACTTCAAAACTTTAAGCACATAAAGAGGAAACTTGATATTATTGCAACTCCCACAAGCATGTATTCCTCCCGCATAATAATTTTCAGTAGCATCATGAATAGCAACTTTGTTCTCATAATCAATTGGAACCTCTTCCGAAATAGTGGAATCATTACTAGCTAAAGTTGACACTCTTCCGAATCCACTTTCATAAATATCACACTAAGATTCAACACCCTCCAAAATAGTGGGATCACTAATTCCTAAAGTTGACACTCTTCCAAACCCACTTTAAATGATAGTATTATTCATACTCCAAAAGATATAAGTGAAGTTCATGGAGTATTCTACAATTAATGTATACTAACCAAGCTCAAAATGTATAAGTGAAGCACACGAAGCATTCTATAAAACCATACTCAAAAGATTTAAGTGAAGCACAAAGAGCAATTCTATAAGATCGTACTTAAAATATATAAGTGAAGAACATAAAGTATTATCTAAATAAATGAAGGGATATCTCATGCTAGCATGGTTCTTAAAGAAAAAGAAAAACACAAAGGACACAAATCATGTGAACAAAACAAAAACCGAGGTATACCGATAGATGCTTGAGTATCCTTTGAAATATTTACTTGGGGTTCCTTGGGCATCCCCAAGCTTGAAATCTTGCCTCTATTTATTCTTCTCATATTGATAGTTCCTCGATCTTCGAACACTTCATCCACACAAAACTTTAACAAAAACTTTGTGAGATCCGTTAGTGTAATAAAGCAAATCACTACCTTTAGGTACTGTAATGAACTCATTATTTATTTATATTGGTGTTAAACCTGCTGTATTCCAACTTCTCTATGGTTCATACCCCCCGATACTAGCCATAGATCCATCGAAATAAGCAAACAACACATGCAAAACAGAATCTGTTTTAAACAGAACAGTCTTTAGTAATATGGAAGTTTGGTAAACTTCTGTAACTCCTAAAATTATAAAATAAATTTGACAATTTGAAAATTTTGTACAGAAGTAATTTTCAAAAAGTTTCAGACCCATTTGACTCTCCAGTAAAAAATATAAATTCATGCACTACAGCCAAAGTTTCTGTTTTTGTTCTGCACATAGTAAACAAGCAATCTAATCATCCTAAAACCAAAGCTTGGCACATTATTTTTATAATACAATGGATATAAACAAGGGGATAATTATTTACAGATAAACTTCCATGAAAAATTCTACATTGTTTCCGTGAGCATGAACACAAGTGCTCAAGGTCGACCCTCACTTCTTCAATGCATAACTTTCCAATCACTTCTCTTTTTGAAAAAACTTTTTAGGCATGAGAGGCAAGTAATAATTTTTTTTGTATTTTCATTCTTTTAATTTTTTTATGTTTCACCCACAACTAAACATAAACAAAAAGGAAAAACAAAATCTACTTAGTGAAGAAAACAAACAAGCACACCCGAGAATATCAACCCCACGCTATTGCTCCCCGGCAACGGCGCCAGAAAAGAGCTTGATAATCCTCAAGTGCAAGGAATCATCGTAGCAATTTTCAAAGGTGGAAGTGATAAGTATGGAGTGTCGAACGCACAAGGAGCTAAAGGTAAGATCAATATTCTCTCAAGCCCTATCTGCCACTGATACGACTCTACGTACACCGAACATTTGCTTCCAACTAGCAACGAGAAATAAAACTATGTTGTGGGTATGAAGAGGATAACTTTGTATGATATCGGAGAGCTAAAATATAAAAGTAGGTGCTGTTATCATAAAGTTAGAATATATTACTAAATATTATAAATAGCGAGTGTGTAATAATGGTGGATCGGTGTGCGGAATTGTCCTAGGAAATTATTAACAAGACCGATAGTCGTCATTGCAATTTCATATGAGGGAGAGGCATAAGCTAACATACTTTCTCTACTTGGATCATATGCACTTATGATTGGAACTCTAGCAAGCATCCGCAACTACTAAAGATGATTAAGGTAAAACCCAACCAAAGCATTAAAGCATCAAGTCCTCTTTATTCCCATTCGCAACAATCCCTCTTACTCGGGTTTGTGTTTCAGTCACTCACCAACCCACTATAAGCGAATCATGAACGTATTGCAACACCCTACAGCGGGAATCACTCACGCTTACGCGACACGGAGGGCACCATAGGACAGCACCAAAATAAAACATACAACTCGTACCAATCTATATCATCAATCAACCCAAGGACAAAAGATATCTACTCAAAACATCATAGGATGGCAACACATCATTGGATCATAATATGTAGCATAAAGAACCATGTTCAAGTAGGGATTATAGCGGGGTGCGGGAGAGTGGACCGCGTAAAAGATATGAGGATGGTGATGATGATGGTGATGTTGATGAAGACGATCACCGTGGCGATGATTCCCCTCCCGACGGCACTTCGACGCCACCGGAAGAGAGGAGGAGAGGTTCTCCCCCTTGTGCTTCCTCCTCCATGGCCTCCCCCCTAGATGGGGAAAGGTTCTCCCTCTGGTCCTTGGCCTTCATGGCGATGATGGCCTCTCCGGGATACTCCTCCATGACCACCGGTGATGACGGCCCCCTCCGGCAGGGTGCCGGAGACGGCCTAGATTGATTTCTCATGGCTACAGAGGCTTGCGGTGGCGGAACTTCCGATATAGGTTAATTTTCCGTGGTTTTTGTATTTATAGGAATTTTCGGCGCCGGTTTCACGTCAAGGAGGTGCCTGAGCTGTCCATGAGGCAGGCCCATGCGCCCAGGGGGGGTGGGCGTGCCCCCACCCTCGTGGGCAGCCCGAGACTCTCCTGGCCCAACTATTTTACTCCGGGGTCTTCTTTTGGTCCATAAAAAATCATCAAAAATTAGCTCGTCAATTGGACTCTGTTTGATATTCCTTTTCTGCAAAATTCAAAAACAAGGAGAAAACAGAAACTGGCACTGGGCTCTAGGTTAATAGGTTAGTCCCAAACATCATATAAAATAGCATATAAAAGCTCATTAAACATCCAAGATAGATAATATAACAGCATGAATACTTCATAAATTATAGATACGATGGAAACGTATCACATATCTATCATTGCAAGCAAGAAAATCTCTAGCAGTTTCTTCATCCATAACATAACCCTCAGGCACAACAGGCAATTCATATCTAGGGGGAGAATCTTCATCATCACTTTCATCAATATCATCAGTTTCAATAATTTCATTCTCTCTAGCCCTAGCAAGTTGTTCATCAAGAAATTCACCTAATGGCACAGTAGTATCAAGCATAGAAGTAGTTTCATCATAAGTATCATGCATAGCAGAAGTGGCATCATCAATAACATGCGACATATCAGAATTAATAGCAGAAGCAGGTTTAGGCATCGCAAGCTTACTCAAAACAGAAGGTGAATCAAGTGCAAAGTAGTATGGAAGTAACGGTAACGGTGGCAAAGGTAACACTAGTAGTTTTGTAGTAATTGTAACAATGGCAATGGAAAAGTAACTAAGAAAAGAGCAATATGTGAAAAGCTCGTAGGCATTGGATCGGTGATGGAGAATTATGTCGGATGCGATTCCTCTTGCAATAGTTATAACATAGGGTGACACAAAACTAGCTCCAGTTCATTAATGTAATGTAGGCATGTATTTCGAATATAGTCATACGTGCTAATGGAAAAGAACTTGCATGACATCTTTTGTCCTACCCTCCCGTGGCAGCGGGGTCCTATTGGAAACTAAGGGATATTAAGGCCTCCTTTTAATAGAGTACCGGACCAAAGCATTAACACTTAGTGAATACATGAACTCCTCAAACTACGGTCATCACCGGTAAGTATCCTGATTTTTGTCACTTCGGGGTTAATGGATCATAACACATAATAGGTGACTATAGACTTGCAAGATAGGATCAAGAACTTATATATATTCATGAAAACATAATAGGTTCAGATCTGAACTCACGGCACTCGAGCCCTAGTGACAATCATTAAGCATAGCAAAGTCATAGCAACATCAATCTCAGAACATAATGGATATTAGGGATCAAACCCTAAAAAAACTAACTCGATTACATGGTAAATCTCATCCAACCCATCACTGTTCAGCAAGCCTACGATGGAATTACTCATGCACGACGGTGAGCATCATGAAATTGGTGATGGAGGGAGGTTGATGATGACGATGGCGACAAATTCCCCTCTCCAAAGCCCCCAACTGACTCCAGATCAGCCCTCTCGAGAGAGATTAGGACTTGGCGGTGGCTCCATATCGTAAAATGTGATGGATCCTTCTCCCTGATTTTTTTCTCCCTGAACATGAATATATGGAGTTGGAGTTGAGGTCGGTGGAGCACCAGGGGGCTCACGAGGCAGGGGGCGCGCCTAGGGGGGTAGGCACGCCCCACACCCTCGTGGACATGGTGTGGGCCCCTGGCCTTGATTCTTTCGCCAATATTTTTTATATATTCCAAAAATATTCTCCGTGAAGTTTCAGGTCATTCCGAGAACTTTTATTTCTGCACAAAAATAACACCATGGCAATTCTACTGAAAACAGTGTCAGTCCGGGTTAGTTCCATTCAAATCATGCAAGTTAGAGTCCAAAACAAGGGCAAAAGTGCTTGGTAAAGTAGATACGATGGAGACGTATCAGTTCATTATGTCACAGCAGTATGCATGATAGCTTGCTTATCAATTGTTTGCTCCAAATTATCTGATCTGTATGAATGGTTACATTAGTGTAGAATATATCCAATGCCAATGAAAGTTTTTAGCTCTGCATTGTTCTTGTAAGTACCTATTGTCCTTTATTAGTGTACTTATATTGACAGGTAGTTGTTCATGAACCATCACTCTGCAGCTTATTTTCCTTTGCCCTCCATTTTCTACGCATCAGATCTATATTTACTCATACCATAAGGTTGGATAACACCGATGGTCCTGAAGAAGTTTTGCTCTGCGTTGCTCTTGGTTGTACCTTTTGCCTGTATCGCTGTAGTTACATTTATAGCTACTTGGTCATGTAGCATCAATCTTCATCTTATCTGAAATATTCTCCATTTTTTCTTATATTATCACATCTATATTTACTCAACAAAATGTAGAACAACGACAATCCTTATGAAGAATATTCTGTGGTATACTTCTTGAATTGCCCCCCCCCCCCCATCAGCATGGACAAGGGCTTTATAGAGCCTATCTTCACCAATAATGTAAGTTTGTCCTTATAAAGCCTTCAAACTTTTTTGTGTATATTTGGTTAGCCATGACTGCAACAACTGTTTATTTTTGGTGTTTGCATCAAATTGCATGTTTAAAGTTTATTATGTAGTTCATAAACAAAAGTTTGTCCTTCTCAATTTATGTTTTCAGTTGTACAACCAAGTTCCTTCTTCATACCATGTAAATTAAACTATAGAGAGCAAGTGATCTTATTTTGCACTGCATGCATGCTTCTGTTCTTGATCCGTAATCCAATGGTGTGGTGAACCTACCCACTACAGCACAATGTCATATTCTGCAATGTCTTAACTATGAACAATGTCATATCATTCTACTATTATTTAAACCGTCTCTTTATTTGCCAATCTGAAATGGGATAAATTTACATCACACTAACCATTGATACTTATGAGTTCTTGATATGTAATCTAGTGGAGTCGTGAGCTGCCAACTCCTTCACAATGTCATTTCCTGCCATGTCTTAACCTGAACAATACCATATTGTGTTAATGCTATTTTAAACTGTGTCACTTTATTCGTCAGTAAGAAATGTGATGAATTGTCAAGATTGATACTTATATGTGCAAAACACATCATCATTCGCTTGTTTATCTTTCAGAGTGAGGAGGATATAAGTGTCAAACAAGCGCCGTCTAATCAGCTTGCTCGGCTGCTTGCGCTGCAGCTCCCGAGCAGGGCTAACCTTTCTTGAACTCTATTGAAGTGTTGTCGGTTTTGTATATTATTTTGTCGGTGTGTTTATTTGCACTGGTGGCGATCTTTGATGCTCAGTGTATGTAATCTGCTGTCTACTTCTGCTTTATTATCATAGTGGCGAACTTTGATGCCCAGTGGGTGTAATATGCTGTAATTTTTTTATTGTATAGTCTAGGTTTTTGCTTATTCATGATGCCGCAGTTATTTTACTTTATATATATCCTATGTTCGCACCAAACCGGCCAAACCGTAAAATTACGGTACATAATCGGGCCGTCATGCTAATCACTACATAATCGGTCCGTTAAGAAGCCTAAATGTAAACTGGCCCACTAGTAGATTTGGGCCTCTAATAGGCCGAGTAAATCGCCGGCCCTATTTTCGCAAGAAAACTCAATGGGCTTTTAGGACGCTGAAAAGTGGGTTGGGCCTGAAACGTGCCGAACAGCTCACGGGCCGGCAGCAGGCCGAAATAGACCCCGACCCATGATTGTGCCAATCACATCACGGGCCATTAACAGGCCAAAATTGTCTCGGTCCTTGTTTGGCCCAATCAGAATATCGGTTGTGAGCAGGCCAGATGCAAACCGGGCCGTAGTTAGGCCCAACTATATGACAGGCTTTTAACAGGACGAAATAAATATAGGGCCGAAATGTTAAACATGCCTTTAACAGGCCGCAACTAATATCAGGACGAATTGCTAAATGGGCCTTTAGCAAGTGGGCCCAAAAGCATAGAGTCCAGTTGACGGGCCGAATCTGATATGGGCCATAATTTAGCATAAAGCCTCTTAAAGGGCCGGATCTGATCTGGGCCGTAATTTGGCCCAGAATGTGATAGGATTTTAACGGGCCGGATCTCATATGGGCCTTTATTGGGCCAGGAACATGGTAGGCTATTTATTGACTGGATCAAATATGGGCCGGCATTTGGCCCAAAACATGGCAGCATGTTAACGGGCCGGCCCATTAGTGTCCTCAAAATCTTGTGGGCCTTTAGCTAGGCCGACCCATTATGGTCTGCAAAATGTTGTGGGCCTTTAGCTGGGCCGGCCCATTATGGCTGCAAAATCTTGTGGGCCTTTAGCTGGGCCGGCCCGTTATGGGCCGCTAAATCTTCTTGGCCTTTAGTTGGGGCGACCCATTTAAACTTTATGGGCCACTTTTGCGCCGGTCCACGTGTCAACGTATCATAGGCGCATCTCGCCCATTGGATGAGTGACACTTGTGCCAACGCGGAGCTGACACATGGTTCCGTCAGCCAATGAGAATTTTACACGTGGAAAATCGGCATTGGTCGTGGCTGTTAGCGGGTTATCGGATTCAAAACCGGACCTGTCGTGGTTTTGTCACGGCAGATGTCCTAGGGAGAGGACTTAGTCGTGGAGCCATCGCGACGGGTTAGCTTAAAGGGGTTAAAGCGGGACAAAGGACACAAGGAGTTTATACTGGTTCGGCCCCTTGCGGTGAAGGTAAAGGCCTAATCCAGTTGAGGTGGAATTGCTAGAGTTTCGATGACCATGGAGCGAATCCGCTATGCCTGGCTCTCGAGTTGTTGTTTTCTGTCCTTAAACCGCCGCCGGGTCGTCCCTTTATATACATAGATTGACGCCCGACGGTTTACAGAATCCCGAGGCCGGCTCATAAATGTGTCCGGCTCGGTTTCTGCCCTTTCCTATCTTACAATACAAGTTACACATCGTATGGCGGTTTATGTCTATGGGCCCGAATCCGCCCTTGGGCCCTGGGCCTTCATGTTAAATCTCCTCCGTAAAGCACCATATTCCTTGTCTTCATGGTGACGGTGTCCTGGACTAGGGGGTACTCACCACGTCGTATCCCGATCAGTTGAATTGGGCCGAGGACCCCCATGGCCGTATACTCATGGGCCAGTCCGGACAGCTACCGCATACACGGAAGATTCCACAAGACTTGGCGATCAAGACAAGGACTCCTCCCCCACCGGCGTATTCGGTGAGGACTCTTCTTATCCTAGGCCTCTGGTGCATTATATAAACCGAGGCCAGGCTAGTCGATAGAGATACACAACAATCATACCATAGGCTAGCTTCTAGGGTTTAGCCTCTACGATCTAGTGGTAGATCTACTCTTGTACTACTCATATCATCAATATTAATCAAGCAGGAAGTAGGGTTTTACCTCCATCAAGAGGGCCCGAACCTGGGTAAACATCGTGTCCCTTGTCTCCTGTTACCATCATCCTTAGACGCACAGTTCGGGACCCCCTACCCGAGATCCGCCGGTTTTGACACCGACATTGGTGCTTTCATTGAGAGTTCCGCTGTGTGATCGGCAAAAGGATCAATGGCTCGTCAGCAGATCAACTGCGACGTCGACTTCTTCTTCACCTGCTCGACCGGTCACCTCGGCTCGACCGAATACTATGCCCTACCTCTGATCGTCATGTTCGGACAAGGGCCTTCATCAACATCAACTCCGATCTCTATCAAGATCATGGAGGAATCATCCATGGCGCTCAGGGGCTCAACGTCAATATTGCCCTCGGGCGACCGCGCTGCTTTTCTGGACAGCGAACTTGTATCCGCCACCACCGCCTCCTCGAGTGTCGCTTTAACGATTGCTTCGGTGGAATTGTGCGGAATTGAGTCTACAACGACCCTGGAAATTTTCGTCGAGTTCCGATGGAGGAATCTCCGGCAATCTCCGATATACCGGAGCCGCATTGAATCTGGATGAGAATCCGGACGAGTTTGGAGCGTGGTGTCCAGCATCTAGCTCGGACGTCCTTTGGAAGATCCAACCGTTGATCGGCTGTGGAATTCCTACATCTATCACCTGTCAAACATTCATCTCGATCCGACCGTCCAAACTCCGGGAACCTCCCGATTAGGGCATCACTTTTCAGATCTGTTTCCTACGCGAATACGGATCCTACCCGAATTCATGATTCTTTATGAACGTGATATTTGACAACCCTTTTTAAAAGGAATTTTCTTCTAAAGTATTGCGCATTGTTTTTAACATGCGCCCATAAAATTTTAATCCTCCTCTGAGGTAATCTTCGCCATCACGCTGGTGTCAAACCAGTTCGACAATATCGCTCCACGGCCGCCGGTCTGCGCTAGATATGTCGTCGCTTTTTGAGCCGAGCTCAACTTCTTCGGATACTCACCACGGCGAGCTGAACAAGAGTTCGGAATCACCAAAGATAAAACATCACCGCCCCACGGATTACACGGAGCGGGCACACCGGCATCGCCGCACGGCCACTTCAGCAAGCCAGTATTGACCACGTCACAAGTTACGACTTGCATCGACATGGCCGAACTGTTGCTTCATCGAGCCAATACGCCGAACTACTTCAACAACTGGGCTGACATGGCAGCTACAACATCTCCTCATCGATCTGCTCCGTCTCCTCGGCCGGACCGGGGCCTTCGTCATCCCTTCATCAGCACACTCCGGTAACTTCGGTGACACCAGCCGTCCAACTTCGTCACGTCAGCTGGACCGGGGGCTTTGCCTCAGCGAGTCAACCTTTACCAGTGTCGCCATGCCATCGCTTTATCGCCCATCAGGCAATGGGTATGCGGATCGATTCCCAATTTTTGGGAGTCGCTTTTCTTCAGACTGCTACAACAAATAAACCAGGTGCTATTAATCCTAACAATTTTTGCTTGTTGGGTTTATTCTTCTTAAGGAATTATTACTCCGGCTTGTCCATCATCTGTACACAGGTTTATCAAATGATGGCCGCATTAACAACGGTCGCATGGTGGTTCCTTCAGTTTCCGTACATAGTCCGGCGAACGCCGCATCCGGAACTCGGACCGACCCTGAGAATTCAGACTTTGCCACGCCTTCACCGCATCACGCCGTCGCCCTGCATCGACATTGACTTCGGCGCCATGCCATATTTATTTTATTACTCACTTTGCATAAATTATTTATTATGCATCAATTTTTATTTTTTAATTTATCATTATTACTATTATCTCCGGTTTGCACTATTTTTTGTGCACAGGAAAATGATCCAGCCGGACTATATCCTTTGGCGTCACCTCGGGACCGGCTTGGGGGATGGAACCTTGTCCCGCATCAAGCTCGGACCGCATCATCAATACCGAACACATTAACCAGCTAAGTTGCCTTCATGCTCAAAGTTTTAAATTTTTAACTTGCGTTTGGTTCGATCAAGCATTATACTTTTTTGGAAAAAAGTTGCTTGTAAAAAATTTCCTTGTCCAAACTTTGTTTGTGACGGACAAATTCAAATACCCCGATTACTTGGGGGCTCCCTTGCTGGAGATTTTCCTCTTGCATATGATTATACTTGTACGGCTTCGTTCCTTGTTCGTGTATTATGCCACAATATGCACCATATTGACCTAAGTGATTTGCAAGCTGGGTTGCCTTGCTCCTGTGTTTACCCCTACGTTCCCGATTGTTCGGCTAGGGAGTAAAGGGAGCACCTCTGCGATTGTCACGATCGGGTCACCCGAGCCGGACCTCAGACTGGGTGAAGCCGAAAGCTAGCGCTCTTACTATTTTCAATAAAGGTCGGCACACAACGGAATTCATGAGTACAAAAATCCTATTGCACAAGTCTCATAGTAACAATGAGCACCGAAGAAAGGTATCGGTGGGGGTACTATTTTCTTTGAAGATGCTTCTTACACTTCGTTAGTAATATAGCATAAGTTCCTCGAGCGATTTATCTCATTACAGCCTTATGGCCTGATTGCTGGTTATCGGAAACACCGCCGATATTCTCGATGTGGAGTACATAACACTTTTTGGTCCTTGACCGAAAAGGGAGAAGCCGACGGTCGGTTAAGACGAGTTTAAAGTCCGGGTGAACATAGATATGATATAAGTACTTCGGTACATATAATCATTTTTTTCCCAAGTCACGTGGGGGCTCTTAAATTAGTATGAGCTGTTTTTCTTCTTGGTCGTTGCAAAGTCTTTTTTCTATCACTCCTTTCTCGATGCAAGTGTGTGGTCAATAGCCAGATAGCCTTGCTTCTCTCTAAATCCGCTCGAGTGCAGTTTGCTAAACTAGCCTCGGAGAAGCACTCCGCCTTCGGGATAAGGAGGTTGAGGCACCTTTTTTTAAGAAACGTCCAATTTTCGGATTGGCACCGAACACTTGATCTAGTTCGGACATTAAAGTTTTGAATAAGTTTTTTGGCTTTTCGAGCCTATGGCACTTTTAAACTATTTGTGCATTTCCAGCATTAGTCTCGCAGTGCAATGCCGGACACCTTTAGGGATTCGGCAAGAACATTCTCGGATATTGCTTTATATGCATCAGTTTCGAATTGTGTCTTCGGTCAATAGTTGGGTTGCCCGGCTCCTGTGCTTACCTCCTACGTTCCGCTTTGTTCGGCTAGGTGTGCAAAGGGAGAACCACTGCGATTGTGCTTCCAGTTCGCATGGTCAAGCACCTCAATGGAGAAAGCCGAAAACTGACTGTCACAATAGGCGTAAACTGGTCAGCGATCCGATGACTATGTTAAATGACGGGCCGTTCATAACATTGGCCGAAGTGTTTACGGCTTGACCTCGGATATCGCCGAACACTAATCGGGGGTTCATAGCTATCTTCCCAAGTTTAAAACTCCTATGACTAAGCGAAAGTTATAAAGCCCGCATATCTGGTTTCCTCGTTTCCGCTAACACAACCGCCTTCGGGCACCGAGACGTCGGCTAAGGGTTGCTTTGTTATTGAGGAAACACCCTGCATAGTTCTACCAAGGGATAGAAGCCGACGATAGGCCACTTTCAACTGATAAAACGGTCACAATGGAGTCAAAATAATGATGTAAAGTACTTGGATACATAGAATCATTACACATAATCTGTAATTTTGCTCTGAATATCGATCCTTAATTCAGCCACCCGTGCCCACATTAAGGCTCGGGGGCTACTGGGCTTTGCGCTCATTATTTACAAATATCAAAGGGGCACATCGGTCCCCTGATCTGGTGTTGCCACCCAACCAGTGTCTCGGGGGCTACTGCATTGCCTATTCAATGCAGAAAATTCAATGGGCTCAGTGTTCGGCTTGACCTAACTATGCGCATACACGTCTTCGGACAATAATAGGTACCATATGTGTCGGAGTAATGGACTACGGGTAGGCAGACCCGAGCCCCTGAACCTTTCAAAGCATCGGGGCAGGCCGCGCCCCTCAAAGACCCCGAGACGAAGAGCCGCCTTCAGATAGTCGGCAACAGAGCCGGCCGACTACGCCTCTGGGCCGAGTCCCAGGGGCTGCCTTCAGGACAAGCCGACTCCAAGCCAGCGACCTCCGGCGAGGCCGGCTACAAGGAGTCGGCCCGAGACCTCCACCACTTCATGCCTGGGCGACTATGGGGTAAAGCCGTCTCGCGGCCCATCCCCGCCCAGTCCATAAAAAGGCAGGTGCGGCTAGTGGCGCTGCATCGACGGAGATCTCCGTCTGGCGCGCAGCATCGTTCCCATGCCGGCCTCGACATCCGCACTGCGGGCAGATTCCTGTACCCACGTTGGCCTGTCTGTACGACCGAAGACGGCGGGACCCGCCTGTCGACGGGAGTACCGAAGACGGCGAGAGCACCCCAAAGACGGACCCGATGGAGTAGGCCTCCGGGAGTCGGCCGGCTCCTCCCGCGGGATCCACGCGCCATTAACCGAGACATAAGACAGGAATGGCACGATGATCGCCCGCCAGCGGCTTTGTTGCCATAACCTCACGCACCAACTCGCGTCATTAGAAGCACGGCTACGGTGATCTGCAGCGGCAAGACCTGCCAGCGGGACAAGGGCTGTCGGCCCCATGTGGAGCGCTGGCGGGCCCACTAGTCGGCGGGCCCTGTGGAGTCGGCGGAGAAGATGGCGACTTAGAGACTGACGGCTTGGACCCACACCCAGCCGGATTACCGTTGTACCCCCGGGGGGTAGGCCTATATAAACCCCCGGGGCACCCATGCAAAGGGTTGGAAGCTAGTAGTTTTAGACACACACATAGAGGGAGAGAAGAGCAAGCCGAGCGCTTCTCCTTCCTCACCCCGAACAACTCAAGGAGCCTCTTGTACCCATTTTGCCATAGTGATCGTGCGGAGACCCCGCAGAGCAGCAGTAGGGGTGTTATCTCCTCGGAGAGCCCTGAAGCTGGGTAAGATTCGCCGGCGTGCATGTCTTCGCCTCATCCCGTTTCGAGGCACCAGCGACGTTCTACTCGCCCCCTCCATGATAAGCCATCCTTTGGCATATGTCGCACCCAACCCCCGACATTTGGCGCCCACCGTGGGGCCTGGTGCACCGTCGTCTGGAGACCTGCTCTGGACGGGAACCCTCTTCCTCCCTGGCGAGCAGCCAGCCCGGCACGCCAGATGGAGTTTGCGCCGACGCGCTGCACGGCGCTGAGGCTGCCTGCGCGGCGAGTTGCCTCGCCGAGCTTGTCGGCGAGGTTCGCCTCTCCGACGGCCTGCGTCCGACGCAGGCACGGACGGCCCCGAAAGCCTCCTCGCGGGCCTCCTCGAGCAGCTCCACGTCGACGGCGAGCCTGCCGCCGACCTGGAGTCCGAGACACCGCGTCGCTCGACGCATTCCCCACCAACGTGGTGGTCACGACAAAGCCTCCCTCGCGGAGAGCGGCGGAGCACCGTCACGTAAGTACTCGTCATCAGCCACGGCGAGCCCTCCGGCGGGGGGCTCGTGACCCTCTCGACACTGTTCTGCAAGACCTGACCGCCTCCATTCCGGAGGACGCCGACGCCGAAACGCTGGAGGCACGCCGCCTTCAGCTCGAGGGCGCATGTAAGCCTGGCAAGCATGAGACGCTTGTCGAAGCCTATCGGCCGAGATGGATCGCGCCAGGCGGCTCGCCCGGCTCGGCCGGGCCTTGCCGCCTAGGTCCGCCCGGCAAGGCGCTGCCCTCGCCAGTCTGTTTGCGGCTGGTCGCCCTGTGTACGCCACGCCGGCGGAGAACATTCGCGCTGCCCAGGCGGCGGCGGACGAGCTGGATAACTTCGAGGGCGAGGAGCGCCGCCTGATGACGGAGCGAGTCCAGCAGCTCCTCGACGCGGCCGCCGCGCAAGACGAAGCCGGCTGCCACACGGAGGCGCCACGACGACAACATGGCGACTAGCCTCCTCGCCGAGATCAAGGCGCGACATCTCGGACGCCGACTGGCGGCGTCCACGGAAGAAAGAACCAGGATCCGGCTGTCAGCCATAGCCGGACTCACATCTCCATCGAACGCGACGAAGACGGCCGCCCCAGGGCGGTGGAGCGGCGGGACGACTATCAGCCTCCGCCTCCCCGCAGAGAAAGGCGAGTCTCCCCGCCACCCGTCGAGCATCCGACTCTCGGCGGCCGCCTTGGCCGCCGAGAGGGAGTCGGAGAGAACGACGCCCGCCACCGGATCGAGCGACTCCACCGATCCCTGGCGCTAGAAGAGGAAGATGAGTTGGGCCCACCTTGTTTTGGACCTCGCATCCGCGACGAGCCCTTCCCCCGAGGATTCACACTCCCCCGAGACACACCCAAATACACCGGCTCCGTGAAGCCGGAGGACTGGCTGGTGGACTACTCCACGGCCGTCAGCATAGCGAACGGCAACAAGCGTGTTGCCGTAAAGTACGTTCCCCTCATGCTCCAGGGCACGGCCCAGACATGGTTGAACAACTTGAGGCCCCGTAGCATCAACGGCTGGGTCGACTTCACCGAGGCCTTCATCCGCAACTTCACGAGCACATACAAGCGACCTCCCAAGCCTCGCCAGCTGTCCTTGTGCGTGCAAGGCCCCAACGAGTCCACTCGCGACTACCTCACGCTACCGGGCGAGCCCGGAACTCCTGCGAAGGAGTGCACGAGGTGCAGCAATCGAGTACTTTACCGCCGGGTGCGAGAAGGCACCTCCTCAAGCACAACCTCCTTTGCGACGAGCCGAGACCTCGACGAGCTGCTAGTCATAGCAGAACATAAGCACGCCATCGCCGACTCTTCCATGAAGACGGAGATCGAAGTCGATCACGGCGATCGCAAAGTAGCTCCTCATGCTCCGTAACTCCGGTGACGATGCCAGCCAAGCGCGGCAGCGCAGAACGATCACAAGCGCAAGGCCCCACAGCGGCTCCCAACAGCCGGCGGTGGCGGCGATCAAGACCAGCAGCCGAGGGGCAGCCTCCTGCCAAGCGGCGTAAAGGCGGCAAGTCCAACTGGTTGCCGCCTTCTTCACGAAAGCGCACTCTGGACAGACCTCGCAAGTTCCACAGCGGCGCCGGCCGCCAAATCACACCACCCGGAAGTGCCATCGCTCACCAGATCGCCAAGGAGACGGCCTTGCCCCTCCTCCTTTCTTTGGGCCGCCGCCTCCACCATCGCTTCGTAGCGGTTGTCCGGCTAGTCGGTATGATACAAGACGATTACCTGTAAGAGCACGGCGCCTATGTCGTGTTTACCAGCGTGGTTGATGATCGCCCAAAGAAAGCGGCAACAGCAGCAAGAGGTGAATGCCGTAGCATCAAGCGCCCCAGAATTCATGCACTGGTCCGAGAAGCCCATCAGCTGGAGTCGTGCTGATCACCCAGAGGTGATGCCGAATCAGGGCTCCTACGCCCTGGTCTTGGGAGCCACCCTTGCCACGGATAGGCGGGCCACTCGCTTCTCGCGAGTACTGATAGACGGAGGCAGCAGCATCAACATCCTGTACAAGGATACGATGGAGAAGCTAGGAATCAAGCAGAGGCAGCTTCAAAGATAGTCGGATTGTGTTCCACGGAATTGTACCAGCCTTTCCCGCTCACCAATTGGCAAGATTCGATAGACGTCCTCTTTGGTGACAAGGATCACTTCGCCGAGAGCCAGCCTGGTTCGAAGTGGTGGACCTCGAGCCCCTACCATGCCTTGCTTGGCCGACCTGCTTTGGCCAAGTTCATGGCGATCCCCACTACGCCTACCTCAAGATGAAGATGCCGAGTTCCAAGGGATTCGACCGTGGCGGCGACTACGAAAGTCGTCCGCAGGCAGCCGAAAGCAGCCGGCTAGCCGAGTCCCTGGTGATCGCAGCTGAGAAGCGGCTCCTGGATCGGGTCGTGACGATGGCCGGCAAGCAGCCGGAGATGTCGTCCGACCCCAAGGAGTCAGAAGCGGAGGGCTCGTTCAAGCCGGCCAAAGAGACCAAGAAGATATCCTTGGACCCGGAGCACCCGGAGAAGTACGCTGTCATAGGTGCGAACCTCGACAGCAAATAGGAAGGCGAGCTCGTCGATTTCCTCCGTGAGAATCAGGACATCTTCGCGTGGTCCCCCAAGGACATGCCAGGTGTGCCGACGGATTTCGCCGAGCACAAGTTACATGTCCGACCTGATGTGAAGCCCGTCAGGCAGCCCTTGCGCCGCCTGTCAGAAGAGAAAAGAAGAGTTGTTGGAGAAGAGATAGCCCGGCTCCTTGCAGCCGGTTTCATCATGGAAGTTTTATTTCCAGAATGGTTGCCGAACCCGGTCCTGGTATTAAAGAAGAACAAGCAGTGGCGGATGTGTATTGACTACACAAGCCTCAACAAAGCTTGCCCCAAGGACCCGTTCGCTCTACCCGAATTGATCGGTGATAGACTCAGTACCGGATGCGAGCTGTTGAGCTTTTTAGATGCGATTCAGGATATCATCGATCAAGCTGAACCCGCAGACAGATTGAAGACCGCCTTCATCACGCCATTTGGAGCCTTCGCACCGACCATGACGTTCGCTTGAGGAACGTCGGCGCACCTTTCGGCGTTGCATGCGAAGTGCCTCCTCAAGCAGCTTAGCGTAAACGCCCATGTTTACGTGGGCGATGTGGTGGTGAAGACGGAGAAGCGAGGAACGCTGTTGGAAGACCTCAAGGAGACCTTTGAAAACCTATGCCGATTCCAGATCAAGCTCAACCCAGAGAAATGCGTCTTCGGAGTACCAGCCGGCCAGCTCCTCGGCTTCCTGGTATCCGAACGCGGCATAGAGTGCAACCCCGTGAAGATCAAGGCAATTGAGAGAATGGAAGTGCCCCGCCGACTGTTGGATGTGCAGAAGTTCACCGGCTGCTTGGCGTCTATCAGTCGATTCATCAGTCGGCTGGGTGAGAAAGCCCTTCCTCTGTACCAGCTCATGAAGAAGACCACCTTCTTCGAATGGAACTCCAAGGCGGACGAAGCTTTTCTCCAGTTGAAAAGAATGCTGGCTACTCCCCCAGTGCTGGCGGCTCCGACTCCAAAGGAGCCCATGCTCCTGTATATTGCCGCCACCAGCAGGGTAGTCAGCGTAGTTATTGTGGTTGAACGCAAGGAGGAAGGCAAGGCGCTACCTGTCCAGAGACCGGTATATTACCTGAGCGAGGTACTGTCGACCTCCAAGCAGAACTACCCCCACTACCAGAAGATGTGTTACGGCGTGCACTTTGCCGCCAAGAAGTTGAAGCCTTACTTTCAAGAGCATTCAATCACCGTGGTTTGCACGGCCCCACTAGCAGAGATCATCGGAAGCCGAGATGCTTCAGGCCGAGTGGCCAAGTGGGCCATAGAGTTGGCCCCCTACACCATCTTTTACCAGCCCCGCACCGCCATCAAGTCACAAGCACTGGTCGATTTCCTCGCCGATTGGGCGAGACCCGAGATTGCCGCCAAATACCGACTCCACCCATTGGCGGATGCACTTTGATGGCTCCAAGATGCGCACCGCCTTGGGAGCCGGGCGTGGTCCTCACTTCCCTAAAGGCGACAAGCTCTGGCACGACCGCAGATCCATTTCGCCGCCTCCAACAACGTCGCCCGAATCTGGCGCCATCCACGGGCTCCGGCTTGCCAAGGAACTCGGCATTCGCCGGATCCTGTGCTATGGCGACTCCGACTTGGTGGTCCAACAGTCATCTGGCGACTGGGACGCCAAAGATGCAAACATGGCGAGCTACCGCTTTCTGGTACAACAGCTGAGTGGATATTTTGAGGGATGTGAATTCCTCCATGTACCAAGGAACGACAACGACCAAGCAGATGCCCTGGCAAGAATCGATTCCACCCGACAGGCAATACCATCCGGCGTCGCCCTCCAGCGCCTTCTCAAGCCATCCGTCAAACCGTCACCAGAATCAGACTCCATTTTTGTGCCGGCTCCCCCTGAAGAAGGCAGATCCGACTCCAGAGCCTCGGCAGACGGCACAAGAGTCATTTGTAACGCCCCGGATTCGATGCGCCAGGTGTCTGCCAGTTATTCGCCATCGTTGCCATGTCATGTGCTTGCGTGTTGCACTTTGCCATGTCATCATATGCATTTCATATCATGTCATCATGTGCATTTCATTTTGCATACGTGTTCGTCTCATGCATCCGAGCATTTTCCCCGTTGTCCGTTTTGCAATCCGGCACTCCTATGTCTCCCGGCGCCCCCTTTTACCTCTTTTCGTGTGCGGGTATTAAATGGTCTAGGAATGGACCGAGGTTTGCCAAGCGGCCTTGATATAGCACCGGTAGACCGCCTGTCAAGTTTCGTGCCATTTGGAGGTCGTTTGGTACTCCAACGGTTAACCGGGTAACCTCAAAAGCCCTCTTTGAGTTGCAGCCCAACACCCCTTTCAAACTGGCCCAAAACCCACCTAACTCCCCTCCATGCTCTCGCTCGTTAGATCACGATCGCGTGGCCGAAAACCGCACCTCATTTGGACTCTTCTAGCTCCCTCTACTTATAAATACATCTTCCCCTCCGAAATCGCGGATGAAATCCCCCCCTAACCCTAAAAATCTCCTCCCCGCGCCGCCGGACACGTCCACGTCGCGCCGGACGTGTCCGACCTGCAGCGCCGCCGCCGCGCCCACTCCGAGCCGCCACGTGGCGCCCGGCCACAGCGTCCGCCCCCGCCCTTGTGCCCGCGGGCAGGCTGGCCTGGCGGGGCCCGTTCGCCTCCGCCCGCTGGAGCGCTGGCCCGAGCTCCTCCTCGCCGCCAGCCGCGCCGCTCCCGGCCGCCGCCTCGGCCCCGCCGCGCCTCGCCGCCTGGCCGCCCCTCGCCGCCCGTGCCGCCCGGCCTCGGCCTCGCCGCCACGCCGCCCGCGGGGAGGCCGCCTCCTCCAGCGAAACGCGCCTCCGCCGGTTTCCGCCGCCACCCCGACCGGCGAGCTCCTCTCCGGCCTCCTCCTCCTTCCCCCGCAGCTCCGGCGAGCATTCTCCGGCCCCGCCTCGGCGTCCGTGCCCGCAACCCCCAGATCCAGATCCAAAACGAGAGGTTGACCCCGATTTTACCTAAGTCCCCGAGTTTGTGATTATTTTCATGCATTTTCATCGCATCATATCTTTGCACCCGTTGCTCCGTTTTGTGCCTATAATATGTCAAATTGTTCACCTCGAAGAGTAGATCATTTCATCTCATTGCATCATTTTCATTTGAGCTCATCTTGATGCCCGAAATGCTGTTAGAAGAGGGCTATGTGATGTTAGTTTCTGTTTCTTAAAAGAACATGCACTTTTGTCATTTTTGCCATGATTGATGTGTGCACCCTATGATCTTGAGTCCTACATGTGTTTTGTAATATGCCATGCCATCTTTCCAGGGGTGTATGCCATGTATTTTTGTGATATATGTGGTGACTAGCACAAGCATGCAAAGTAGGCTTCCTGATGTTGTTGTTTTTACATTATAGCGATATTTTGTTGCCATGTTAACTTGATGCTACCAAGAGATCCATGCATATTTTGAGATACTTGAGTAAGGATGTTTTGTTAAACATGTCTTGATCTATCCATCCATGCCCTTGTTTGCAATTATGGAGTGCCATAGCTTGAGTCAATCGAGCTCTACTTTTGCTATAAAATGTTCCTGGCAGATTGTTTACATGTTATTCAATTTTGCCAAGGTTGTTGTGGTTGATCCTTGCATGCTATGTTGTTGTTCTTGCCATGTATAGCTTCTATGCCATGTCTTCTTACTGTTGGGTACCTTGCCATGCCATGTATTGCTCTGTGGTGAGTGGTTCAAGCTCATCAACATGCCTACTTGTGGTTGTTCCTGCCATGTTTAAATCTGTAATATAACTTGCCATGTTTACATGGGTGCCATCATATTTTCTGATCCTTTTTGGCTTATGGTTAGTAAGGGACTTTTGTTCTATGCTATTAGTAGATTCATGCCATGCCTTTTTTTGCCATGATAAGTCCCTGTAGCATGCTGTTTGATAGCTCTAAACATTGCAACCTGATGTTATTTCTGCCAATGCCTCAAACTGTTATTATTTGCAATCTTGTCATGTCATTTTGAGCATGTTCTAGTGATTTCTGGAGATAGCTCAGTGTTCATGTTTTGTAAATCTTTACCTGTACATCATGCCCATGCCTTTTGTTATTACGTTGAGGTCCTGTAGCATGTTGTTTTGCTGCTTGCAATATGCCTACTTGCTGTTTTGGACAGATTGTTGCCGTAACTTGTATAGGGTGTATGTGTTGAACCGTTGCTCCGTTTTGAGTGTGCTCTATATGAAACTTGCTTTATTTTGCATGTAGTTTCATATTATCATGTTGGATCCTTGTTTTGAGGTGTTTGCTTGATGTTTGTATGCATTTTGCATCAATGCCATGCTTATCTTGTTTTGCTCATATCTTCTAGGTCAGAGTCTCAATTAAATGATCTTTATATGTAACTTGACTAGAATTTCGTGTAGATCATCGTGGTGCATCTTAACTTGCTGTTTAACAACTTGAACATAAAGCTATTCAGATCTGGCCCAATTTCGAAATTTGCATATGAGGACTTACCGGAATTGTTATATGTTGTTTCCGGCCTCATTTAAACTTGCTTTGATGTGTTGCTCTTGTTTGCATCATCCCTTGCTATGAGTAGCTTCATGTAGCTTTGTCATGCATCATGCTTGTTGTGCATCTTGTCATGTTCATGTGTGGAGTGTTTACTATGTTGTGTGTTTCTTCTCGATAGTTCCCGTTTCGTTGCGATCGTGAGGATTCGTTCGTCTACGCTTGGTTCGGCTTCATCCGTTCGTCTTCTTCATGGACTCGTTCTTCTTCCTTGTGGGATTTCAGGCAAGATGACCGCTACCCTGGATCTCACTACTATCATTGCTATGCTAGTTGCTTCGTTCTTTCGCTATGCTGCGCTACCTATTACTTGTTTATCAAGCCATCCCAAATTGCCATGTCAGCCTGTAACCTTTTGCACCCTTCCTAGCAAACCATTGTTTGGCTATGTTACCGCTTTGCTCAGCCCCTCTTATAGCGTTGTTAGTTGCAGGTGAAGATGAAGTTTGTTCCTTGTTGAACATGGAGATGTTGTTCCTTGTTGGAACATGTTTACTTGTTGGGATATCACAATATATCTTATTTAATTAATGCATCTATATACTTGGTAAAGGGTGGAAGGCTCGGCCTTATGCCTGGTGTTTTGTTCCACTCTTGCCGCCCTAGTTTTCGCTCATATCGGTGTTATGTTCCCGGATTTTGCGTCCCTAACGCGGTCGGGTGATTTATGGGACCCCCTTGACAGTTCGCTTTGAATAAGACTTTTCCAGCAAGGCCCAACATTGGTTTTACCATTTGCCTCACCTACCCTTTTTCCCTTGGGTTTCCGGAGCCCAAGGGTCATCTTTATTTTAGCCCCTCGGGCCAGTGCTTCTCTAAGTGCTGGCCTGAACCGAGTAGATCAAGGGCCCCTCGTGGCAACTCGAGGTTTGGTTTTACTCGTAGGATGTCTCATCCGGTGTTGCCTCGAGAACGAGATATGTGCAGCTCCTATCGGGATTGTCGGCGATCGGGCGGCTTTGCTGGTCTTGTTTTATTGTTTGTCGAATGTCTTGTAGCCGGATTCCGAGACTGATCGGTCTTCCGGGAGAAGGAATATCCTTCGTTGATCGCGAGAGCTTATCATGGGCTAAGTTGGGACACCCTGCAGGTATAAACTTTCGAGAGCCGTGCCCATGTTATGTGGCAGATGGGAATTTGTTAATATCCGGTTGTAGTAAACTTGAAGCAAACTCTTCTAAAATACACCAACCGTGTGTGTAACCGTGAGTGTCTCTTTTCGGGGTTGATCGAGAGGAGAACACGGTTTCTTGGGTTATGTATGACGTAAGTAGGAGTTCAGGATCACTTCTTGATCATTACTAGTTGACGACCGTTCCTTTGTTTCTCTTATCGCTCTCATTTGCGTAAGTTAGCCACCATATATGCTTAGTCGCTGCTGCAACCTCCCCACTTTACCTCTTCCTTACCCTTTAAGATTTGCTAGTCTTGATACCCATGGTAATGGGATTGCTGAGTCCTCGTGGCTCACATTACTACACCACCGATTGCGGTACAGGTTTGCGATGATCATGACGCGAGAGCGATGTTTGCTTGTGTTGGAGTTCTTCTTCGCTTCT
The DNA here is from genome assembly GCA_021605205.1 of Aegilops longissima. Lineage (NCBI taxonomy): Eukaryota > Viridiplantae > Streptophyta > Magnoliopsida > Poales > Poaceae > Aegilops > Aegilops longissima. The sequence goes on along the minus strand of CM038679.1, from coordinate 496,299,911 downwards.
TCTTCGATCAGGGATAGGTTCGGTCGGCAGCTGAGGCTAGCAGGGTGGATGTCGTTTGAGTTTCTGTTTATGTTTCATCCGTAGTCGGATGTTGATCTTGTATATGATGTTGATGTATTCTTGTGGCTTTTGTGACTTATGTATGTATCCCTATGTATTATGTAATGTTGATGTAATGATATCCACCTTGCAAAAGCGTTTCAATATGCGGGTCTATCCTTGGTGGGACCGTCGAGTTCCTTTTGGATAGGGTCGCATATTGGGCGTGACATCCTTGAAGACGCCCACAAGAATGCGGCAGTTGAAGCCGGCCCGTGGACTTCGGAACCCGGCCCGGGGACTGCGGCGACCTTTGCAAAGACTCCAGTACTCGGCCCGGGGACTGCGCCAATCGGCCCGGGGACTTCTTCAACGCAGCAAGCTGCTGTAGACTCCAACCCGCCGCCTCCCACCCCAGCCGCCCTCGCCCAAGTAGCGAAGATGGCAGTCGAAGAAATAGCGGCACCCTCATGGGCCCAAACCCATCTTGAAGTTTTTAGTAGCGGAGAGCTACTAACTGATGAAAACCTTGGCTCGGCAAGTGCAACACCGAGCGGCAGCCTATACTATAATCAATAGAGAGCTGGTCAGGCGCAGCATCACCGGTGTCTACCAGTGCTGCGTCGAATCAGAGCAAGGCCAAGCAATCCTCGAAGACATCCATCGATGCGAAGTCGGCCATCATGCAGCCTCGAGAGCACTTTCGTCGCCAAAGCCTTCCGACACGGTTTCTTCTGGCCGACTTCCCTAGAAGAAGCCAAGGAATTAGTTCAAAATGCAAGGGTGCCGGTGTTCGCTCCAAGCCGGTTCAGCCGGCTTCAGCGCTCAAGACTATCCCCATCGCCTGGCCCTTTGCTGTCTGGGGCCTGGACATGGTGGGACCATTCAAGACGGCACGAGGTGGCCTAACTCATCTACTTGTCGCGGTGGATAAGTTCACCAAGTGGATAGAAGCAAAACCCATCAAGAAGTTGAACGGTCCTACGGCAGTGACCTTTATAGCCGACATCACGACTCGGTACGGCGTACCACACAGCATCATCACCGACAATGGCACAAATTTCGCCAAGGGCGCTACAGCCCGTTCTGCGCGGCGCTTGAGGCATCCGATCGGACTTAGCGTCCGTTGCCCATCCGCAATCAAAAGTCCAGGTGGAGCAAGTTAGCGGCCTCATCTTGTCGGCATCAAGCCTGCTTCGGTCGAACCCTTTGGGCGTTCGGCCCGGCTGGCTTAAGGAGTTGCCGACCGTCCTCTCCGAGTCTGCGTCGACTCCAAACAAGTTAAGCAGCTTACACCCTTCTTCCTCATCTCTGGCGCCAAGCCCGTCATCCCAACGGACATAGAGTTCGACTCGCGAGTCACCATGTACACCGAGGAGGAAGCGGAAGAAACGCGTCAAGATGGCGTCGTCTGCTTTGGAAGAGGGCGGCTGCTGGCTTTTCGGCCGGTCGGCATCTACCGGAGAGCCTGCGCCGCTACTACAACAAGAAGGTCAAGCCAAGATCGTTCCTAGAAAGGCGACCTTGTGCTCCGGCTGATCCGGCGAACAGCCCGACTAGCACAAGTGTCGGCACCTTAGGAAGGACCGTTCATCATCGATGAAAGTCTGTGAGCAACGACTCCTACTACGAGCGGCGCCTCGAAGCCCGAGCACGCAAGAGGGACGACTCCGGCAAAGAGACGGAGCGGCCATGGAATGTGAATCTCCTCCGAAGATTTTACAGTTGATGCAGTATGTACCACGCCACCCTTTTGTGTTTGAAATACCAAGACTCCGGGCCCCCCGAGACGAGCTCGGGGACTGCCCTCTTTTGTTATCCGTATGATAAGAATTATGCCTTTGAGTATGTTACCCTTTGATTATCTTTGTTTGGCACGGGCTCGACTAAGTCGGCCGGGGACTCGCCGCTTCGAACTATGAAGTGCTTCACGAAGTCGGACAAGTAGCGTCATGGTGCCCAAACCGTCTCTGTCGGAAAGCTGCAGCTCGCAGAGTGACTGTTTGGCGGGCAGGAGTAAGGTAGAGCGGGCGCCCACACGAAAAAATGGCTAAGGACCCAAAGCATAAACATAGTTCAGATCGGCGCCCAGCCCGTTTCGTGAAACCGACTCTTAAGAAGCCGGCTTGCCGTTTTCTACCCAACTTGCTTAAACAACTCTAAAATGGCGAAGTACTTGCCTTCTCAAAGTAGCCGAGCACTTGACCTAGACGGCAATCCGCAGAGCGGCTGCCCGACGGGCAAGGCGGCATCTAAGGGAAGGCGGCAAGGAAAAAGCCACAAGAGCACTGAGCCAGGAAACATGAAATTAGAACAATATTTACACAAACATAGGCCCTTGGCCGGATCTTCGAACAGAGGTTCAGAATACACCGCTGGTGGAATTGTGCGAATTAACAAAGTTCTTTGAAAGGCTAACAAGCAGATAAAATAAAGCCAAGGCAGCGGCCTAAGCGGCGGATGGGGTTGGAAGGCGGAGGCGATGGCGGCGTCAGCGCCGGGCGGCTGGCTGGGCGATCTCGCTTTGATCGTCTATGGCAGCGGCTGGCTCGGAGGCGCTGCTCGTTCTTTGAGGCGCGGTCGAGCCGAGGCTGGCCGCCCGCCTGCCATCTTCCGCCTCCATGCCGTCTCCGTCCTCCGCCTCATCCTCATCCTCGGTCTTTGGAGTCGATCACCTCCGAGTCCTTGCCGTAGTCCGGGTTCATCCCGAACCACTCGGCGGTGCCTCCCACCGTCTTCAGCCGCTCGGGGCGAAGACACTGGTGTCTGTGTAGTCGGCGATCGCCGCCAAGACGCTCGGCAAGCGCCCTCCGCGGCCTGCAGCTCCGCTGAGCTTCGACCGGAGCAGCGGCCAGCCGGTCCATGTCGAGCCACAGATACCCGCTTGAGCGAACTCCGAGGGCTCGGCGAGCTCCAGCCCGTGCCGCGAAGCCTTCCAAGCCTCAAGGCGCCCAGCCGCGACCTCCCGGCCGGTCGGCGGTCCGGCTGGGAGTCTGCGCAATCGGCATGTCGGCCCGCAGGCAGCAATCGCTGAGGCCCGACCGCATTTGAAGACGGCGCAGCATCCGATGTGCGCCGCATGAGCGAGCCTCAATGCTCGAGGAGCTGCTCGTCAAGGTCCGGGGCGTTAGCTAGAATCTCGGCGCCACCGCCCTCCGCGCCTCGCGTTCGGCCTCGATGGCCTGATTGGCGCTGCGTATGACCGGGGAAGATGTCTGAAGAAGAAGAAAAAGCAAGTTAGAAAAAACAGGAGCGGCGCAACCCATAGTCGGCAACCCAAAAGAGAAAGTAAAGCAAACTTACCATCGGCGATGTCTTCAATTTCATGGAAGCCGGAGGTCATTGCGCCTCTCTGCCGGTCCAGGCGGGCGCTTCGCTCTCAAATTCGGCAGAGGGCGGCCTCTTTCTTCTCGCCTCGGCCCGCGCGCTTGAGAAAGCTCCCTGCTTTCCGCCAGACTGCGTGGCGGCAGGTCGCTTCTGCCAGCCCGAGCTTGCCGCCTCCTCCTCTTTGGCGCGCAAAGGCGGTCTCGGCGCGTACCAGCTGATCCAGCGAGCGGCGTTGGATCCGAAGAATAAAAAAGAAGAAGGGCGAAGTCGTCGAGATAAGAAGGTCGCCGGAGAAGATCCGGCCCATTGCTGTGATCGGCCCGAATCTCGGGGACTACAGCCCGCTAGTGCGCATAAGCGCGCCAAGAAGAAAACTCACCTCGGCTCTCGCCAGGTCGGCAGCCAGCTTGTTCAGCTCTTCAGCGTTGCAGTTGAAGGCGTAGCACTGAGGTTGTGATACTCCTGCAACAAGATTCGAGACCACGAGATAAAGACTTGGAAGTAAGCAAATAAAGTTCCGGGCCGCTGCTTTCGGCCGACCGAAACTCGAGGACTACACCGATGGGTGTGTTGGCGCACTTCACGAAGAAGATCGAAAGAAAATCCGGAAATAAAACATACCCACACGGCGGATCGCGACGCCAAGTGCGCCTTGGAAAGGTTTTGGAGGGCGGCGCCTTCGGCCCGCAGCTTCGCTTGGGCGTCCAAGAGCGCCGTGTTAGTTCATGAGGCTGTGCGCCTCCTCGCACCACCCAGCGAGCGGCGGGGCGAGTCCGCCTTCTCAAGGCGGCGCCCGCCTTGTAAAGGCAACCTGAAGAAGCGGCTGCGTAACGGCTTCATAAATCGGTCGGTAAGCGGCGGGTGGGTCCGCTGCTGTTTGCTCTGCGACTTCAGATTGCGGTGGAGGTGGCGGAGGTAAGGCGGCAGCGCTTCGGCGAGACATCGCCGCCTTCCCTCCTGCGACAGGGGACCTCGCCACCGATCCCCTCCGACTGCCCGTGAACTCCAGCGGTGGTGGCTGGCTGAGCTCGGGAGTGACAAGCAGCACCGATTGAAGGCGCGGCCTCCTCGGCTTGCCTTCTTGCTGCTGCTGCGGCCGACCGCCTTCTCGCTGCCGCCGTCTCTCGGACGGGCGCCGCCTCGTCGCGCTTCTCCTGCGCGTTCCGCTCTGTTGCCTCCACGAGGCGGCCGCAGGGTCAGCCCGCCCGCTGGCGGATGTCTCACGCCGACCCCATACGGAGGCGGCGGCGACCCTCTCAGTGAGGGAGCCTGATGAAAAAAAGGACATGAGAAGACTTGGGCAAGGCGGACGAGAAGAAAACAAGACGGAATGAGAAGATACTTACGCTGAGACCAGCGGTGGTTTCTTCACCTCCTTGCGAAGCGGTTGGCCTTGCGACCGCTTCTTCTTGTTGAGTCGCTGGCTGCTCCCTTGATTCTCTTGGCCTGCCGCTGGCTGACTCGGCCCGGCCGGCGCTTCTTGCGCCGCCTCGCCCCCAAGGCGGAGGAGCTCGCGCTGGTTGGCTGGTTCTCTGCTTTGGCGGTGGCGACTTCATCATCGAGCCCGGTCTGCGAGGAGGTGGCGAGGGCACTGGTCGTCGGCCCTCCCTCCTTGGCATCGGCCTCCATCGCCACCACGCCCAAGTCGGGCTCGTCGGCGTCACTCTCCGCCCGGTCGGGGCGAAGTCGAGAGCCCCTGCGCGCTGGCCGAGGGCGGCATGAGAGGATTCTGAGTCGAAGGACCAATGAAAGTAAGAGCCGGATCCGGCTAAGGAAGGAAACAAAGAAGCGAGAGGCGACTTACCATCGGCGGGGGATTGGCGCGCGAGTATGGCTCCTTGCCGAAACACCATTCCTCCGTGAGGTCGCGGTTTGCCAAGAAGTTCACCGTGTCCACCACCTCCGTGGGGCATGTCCTTGGAGCACAACCCGGTTTGGGTCCCGCGGCCGCTCATCTGGCGGATCAGATGAGGGCGTGCCTCAAGAGGGAGAAATCGGCGCGGCCACGGGTGACCAGCAAGTCTGCCTTGATCAGGCCCTCCATCAGATCATTACGCTGGTCATGCAGCGGCGTTGCCTGCGGAAGTCAGCGTCCGGGCCTCAGGGACCAGGTGGTGGGTCGGCCCTTGATTCGCCCACGTGGGGCGGAAAGTTGACCAGATCGCCCGTCGAGGCGACATTCTTGATGTAGAAGTACGAAAGTGCTGCCACATCTTCACCGACTTGATGAGGGAATGGCAGGAAAGGATTATCGGACACGGCCTCCTCTTGGCGATGAGCGTGCGCCTGAGCCCGGCAGCGAGCGATGTGGGTCCCGAAGCGGCTTGAAAGAACTCCCCTTAGCTCGATGGTGGGGAGAACTCCGAGAATCTTCGCGATAAGGATGCGGTGGCCAGCAGCACCACCGTGTTGGGGGTGAGGTGGTGCGGCTGAAGCCCGAAGAACTCTAAAAACGCGCGGAAGAAGCCGCTCACCGGCAGCCCCAACCCACGCGTGAGGAGCGAGCGGAAGATAACCCGCTCGCCCTCCTCCGGCGCCGGCGTGATTTCGCCCTCCGGCGTGGCGCGGGCTCGCACGAGGTGGCTGCCGGGAATGCGGCGCGTCTGACGAAGGAACTCGATCATGTCGTTGCTGATGATGGAGCCGCCCCACACGCCGGGCCAGCGGTGGGGCGCGGCGGTTGATGAGGAGCTCATCTCGCGGGCGAGGGAAGAAGCGAGGCTCGGCGTGGAGGAGCAAGGAAGAAGACGGGCGAGCCGGGATGAGAAGTGTGCGTGCATCGCGCCTCCCTCCCCGCCTACTTATAGGCGCTGAGCTGCCGAGGGGCGGCGTGGGATTAATTGCCTACATGCTCGCGCTTCACGATTTAACCACGACGTTACTGCGCGCAATAACGGCGTGGGGAGCCCAACTACCCGCACGACCGCAGCGGATCCGCTGCGTGCCGGGGCATGGTAGTGGCGGGCCCCGCCTGACGGGCCTGTCATGTCACGCGCGTGGGCTGGCAGACTGGCCCTGCCGCGTGGCGCCGCGTGGCGGGCCCATGATGGCGGTTTGCCGGAAGCTTATCAGGCACGCCGCCCGGGTCCCGCTGCGACCTTCGAAACCTTTGAAGAGCAAGACGGCCCTCTCAAAGCCGATTCGACGGAGGCGGCGGGCGAGTCAGATTCTTCCATCATAGGGATGAAGCCGCCGAGGCTCCTCGGACAGGCTGCCTCGGCGCCCCCAGCTTCGGGACTCTGTCGAGTAATGGACTATGGGTAGGCGGACCGAGCCCTGAACCTTTCAAAGCATCCGGGCAGGCCGCCCCTCAAAGACCAGGAGCGAAGAGCCGCCAGATAGTCGGCGGCAACAGAGCCGGCCGACTACCCCTCACGGGCCGAGTCCTGGGGGCCGCCTTGAGGACAAGCCGACCCAAGCCCGGCGACCTCCGGCGAGGCCGGCTACAAGGAGTTGGCCCAAGACCTCCACCACTTCATGCAGGCGACTATGGGGTAAAGCCGCCTCGTGGCCCATCCGCCCAGTCCATAAAGGCAGAGTATGGCTCACAGGCGGCGTCGCAAGCGGAGATCTCCGTCGGCGCAGCTTTGTTGCCATGCCGCCTCGACATCGCACCGTGGGCAGATTCCTGTACCCACGTTGGCTGTCTCACTGCGACCGAAGGCGGCGGGACCCGCTGTCGGCCGGGAGTACCAAGAACGGCGAGCACCCCAAAGAGCGGACCCGATGGAGTCGGCCTCAAAGTCGGCCGGCTCCTCCCTGGGATCCACGCGCCATTAACCGAAAAGACGAGGAATAGCAGCAAAGGATCGCCGCCGGCGGCGGCACTGTTGCCATAACCTCACGACCAAGCTCGCGTCATTAGAAGCACGGCTACAGTGATCTGCAGCCGGCAAGACCCGCCCGCAGCGGACAAGGGCTGTCGGCTCCATGCTGGGCCGTTGGCGGGGCCCACTAGTCGGCGGGCCCCAGGAGTCGGCGGAGAGGACGGCGACTTAGAGACTGACGGCTTGGACCCACACCCAGCTGGATTACCGTTGTACCCCAGGGTGAGGCCTATATAAACCCCGGGCACCCATGCAAAGGTTGGAAGCTAGTAGTTTTAGACACACACATAGAGGGAGAGAAGAGCAAGCCGAGCCCTTCTCCTTCCTCACCCCGAACAACTCAAGGAGCCTCTTGTACCCATTTTGCCATAGTGATCATGCGGAGACCCCTGAGCAGCGATAGTGGTGTTATCTCCTCGGAGAGCCACGAAGCTGGGTAAGATTCGCCGGCGTGCATGTCTTCGCCTCATCCCGTTTCCAGGCACCAGCGACGTTCTACTCGCCCCCTCCATGATAAGCCATCCTTTGGCATATGTCGCACCCAACCCCCGATAATATGGACCTATCCGGCATCAAGCTATATATCACGGCGACTTCTCACCCTCTCAGGGGCCCGTTCGCCGATCACTATTATCTCTAATATATTACACTGCGTTTTTATTCCTACGTATGCTGCCGAGCTAGGAGTTGATCCTCGGGCCGATTTCGTGCATCGGCCTGAGTCTCAGGGGCTACTAGGATCAGTGGTTTCATGTTTTCCTTCAGGTGGATCTCAGGTTTTGGACTGACACACACCTTGAGGGCTACTGGATATACATCGGCAGAGAATAAACTGCACCAGTTAAAAATATTCACAAAAATAAGCCCACGGTCGGGGTGGTGCACCACCTCGGGGGCAGTCCGGCATAAAGCTCGGGCGCGAGCAGCTAGCTCCATAGAGGGCATTTCTAGCATTAAGCTCGGCTAGACTCCTTCAACTTTTTTGTACCAAGGTTATCTATGACATCTTGGATATAGTCCGGCGTTGGAGCTCGGATACAGTACGGCGCTGGAGCTTGGACACAGTCCGGCGTTGGAGCTCGGATACATTTCGGCATTGGTGCTCGGCTGCAAAGGATACCTCAAATGCAGTCCGACGTTAGAGCTCGGACGCAAGAGGACACTGCCTCCCGGGAACAACTTCAAACCCAAGGTGTGGCATGAAAATAACAAGGCATTGATAAAGGTCGGAAACTTAAAGGGGCTCCTCGGATGCCCGACGTGTAAACTCTTCGGATGCACTTCGGGGATCCTCAAGATCGAAGATGAGATGATTTGTTGAACCACTTTTCAAGACCGACGACCGAAGATGAAGAACAGTCCGGAAGAATCAAGGAGCGTTCCTAACTTGAAGACCGGTTCAGGGGGCTACTGACGGTGTCCTGGACTAGGGGGTACTCACCACGTCATCTCCCGATCAGTTGGATTGGGCCGAGGAACCCCATGGTCGTATACTCATGGGCCAGTCCGGACAGCTGCCGCATACACGGAAGATTCCACAAGACTTGGCGATCAAGACAAGGACTCCTCCCCCACCGGCGTATTCGGCTAGGGCTCTTATTATCCTAGGCCTCTCGGGCGTTATATAAACCGAGGCCACGCTAGTCGACAGAGATACACAACAATCATACCATAGGCTAGCTTCTAGGGTTTAGCCTCTACGATCTCGTGGTAGATCTACTCTTGTACTACTCATATCATCAATATTAATCAAGCAGGAAGTAGGGTTTTACCTCCATCGAGAGGGCCCGAACCTGGGCAAACATCGTGTCCCCTGTCTCCTGTTACCATCATCCTTAGACGCACAGTTCGGGACCCCCTACCCGAGATCCGCCGGTTTTGACACCGACACACGGGCTTCAATATGAGTAACTCTTTATGGACATAACCCGGCCCCTCTTGGCCGGTTTATGTTCAATAGTAATATCCCCAACATTAGGCCCCCGATTGATTTGAACCTGTTCATGTCAATCTTCAACACTTAGGAAAATTCCCCTTTTAGCGCCTTCACATAACCTTGTGATCCGCCATGACGTCATCTTCCAAGATTGTATTAAACCGCCATGACGTTACCTGTTATTAAAAATTGTATATATCTCACCTGCATTAATGAGCCTCCGACAATCGAGGTGACAGCTCTGTCACATATCCAACTTTTTGGCTCCTCGATTTCCACGTCTGTCACTTATCCCTTTGCCTCATAAATAAGACCGGGGGTCCTATTCACCCCGTGCCTCCTCGCTTCCTCTTCTTCCTTGCGCTGACCTGACCCTCACGCGCGGCCGCCGTCGTCAAGCTCCGCCGTAGACCTCAACTCCGGCCGCTGCATCAACCTGAATGTACCAGAGAAACGCGGCGCTCTTCCGCTGTTCCGTTAGCATCAGTAAGTTTCCCTTTTCCTTGCCCTAGATCTGCCATTAGGGTTTCTGTGTTCACCGAAGCTCGAAGCTGTTCTTCCCTGTTCATCTCTGCGCCACAGTTCTTGATCTAAACTTTGATGTTTATCCTGTATAAAGATGGCCTTGATCCTTCGTTTCCACTAATGCATCTCTCTTTAAGTAGAAAATCCCATCTGAATCCTTCAACTATTCAAGAATCAAGATTTTTAACCCTGAATAATTTTCCATTCTCTGACACATGGTAGATCCAAATTTGCGACGCCAAATTATGAAACCTGTTTTCCCATCACTTAGTTATTTCAGATTTGTACTTTCCATACCTGCATAGGCAGTTTAACTTTATAAAATGATAATCCGGTAGGTACCATTAGCCCTCTTGTAAACCGCCGATTCCTTTAACCTTTTAATGTCAGACTCCGGTTTAACAATGTATATATGCCTCATGTTTTCTCCTTCTGATCTTGCGTTGCTTTATACTTGTCAGTCATGAATCTTAAACCGGCATTAATCTTTTTCCAGCTTTTCATTGAAATGGCCAAACAATTTTCTGCTTGTAACTGGGTCCCCTCCCGGGTTACTGAAGAAAAACTGAATGGATGCGTCGTAACCGGCGCTTTAACGAAGAAAGACGTCATACACTGGAGGGCCCCCGGTGCAGAAAATCCTCCTGAACCCAAGGATGGAGAAGTGATTGTATTCATTGATCACCTGGGTCGAGGGTTCAGTCCCCCCGGATCAAAAAATTTCCGTGATGTGCTTGCTAGCTTCCAACTCCACCCTCAAGATATTGGGCCCAACTCTATGTCCAACATCTGCAACTTTCAAGTGTTCTGCAAAGCTTATCTGGAGGAAGAACCCATGGTTGAACTGTTCAGACATTTCTTCTATCTGAACCGCCGTACTGAATTTACAGATGGGCCCAATACTGAACTTGGCGGGGTTTCAATTCAAAAAAGGAAAGATGTCAGTTTTCCTCACACCAAACATCGTATGCATCCCAAAGATTGGAACCAGACTTGGTTCTATTGCTGAGATACGTCTCCCATTGAAGAAAATCCTCTGCCAGGTTATCGTGCTCACCGGCTTACCAATACACATCCATTCCCTCAACGGCTGACTGCAAAGGAACGATCCAACTATGCACCTCAACTCTCCAAACTCAGAGCCTTTGTTGCGAACGGTTTAACAGGCATCTACTTTGTTCGCTGCTGGATATCTTGGAGCATTCTGCCCTTAAGCTGTCGCCCCGGTTTAATGTGCGAATATACAGGAACTTACAAGATCCTCAACGGCATATCAACATTCAGCTAACTGATGCTGAAATTATAGAAGCTGTTAAAAAGATATTGGATGAACCGGTGGCTGTCTGCAGCAAAACATGGCTTAGTCCCTTCTGTTTTTTCAATAAACCGCCGGCTATAAGAATTGCATAACTCTTATTTTTAATCCGACCCTTATAATCTTCCCTTATATCTTTCATCAATTTTTTTTGACAGGACGATGATCCGTTCTGGAAAAAGAAATCACAGGATAAACCGGCGAAGACATCTCACCCCAAAACAAAGGTTATCAAAAAACCTGCCAAGAAGAAAAATATTGAACCATCTGACGCAAACGTTGATGATGATCTGGATAATCCAGATTCAGAGGTAGAACTTGACTCTCTTGGTTCGTTTTCATACACCTCATTGACAATGACTATTATCAGGATGATGGTGAAGGCAGCCATGCTGACGATGTAGAGGTAATTATTCTATCCTTCGATTCAGATCCTCTGCCAACACAGAAAATACATCAAGCAAACCGGAAAGTAAGATTTTCTCACCCCCTAGCTCACTTGGACCCAAACTTTCTTTTGAAGAAGCCAGGCACAGCGGCCAGGTAGTTACCTCCGCCGGTTTACCGAATACTCCAGTCCGTAAATGTCGATCAGAGGTCTCTTATATTCCTGATACTTCTTACCCCAAGGCGGGTTGTTTCCGACAGCCTCTTAATATGTCTGATTCGAATTATCAGGGAACACCTCATTCATCCTCTGGCGAGTCAACAGCCACACAACTTCCACCCCTCAAGACGGTTCCTGGGTGAGTTATGTTTTAGTTTTATCCTTAATATATTATAGTTGCCCGATGTATTGACCTTTATGTTTTGTTCTCCTCTGTGCCAAGCCTAGACCCAGCAAGAAGGCCCGGTTAAATAAACCGGCTGACGATAATGTGGTTATTGAACCGGAAAAAACTCCAGACCCGGAAGGAAAAAATGCTGACGTCATGCTTGATGATCCGCCACCGCAAGATTATGACTATGTTGTTGAACAAGTGGAAGTTGATCCAACGGGCCATGCTGATAAAACAACAAGCCCGGTCCGAGCCACTGATAAACCGTCAAGCCCAGTCCGCGCCGCTGATAAACCATCAAGCCCAGTCAAGGCTGCGGATGACAAGGCAGATGATGTTATGATTACTGGCTTTAGCCACACCACCCCTAGTAATCCTGTTGCTTTATCAAAGCATAGTGCCAAGGAGGAGCTTTCTGCTATGAGCAAAGGCAAGTGGAATGCAGACTTATCAAGCTACGCCCATCTCAATGCCCAAGACATTCATTCTGGCTTCTTGAACCGTCTGTACACGAGCCGCGACTATGAAGCCGGCTTGGTGAACTTGATGAAAGAATGATATGAGGTAACTACTGCTTAACTTTGCATACCTATTTTTCTCTTGTATCCAAATATCAACTCCAGTAGCCCCCAAGGGCCAGTTTATGATATCAATCTAACCGGGACTTTAGAATACCTCAACTTTGCTTCGGTAGCCCCCAAGGGTCGGCTTAACTTATTAAGATGAACCAAGACTTTAGAATAATAATATTGTCACTTTCGACTGTGTAGTCCTCAAGGGCCGGTTTAACTTATTAAGATGAACCGGGACTTTAGATAATAATCTTGTCACTTTCGACTATGTAGTCCCCAAGGGCCGGTTTATCTTTTCAAGTTGAACCGGGACTTTTACCAATGTTTACTCTGAGCAAATATACATTATCCCCCAAGTGCCAAGAATAATACTTGTATTGTGCTTGGGATTTGGAAAAAAAAATTGATAACGAGCAAATAAGCATTAGCCCCCAAGTACCAAGTGTATAAATTGTTATGTGCTTGGTACTTCAAATATGTACTGCCAACTCATGATATGTCTGTCTCTTATAGGTTGAGCTAAAAAAAGGAAGCCCAAAATGCTGATCTTCAAGAAAACATCAAGTCCCAGCAAGCAGAAACCTCCAAAGCCAAAGATGAGCTGACCAATGCCTTAGCAGCCATGGAGAAGCTGAAGGAAAATTTCAAGAAGGAGCGGGCGGATTGGGACATAGAGAAAATCACCTTGAAAAAGAGAGCTGAGGATGCAGAAGCAGCCCTTAAACCAGTGGCAGAGGAGCTGACTGGTTTAAAGCGGCATATAAACGCCATGATCACTGCTGTATTTGGTAAATATCCTCACTTTGAGTTTTCAACATATATTATCCCATCAGTTGCCGGTTTACTGATGCTCGTAATGACGCAGGAACTCGCATTACCCATCTGGGCTCTGACATGCAGAAGAAATTGAAGGCTGCCAATACTCTTATAGAGCAAATATATACCGGCGTGCAACGGATCATATGCACTGCTTCTGATAACAAGCCGCCCCCAACCTTAATCAAGGAAACCTTAGAAAGGTTGTCAATGCTGCCTGCCTGGTTTGAAGAATTAAAAAGATCGGCTGCAAGGGCAGGTGCTCTGACCGTGCTAACTCGGGCTAAAGCATGGGTACCTGATCTTGATCCGGTGGATGTGAGTAAAGGCTATCCAAGCTTAAGGGAAGACGGATCAGATTTTGACAATGATGATCTCTGAGCCATAACCAGGGAAATGCATCCACTGGCTTGCCAATTGGCTGAAGAAACTGATCTTTCACACTATCATGCGATTTATGATGTCAACAACAAACGAGTTGCTGCCCCAACTCCTGTCGCTCAAAATCTTATCCCGCCAATCCGTAAGCATACTTATGCCCCTGACGTTGAACCGTCCACACTTATAAGCGATGAAGCTGTATTCCAAGCCCTAACTGGGATTGATTGGGCAACCATTGACTTCCAGACACTGGGTAGAGAGGAGGAGGATGAACCGGCGCAAGATGATCCACAGCCGTCAAGTCAGCCTGGTGACGAGTCATGATCCGGAGGTCGGTTTAGCCTTCTGCGTACCGCAACACTTGCCAAAACAATTATTCTTTTGGGCATTAAAGTGCCTTGTAATCGGCTAGTTCAAACACTTGGTCTGCTATGCCATCGCGCATATTTATTTTGCTTGACACTGCTAATCCTGCCATGCTTAGGATATATTATGTTCATAACTCGTAGTGGTTTATTCAAGTTGTTCCTGCAGACAAGAAGTTGAAAGTGCCCTGGCGGTTTAACGCCGGACGGGTCATGATGCCCAAATATATAGCCAGGGTTTATAACCAAGGCTATATTTGAAAATAATGAAATATGAAATAGATGATACCTGTGACATTGAATCACATCGTTGGTTGACCAACTTTTTTGTAGCAAGGGTGATAACCCCAATCTTGAGTACTGATAACTCCTTCCATATTGTGCTGGTTTATGATCAAACCGTACCGGGTTGTAATTAACACCGGATTATCCATATATAACACTGGCGACTTGTAGTTGAAACCAGACCGGGTCAATAAACGTCGGATTATAACTGGTCATGTACTGACAACTTGTAGTTGAAAGCCAAGCCGGGTCAATAAACGCCAGTTTATCATAAAATATTATGAATCTCATCAAAGTAGAAAAAACTTGGCAAATAAAAACATAAAAGAACATGTGAGGCTTTTCATGGGCTGCCAGGCCCAAAATCGAGGCTTTTCATGGGCTGCCAGGCCACTGAGTTAAACCATTTTACAAAGCCTTTTAAGATGGACCTCACATTAACCAATCGTCGTTTTAACTTTGACAAGTTCAGGGTCTATGAGATTGACTTGTCAAACGTTCGGCGGGTCATACCAGGATTACCTAGACGGAGTGGCTTACTTAAAGAAGGCAGGATAACCCGGGGTTTTCGGTGAATACACCTGGCTTCCAAGCCTGACTTGATAGCCTATTACAAGGGTGTAGACTCTTTGTTCTTTGAGAAGCAAAGAGCCCCCAAGCAATATTTTGAGCTGTGCTCCGTGGGTGCCCATGTTTGAGTTGTGGCTTTGCAACACTCTCTTTGGCCCCTAAGTTATTTCCTTTTGGCCTTAAGACGATCAAGAGGTGTAGCTATGGTTCGAATATGACCAAGCCCCCAAGTGATTTCCCTGGTGGCCTTACGCCGATCAAGAGGTGTAGCTATGGTTCGAATACGACTAAGCCCCCAAGTGATTTCCTTGGTGGCCTTACGCCGATCAAGAGGTGTAGCTATGGTTCAAATACGACCAAGCCCCCAAGTGATTTTGTATATATGGGGTTGTATAAGCCGGATCAATGGGTAAACAGGATTCCACTGTATAAACAGAAGCCCCCTATGTCACCACACATGATTGAAGAAAAACAACAGAGACCCCGCTTTAGCTGAGGCTCCGGTTTATTAACTTGACTATAATATATACATTTTCTTAACTATGTACATAAGAAGAGCATGTGGCTCAAGTATAGTAAGGCCGAAGATGGGCGAGATTCCACGGCCGGTTGGTCTCCTCCTCCGATTTACGTGAGTCTTTGTGCTCTCGAACATCGATAAGGTAGTATGACCCGTTATGCAGATTCTTGCTGAGCACAAAGAGCCCTTCCCAAGGCGGGGATAACTTGTGCATATCAGTTTGATCCTGGATGAGTTGGAGCACCAGATCGCCTTCTTGAAAAGTTTTGGTTCTAACCCGGCGGCTGTGATAGCGACGTAGATCTTGCTGGTAAATCGCCGAACGAGCTGCTGCCATGTCACACTCCTCATCTAATAGGTCAAGTGCTTCCTGTCATGCCTTCTCATTGTCAGCTTCAACATAAGCCGCCACACGAGGCGAATCATGACGGATGTCACTAGGGAGAACCGCCTCTGCTCCATAAACCATGAAAAAAGGCGTGTAACCCGTAGATCTGTTGGAATGGTATTGATGCTCCAACACAGAAGGTAACTCCTCCACCCAACAACCCGACGTCCGTTGTAAAGGAACCATGAGTCGGGGCTTGATGCCTCTCAGGATCTCTTGATTGGCTCTCTCCACTTGACCATTGGACTGGGGGTGAGCCACTGATGATACCTCAAGTCGGATGTGCTCACGCTGACAAAATTCTTTCATAGCACCCTTGGATAGATTCGTACCATTATACGTTATAATGCTGTGTGGAAAGCCAAACCGGAAAATCACCTTCTTGAGAAATAGAACCACCATGGCTGCATCACACTTACTGACTGGCTCTGCCTCCACCCATTTAGTGAACTTATCAACCGCCGCCAGAAGGTGGGTCTTCTTATCCTTGGACCTCTTAAAGGGCCTAACCATATCCAGCCCCCAAGTTGCAAACGGCCAAGTGATTGGAATCATCCTCAATTCCTGAGTCGGAACATGAGCGCGGCGTGAAATTTTTTGACAACCATCACACTTTTTGACCAAGTGCTCCGCATCAGCATGAGCCGTCAGCCAATAGAAACCATGACGAAAGGCCTTTGCTACCAGAGACTTTGAACCGGCGTGGTGACCACAATCTCCTTCGTGGATCTCACGCAAAATCGCACGGCCTTCTTCAGGCGACACGCAATGCTGAAATGCCCCAGTCACACTGCAGTGATGGAATTCTCCATGGATAATGGTCATCGAGTTGGACCGCCGAATTATTTGCCTGGCCAAAGTTTCATCCTCCGGTAACTCGCCCCGGTTCATATATGCCAAATATGGGACCGTCCAATCTGTGATGACATGAAGAGCCGCCACCAGCTGAGCCTCCGGATCAGGAACAACCAAATCCTCCTCTGTAGGTAGCTTGACCGACGGGTTATGTAAAACATCCAGGAAAACATTGGGTGGAACCAGTTTACGTTGGGAACCCAAACGGCATAATGCGTCGCCGCTTCGTTCTTTCGCCGGTCTACATGGTCAACCTGATAACCTTTGGAGTGACCAGCAACAATATCCATCTCTCGACGATATGCTGCCATGAGCGGGTCCTTGGAATCCCAAGTACCAGACACTTGTTGAGCCACTAGGTCTGAGTCACCGAAGCATTTAACCCGGCTTAAATTCATCTCCTTAGGCATTCGAAGACCATGGAGTAAAGCCTCATACTCAGCTACATTGTTAGTGCAAGGGAACATTAAACAGAGAACATAACAAAACTTATCACCTCGAGGGAAAATTAACACGATTCCAGCCCCCGAGCCCTCCAATTGCCTGGACCCATCAAAATGAATAGTCCAATAAGTATGATCCGGCTTCTCTTCTGGCGCTTGTAACTCTGTCCAGTCATTGATGAAATCCACAAGTGCCTGAGATTTGACTACCGTCCGAGGCATATATTTTAACCCATGAGGTTCAAGCTCAATAGCCCACTTGGCAATCCGGCCAGTTGCTTCCCTGTTTTGGATTATATCCCCCAAAGGAGAAGAACTGACCATAGTGATAGGATGACCCTGGAAATATTGTTTAAGCTTCCGGATCGCCATGAAAACTCCATACACTAGCTTCCGCCAATGTGGATACCTCTGCTTAGACTCAATAAGTACCTCGCTGATATAATAAACCGACCGTTGAACCGGATATTCCTTTCCAGCCTCCTTGCGTTCCACCACAATAGCCACACTAATAGCCCGGGCATTAGCAGCCGCGTATAATAACAAGGGCTCTTTATCAACGGGAGCAGCAAGGACAGGCAGCTCAGCTAGCTGCCGCTTTAGATCCTCAAATGCTTCATTGGTGGCATCACTCCAGACGAAGTCATCCATCTTCTTCAGCATATGATACAAAGGAATGGCCTTCTCTTCGAGGCGACTGATAAACCGGCTTAAGACTGCAATCCGGCCTGCCAAGCATTGAACATCATTGACACACTTCGGTTTAGCAAGCGAAGTAATAGCCTTGATCTTTTCCGGATTAGCTTCAATGCCCCTGTTGGACACCAGAAAACCCAAGAGCTTGCCCGCCGGTACACCAAAGACACACTTGGCCGGATTAAGCATCATCTTATAAACCCGGAGGTTATCAAATGTCACCTTCCAATCATCTAGCAATGTCTCCTCTTTTTTGGACTTTACCACAAGAGCATCCACATAAGCATGAACATTGCGCCCGATCTGATTATGAAGACAATTCTGCACACAGCGCTGATAAGGCGCCTGGGCACTCTTGAGCCCAAAAGGCATAGATACATAGCAGAAGTCTCAAAAGGGAGTTATAAAAGTTGTCTTCTCCTGGTCCTTAACTGCCATTTTAATCTGATGATAACCAGAGTAAGCGTCCAGAAAGCTCAAACGCTCACAACCCGCCGTAGCATCAATGATTTGATCAACATGAGGGAGAGCAAAAGGATCTGCCGGGCAAGCCTTGTTTAAATCTGTGTAGTCCACACACATACGCCAAGTGCCTTTCTTCTTAAGTACTAGCACCAGACTAGCCAACCACTCAGGATGAAATACCTCAATGATAAACCCAGCCGCCAAGAGCCTGGCTACCTCCTCACCAATGTCCTTGCGTCTTTCTTAATTGAAGCGGCGGAGAAACTGTTTGACCGGTTTAAACTTGGGATCAACATTAAGAGCGTGCTCAACGAGTTCCCTTGGTACATCTGGCATGTCATAAGGTTTCCATGCAAAGATGTCCCGGTTCTCACGGATATACTCGATGAGCACGCTTTCCTATTTCGGATCCAAGTTAGCGCTTATGCTAAACTGCTTGGATGAATCGCCAGGAACAAAATCAACCAGCTTAGTCTCATCAGCCGATTTAAACTTCAAGGCCGGATCATGCTCTGTAGTTGGCTTCTTCAAAGAAGTCATGTCTGCCGGATTAACATTGTCCTTGTAGAACATCAACTCCTCTGTTGCACAAACCGACTCAGCATAGGCCACATCACCTTCCTCACATTCCAAAGCGATCTTACGGCTCCCATGTACTGTGATGGTCCCCTTATGACCCGGCATCTTGAGCTGTAGATAAACATAACAGGGCCTTGCCATGAACTTAGCATAAGCCGGCCGTCCAAACAGCGCGTGATAAGGGCTCTTGATTTTCACCACTTCAAAGGTCAAGATCTCTGATCTTGAATCATGCTCATCTCCAAAAGCAACCTCCAGAGCTATCTTTCCTACTGGATATGCCGATTTGCCACGCACCACACCATGAAAAATAGTGTTTGACGGTTTAAGATTTTTATCTGTCAAGCCCATGCGATGAAAGGTTTCATAGTAAAGGATATTGATACTACTCCCTCCATCCATGAGCACCTTGGTAAACTTATACCCTCCAACCTGAGGCGCCACCACCAATGCCAGATACCCGGATTATCAACCCTGGGCGGATTATCCTCTCGACTCCACACAATGGGCTGTTCAGACCAGCGCAAGTAATGGGGCACCGCCGGTTCAACGGAGTTCACGACCCTTTTATGAAGTTTCTGATCGCGCTTGCACAAGCTAGTGGTGAAGACATGATATTGCCCACCATTCAACTACTTCGGGTTGCTCTGGTAACCCGACTGCTGCTGCTGCTGACTCCCCTGATGATTATAACCACCCTGATTGCCTTGACTGCCTTGATTGCCTTGATTGCCATGTCTGCTTTGATTGCCCTGAAATCCTGAGCCAGAATTGCCTCCGCCATAACCCGGCCCATGTGAACCGGGCCCAGAACCGCCGGACGGTCCGTGATCATATCGAAAAAGATCCGAATTTTTGAACTCCCGCATAATAAACCAATCCTTCCAGAGGTGCGTGGCTGGCCTTTCTCGCGACCCGTGCTTCGGGCAAGGCTGGTTTATAGGCGCTCAAGATTGGGACCTGATCCTCCACCCCGTGGGGGCAGTTTACCCTTACGACGCTGACCGTTATCCTGCGTGTTGGTGTTAGCCACAAAATCTAAGAATTTATCCGCTTTAAGCTTACCACTGTTTCCATGACTCGTCGGGTTATGCTGCTGCCCCTTGGTACTGCCGCTCTATTTTCCCTTTCCCACCTTTTAATCGTCAGACTCAGGGTCCTTGGTACTATCAGAGTCGGCATACTTAACCAGAGCAACCATAAGCGTCCCCATGTCATTACAGTGACGTTTGAGCCGTCCCAACTTCAGCTTCAAAGGTGCGAACCGGAAATTGCCTTCCAATGTTAAAACTGTTGTATCAGCGTTGATGCGGTCCGATGAATGCAAAATTTCTGAAACCCGGCGCACCCAGTGGGTTGTTGATTCTCCTTCCTCTTGCACACAGGCAGCCAAGTCCACAATTGACATGGGCTACTTGCACGTGTCCTTGAAATTCTGGATAAACCAGGCTCTTAACTCGGCCTATGACCCAATGGAGTTAGCGGGCAAGTTTTTCAACCAAGTGCGAGCGGTTCCCTCCAACATCATGGTGAAGTATTTAGCACATGCCGTATCATCCACATCCAGCATCTCCATCGCCATCTCATAGCTTTCAACCCATGACTCAGGGGATAAGTCAGTAGTGTAATTGGGCACCTTACGTGGACCCTTGAAATACTTGGGCAGTCGTACATTACGTAAGGCCGGGACGAGGCACGGCAACCCCAAAGAACTGGAAGTAACTCCTGGTTCCACCGAAGTTGTTGGACGAACCGGAGTAAGCTGACGGGCCGCGTACTGTGCTGCTAACTCGGCTTCTCGACGTGCCCTGCCATGATCCACCATGTTCTGAGCATCAACACTGCCACCCGCTGGGTTATGACCACGAGGAGGATTACGATTCCATGCACTACTCGACACAGTTGGTTCATCCATATGCCTGCTGTAACTCCGCCTTGGACGAGGGGTGGAATGAATCCTCTCGCGGTTGTATGAATAAGCCTGCTGTTGCATCAAAGCTGTCTGAAGGAGCTCTCTAGCCCGTCGTGTTTCGACTGCTACCGGAGACTCACCTTCGATCGGGAGAGCTGCCAATCATGAAGAGGCGGCGACTATGTTATCCAACGGGTTAGAGTAATGACCCGGAGGCGTTGGGACGTGTTGGGACAGAATATTGTTCTGACGAGGTGGGTCCATTGGACGTGACTGAACCGGCGCTCCCGTTCCAGGTGCCTCCACCTGGTTTACTACTGGCGGGTTACTGGTCCCTGCTCCTGGCGTGTCAAAGAGATTCCTTGCCTCATAAACCGGAGGCAGGTGAGATCGGTACCTTCTCCTCATGACATCATTTGACGCGCTCTGATCCAACATAAGCCGGTAAGCCTGTGCATCCAACTCAGCCCGCTCTGCAGCCATCCTGGTCTCCTCAGCCGCCACGTCTGCCTTGGCTTGAGATATCTGATCCTTCACCTTCGCGACTTCCGCGTTATGCTCATCCTGATTTGCCGGGTTAACCTCCGCCGCTAACAGCGTTGCCAAAGCATCAAATAAGTCAGACAAAACCTGAGCTAGCGATCGCGCAGGGCCTCCTGCCCCGGCTGCTGTCGCTGCTACTGATTCGAAAATCATTGTTGCTGCGGTCGAAGAGTGTTGCGCAGGTTGTGTACCGGCCATAAAGATCACAACCCGGATCGGCGGATCAAAGGGGTCTGGAATACTGTCGCCATCGGAGCAGCCCCCGAACCGACCATCTTGCAACTGGTACAATGACTCGGTCTCTCCAGTAGATGACTCGTCGCCAGAGTAAACGACGGTTTCACCACCAGATTCCGATCTAGCCTCAGATTCTGCTCCGTGGATGACTCCCACGAAGGCATGCTTCATGGCAGGCTGAACCCGGGCGGGTCTCGCACACTGAGCCGTTTCGATGATGTCGGTGCAGATGTCCGGCTCAGGGCCCGGTTCGCCAATCTTGCCAATGAAAACGTGAATGCCGCCTAAGGGGACCCGGTACCCGTACTCAAGCCTCGGGGCCCCAGCCTGCATCGTCGATCTAGAGCTTGCCGCGACGAATCTTAGTCATCCGGCCTGCCACGTATCCCTTGAGCCCTTCGAAGCTGCCCTCTAAGAACTTGAAACCATCGTGCGATAGCCCCACGGTGGGCACCAACTGTCGCGGTTTTGTCATGGTAGATGTCCTAGGGGGAGGACTTAGTCGTGGAGCCATCGCGATGGGTTAGCTTAAAGGGGTTAAAGCGGGACAAAGGACACAAGGAGTTTATACTGGTTCGGCCCCTTGCGGTGAAGGTAAAGGCCTAATCTAGTTGAGGTGGAATTGCTAGGGTTTCGATGACCAAGGAGCGAATCCGCTATGCCTGGCTCTCGAGTTGTTGTTACTGTCCTTAAACCGCCGCCGGGTCGTCCCTTTATATACACAGGTTGACGCCATTGATTGCCGGCAAAACATTGAGATGCCTGGCTTGTAAACACCAAGGCACTCGTCTGGAATTCATGAAACTTGGCATGCTATCATGGAGCGGCGTCAACATGCCGTGGTAAAAAATTTGTCCCATTTGGGGCAGGTTTGGGTATATGCTTCTCTGGCAGACTTCTCACAACAAGCATGATGGTTTTCGGTAGGGAACGTCCCACCTTTGGGGACGAAACGATACCCATTGCCTCTTATTGCATTCAAATTTTTTCTCGTGTCAACATAGAACAACATGAGTGTTGCATGAATTTTTGTGATTTTTTGGGGTTCGTATGGATACTTTTATGCATTAACTGATTTTTCAATGCATTTGTGTGCATAATTAAAATTTGAACTACATGCACATGCTCTCGTGCATATAAATTGGTTGAAAAATAATATATGTGTCCTTGGGTGCATGCTTAGGTCCCATGCAAGAAATGGGAATGAATTTCAAATACCAGGGCACCGTTGATTGCCGGCAAAACATTGCGATGCCTGGTTTTTAAATTCTATTAAATCCAAAACTCGTCTGAAATTCTTGAAACTTGGCATGCTATCATGGAGCGGCATCAACATGCCGTGGTAAATTTTTTTGTCCCATTTGGGGCAGGTTTGGGTATATGCTTCTCACAAACCAAAGCTTCTCACAACAAGCATGGTGGTTTTCGGTAGGGAACGCCCCACCTTTGGGGATGAAACGATATCTATTGCCTCTTATTGCTTTCAAATTTTTTTCTCGTGTCAACATAGAACAACAAGAGTGTTGTGTGAATTTTTGTGATTTTTCGGGGTTCATTTGGACATTTTTATGCATTAACTGAGTTTTCAATGCATTTATGTGCATAATTCAAAATTAAACTACATGCACATGCACCGGTGCATATAAATTGGTTGAAAAATAAAATATGTGCCCTTGGGTGCATGCTTAGGTCCCATGCAAGAAATGGGAATGAATTTCAAACACCAGGGCACAGTTGATTGCCGGCAAAACATTGAGATGCCTGGTTTTAAAATTCCAGTAAATCCAAAACTCATCTGAAATTCATGAAACTTGGCATGCTATCATGGAGCGGCATCAAAATGTCGTGGTAAATTTTTTGTCTCATTTGGGGCAGGTTTGGGTATATGCTTCTCATAAATCGGAGCTTGACACAACAAGCATGATGGTTTTCCATAGGGAACGTCCCACCTTTGGGGACGAAACGATATCCATTGCCTCTTATTGCTTTCAAAAAAAATTCTCGTGTAAACATAAAACAACAAGAGTGTTGTGTGAATTTTTGTGATTTTTCGGGATTCTTTGGACATTTTATGCATTATCTGAGTTTACAATGCATTTATGTGCACAATTCAAATTTGAACTACACGCACATCCTCTAGTGCATATAAATTGGTTGAAAAATCAAATCTGTGCCCTTGGGTGCATGCTTAGGTCCCATGCAAGAAATGGGAATGAATTTCAAACACCAGGCACTATTGATTGCCGGCAAAACATTGAGATGCCTGGTTTTTAAATTCTAGTACATCCAAAAATAGTCTGAAATTCATGAAACTTGGCATGCTATAATGGAGCGGCATCAAAATGCCGTGGTAAAAATTTTGTCCCATTTGGGGCAGGTTTGGGTATATGCTTCTCACAAACCGGAGCTTCTCATAACAAGCATGATGGTTTTTGGTAGGGAACGTCCCACCTTTGGGGACGAAACAATATCCATTGCCTCTTATTTCTTTCAAAATTTTTCTCGTGTCAACATAGAACAACATGAGTGTTGTTTGAATTTTTGTGATTTTTCGGGGTTCGTTTGGACATTTTTATGCATTAACTGAGTTTTCAATGCATTTATGTGCACAATTAAAATTTGAACTTCATGCACATGCTCCAGTGCATTTAAATTGGTTTAAAAATCAAATCTGTGTCCTTGGGTGCATGCTTAGGTCCCATGCAAAAAATGGGAATGAATTACAAACACCAGGGCACCATTGATTGCCAGCAAAACGTTGGGATACCTGGTTTTTAAATTCTAGTAAATCGAACTAAATCGAAATTCATGAAACTTGGCATGCTATCATGGAATGGCACCCGACATGCTGTGGTATTTTCTGTGTCCATTTTGAGAGAAGGCGCACTCGAATAATGACAGCCAACAAAGGCATTTTGAAAAAATAGCTGCCACTTTAATGTCTCAAACGTTTGTATAATTTGAACCGTGTGCGTTCCGTTAACCATTCACGTGATGCCACATGTCTTGGTTTTAATGGCTGCAGGAGGCGTCGTGCGGATAGCTTCTTGACCTTGGCTGAACGGGAGCCGTGCGAGCTCCGTCCGGTGCGCAGGCTGACCGAGAGGCGTGCAGGATGTCCTCGAATCGCGAGCTCACGGGAAGCGTCACGAGCTATCTCTCTCTCTGTGAGCTCACTGGGAAGCGAGCCCTTTGATTTCCATGGCCGCCCGCTGAGGGAGTTCCGGATTAGGGGGTGTCCGGATTGCCGGACTACCATCATCGGCCGGACTATCATCATCGACCGGACTCCAAGACTATGAAGATACAAGATTGAAGACTTCACCCGTGTCCGGATGGGACTTTCCTGGCGTGGAAGGCAAGCTTAGCGTCGGATATGTAGATATCCTACCATTGTAACCGACTCTATGTAACCCTAGCCCTCTCCGGTGTCTATATAAACGGATGGCTTTAGTCCGTGGGACTACAATCTAACAACCCTTACAATCATACCATAGGCTAGCTTCTAGGGTTTAGCCTCCTTGATCTCGTGGTAGATCCACTCTTGTAAACATCCACAATATCAATATCAATCAAGCGGGGCGTGGGTTTTACCTCCATCAAGAGGGCCCGAACACAGGTAAACATCGTGTCCCTTGTCTCCTGTTACCATCCGCCTAGACGCTGATTCGGGACACCCTACCGAGATCCGCGGTTTGACACCGACATTGGTGCTTTCATTGAGAGTTCCTCGTGCCATCACCGATAGGAAGGATGCCTCCTCCCATCTTCAAGGGCGGTATTTTCGCCAAAGGGCCTTGGGCGCCCGGCCAAGCTATCCGACTAGGTGGTTTTCTTATGACCGCTGTCCGGCCATCGCTCGACAACGACCTCTCAAGTAGTGAAAAGCAATTTTCCGTCAGCTCGAAATCGCCGGCGGCTGGATCAACAGAGCTCTCGTCCGTAAGCGAGCTCTTGGATCGCATCGCCCGCCACAGGAGTCGCTCTGAGACTACAATCATATTGGGCTTAAAACCGATCCGAGAAATTAACTCTCCCGGGTCACCCACCACGTTGCGGTGGTAGAGGAACAATCTTGGCGGCGCTTCTCTGTATTGAAAACTAGTCATTTCCGGATCCCGAACCCCCATGCGGATTCCCGCGGAGGGGCGGGCTTGATCAAACACTGAACTTAAAGTCGGGCATCGGACCGGACTTCGTTGGACAACGTCCGAAATCAAGCTTCAAAATTGGAAACTTCTCGGCCTTGAGCCTTGAGATGGGTAGGGTTCGGACTTAGTTCCACCCACCCGCCCGGACATATGCGATCTAACTCTAAATCGGCAAGAGCCCGCCGAGGCAGTACATCACTCTTGGGCGAGATTCCTCCTGGTTATGGGCGGGATAAAGGACTGCCGAGAGGAAAAGCATAATCTCGGTCTTACGCAATAATTGCACGGACAAGGGAATCCTAAGCGCCATAAGTCGCCGCGACATTACGCTTTGCTGACTTGGAGACCATCGTACAAAAATCTTGTGCGATGGAAGCGCTGAAAACGAAAGTAAATTTTGGGATAATCCGGTCCCGAATACATCCCTAGTCCGGAACCAAAGGGTGCATCATTATCAAGCACACTGGGCTGAATACCAAAAACCAAAACCCCTAAAGTGCGGAACCGTATTGGAGGGCTTGCTAAGCGGACCTGCAAAATTCATAGCACAGAGGCGCCGCTTCAACTCATAGCCTTGAGCATGTTGGATACTACGGCGGTGGCCAAAAGTGGGGAAGAGCTTCTAGCTTCGAATCCCAGCCCAAACAACGCCCGATGCGGTGTTAACAGTCTTGAGACTTTCGCATTCAATAACATGCGAAAGCGACAACTCCATAACCTTGCGAAGTCTACCAAGTAGCAACAATAAATCCATGGAGCAACACGACTATTACCTTCAATGCCGGTGGCGAACCTAAATTCCGAACTGCCGGGCACCGACCGCATTGGTCCTCGGCCCGATAGTAGGCGGCTTCGCCTTACTAAGGTGCTCATGGATGGCGGCAGCGGACTAAACCTCATCTATGAAACCCTTGAAAAATGGAAATAGTGGAACCGCATTGGCGAAGCAGCACAACCTTTAGAGGAATAATCCCCGCCGAGAAGCATCTGCACAGGAAAAATCACGCTGGGCGTAGTGTTATTTCGCCCGGACAATTACAGGTCGAGGAGGTCACATTCAAGTGGCTCCATTCAGCAGCGGATATCATGCTTTATTAGGGACGAGAGGCATTCACAATTTTTCAAGCTATACCCCATTATGGGTACATGAAGCTTAAAATGCCGGTCCCAGCGGAATTATCACTCTCGCTAGTGATCCGAACATAGCACTCGCGCGAAAATAAGACAGCCGCACTAGCCCTCGAGGCACTATCCAAAGCCCTAGCGGCCGAGGAACTCACTGCGATCGCTCCACGGTGAACAGGGGCGATGTGATACTTGATAAAAGATCCAAGTCCACCTCTTTTAAACCAGCGGATGAAATAGTCAAATTCCAAGTCCACCCAACGGACCTGCAAAAGCGGCCTCCATCGGGCACAATTAAACCCTGATGTAGGCGCTGCACTAGGAAATTTCTACAAGAAAACGGGACATCTTTGCACGCACGCTTCGGACATGCCGGGAATCCCGTCGGTGGCGAGCACAGCCTAAATATCCTAAAAGTTCAAGCCGATCAAGCAGGCTCTTGACGATTTTCGAACCCAAATGACAGGCAATGGGAGAGAGCTAGCCAAACTATTGGAAGCGGATTCATCGAGACATCAAACATCCGGATTGGCTAGCAAATCTGGTAATGGTACCAAAGAAGGACAAATCTGGCGCCTATGTGTCGATTTCAAAGACCTAAATAAAGCCTGCCCAAAGGATCCCTTCCCCTCCCCGCATCGACCAAATCGCCGATGCCGCTGCGGCGTGATTCATTGTAATTCCTGGACGCATACTCCGGCTATCATCAAATCAATATGGGAGAAGCGGATCAAGCGCAGCGCATTCATTACTCCATATGGACCATTACGCTTCAACACGATGCCCTTCGGACTTAAAAGCGCCGGCGCAACATATAAGCGCATGATTCGGACATGTCGGCTACCGGATCGACAAAACAGTAGAGGCATACGTGAGCGGCGTAGTCGTCAAAACTAAACTGCGTGGAAACTCTAGTAGGCGACACTTGAGGCTCACATTCGACAACCTCGAGCATATGACATCAAGCTGAATCCGGAAAAATGTGTTTTCGATTGTACCAGTAGGAAAAGCTGCTGGGCTTCATCGTATCCGGTAGAGGAATTGAAGCAAACCCAGCCAAGATCCGAGCTCTGTCACAGCTAGATACCCCAAAGACCTCAAGCAAATACAAAATTATTTGGATGCGTGGCGGCTCTCAGCCGCTTCATCTCCGATCTAGGAGAAAAGGCATTACCCTCTATCGCCTCCTTAGGCGCACGAACACTTTGAGTGGGCGGATCTGCCACCGCGGACTCGAAGAAATAAAGGCCATATTGGCAACAAATCCGGTCCTGGCTGCGCCCAACCTGGGCGAACCAATGTTGTTATACATCGCAGCTGCACATCATGTTGTAAGCGCGGTACTCGTCGTCGAACGAGAAAAAGAAGAGCACAAATTCCCTCTTCAAAAACCAGTATACTACGTATCTACTGTGTTAACCCCCTGCAACTCCCGTTACCCGCACTATCAGAAGATAGCATACGCGGTGTTCATGGCATCCCGGAAGCTCCGACACTACTTTCAAGAGTGTTCGATAACAGTGGCCTCTGAAGTACCACTTAACGACATTATAAACAACGCGATCACGACGGGCAGGATTGCAAAATGGGCCATTGAGCTCTTACCATTTGATATATCTTACAAACCTCGTGAGCTATAAAGTCACAAGTATTGGCTGACTTTGTCGCTGAATGGACGGCGAACTCCCTAAAGAATCGGCGCATACTCCAATTGGATTATGCACTTCCACGGCTCCAAAATGTTAGCGGATTGGGGCTGGCGTCGTATTGGCGTCCCGACCGGGACACAGTCCAATCGTGCCGGATAATGTACGGACTCCAACAACACAGCGAATCTGAGGCTCTTTTACATGGTCTCGGATGGCAATCTCCATGGGCATTCAACGCCTAGAGGTCTTGCGATTCAAACCTCGCAATATCCCAAATAAGCGGAGACTTTGGCGCCAAAGATCCGAAAATGGCAGCATATCATAGCGTGTCCTCAAAATGTCAGCCGGTTGAAGGACTTGAATTCCATCCGTCACGGGATAATAACCAAGCGGCCGGCGTCTTGGCATGCATCGGCGTAAAGCGATGCTGTCCCTCTAATATCTTCTGGAGCGGCTCTTCAAGCCATCCGTATTATGGGAAGAGAGTCGGAACTAACAAACGGAACAAGCCGCACCAACGGCGATTCAGCCGATGACATAACACCTTCCGCCCACGACATAATGGCAGTAATTGCCCGTGGGCAGAACCATTACTCGCCTACTTGCTTAGGCAAGAGCTTCCGAAGACCAAAATGAGGCCAGCGGCATTGTCCGCGATCTAAAGCCTACAAGGTCTATGAGGAGAACTTTATAAGAAAAGGACAACGGAGTCCTTCAAAGGTGTATCTCCGAAGAGGAAGGCGAAACCTCTGGCTGAAATTCATGCGGACTAGGCGGACACCACGCCGCAGCTCGGGCCCTTGTAGGAAAGGCATTCCGACAGGATTTTCTTGGCCGGCGGCCCGAGCGGATCTGCAGGACCTAGTCAAAGATCGTCGGTTGTCGACTCTTTGCTAATCGAGCCATATGCCACCCCCGCCCTCAAATCTATACCCATTACGGCGTTCGCGGTGCAGGGGCTTGACATGGTTGGACCACTTAAAGGGAACCCACAAGAAAAGGTACCTATTGGTCATGGTAGATAAATTCACCAAATGGATAGAGGCCAAGCCGGTTAAAGCAGCGAGTCCGGACCAGTGATAGACTTTATATCCGGGGTAGTACACGTTATGGTGTCCCCACAGCATCATTCCGATAACGACCACGAACTTCACCGCCGATGAGGTTAAATCATGGTGCAAAAATATGGGCATCAAGCTCGATTACGCTTCAGTCTATCATCCTCAAACAAGCGGTCAAGTGGAGCGAGCAAATGGTCTAATAATGGCGGCATCAAACCCGGACTAGTGCGGTCCCTTACGAAATCGACACGCCTTTGGGTAGAGGAGCTCGACTCCGTACTACGGGGGCTGCGGACAACGCCTAACCGTACTACGGATTCACACCATTTTTATGGTATCTGACGCGAAGCAGTTTTGCCTGCGACATCATTCATGACTCACCTCGAGTGCGCATATGCGAAGAAAAAAGCCGAGCTGGATCGGCAAGACAGCTTGGACACATTGGAGGAAGAGCGTGGCGTCGCCAAGGCTCGTTCCGCATTCTATCAACAGCAGGCTCGAAGATACCAAAGAGAAATGCGGGCCAAGACTTACAGCGTTGGCGAACTGGTTCTCGCTGCGGACAAGAAAAAGGACAAGCTCAAGCCCAAATGGGAAGGCCCCTTCATCATCGATCAAGTCGACGGCGGAGGCGTACCGTCTATGAAATGCATCGCATAACCGAGTCGAGCGAACCCATGGAGCGCAGCCGCCTCAAGCGATTCTATGCCTAGCGCGGACTAAGAGTTCGTCCCTTTCCCCGTCCAATTTTTTATTATTATTATTTCAGCTGCCTTTTGTTTATCTTTTCTTCTCAACCCTATTCATCCAAGCCTTAAAGGGCTTCACTGCATAGCGTTAAATGCGCAATTGATGTGCTACCCACACTCATTATACACAGGGGCTTCTTTACGAAGCTTAATTATATGGGCTTCATGCCCGGCACATGTCAAGCCTCCACATGTACCTTTTATTCACCATTATATGCATCGATATGACTTAAGTTTTGGCCAAGCTGGGTTGCTGGCTCTGTGCTTACCCCTCGTTCCCGATTGTTCGGCTAGGAGGTAAAGGAGCACCTCTGCGATTATTCTTGCGGGTCAGCGGATGTGTACCTCGGTGGGTGAAGCGAAAGCTAAGCGTTCTTAAGGGAATATTTGGTCGGTGACTTAAAAGATGATTTTTATCCACTTATTTATCTGCCCCGGATGTTTTACGCTTTTTCATGATCCGGACATGCACTTTAGGGCATACCACCCCAATGGAAAGGAACCCTTAACGGAACTATTCTCCTGGAAGATGTTTCTTACTAACCATGTAATATAACATAACTAGTTGGGCACTTGTCTAATAAAGCAGCGATGACCCCTCGCTGGTCTCCATGCATACCCGGTTGTTTCATAACGAGAAGGTATTCGGACACACTCCGGACTCTAGGGTCCCGAGGTCGAAGCGAAAAGGTCGGCAAAGACAAGCGATCTACAATCCGGCTAGAAGGCATTTTGTATGTCATTTTATAATACATTGTCAAATCGGTGATTGTATTCTTCCTCAATCCGTCTAACGAGGTTGTCTAATTTACAGTCCTATTGGGAAAATTTCACGGCCAACTCCACTTGGCGTATACTAAACTCACGAGGATCTCCTTCCCGCCGGGCCCCACAGTCCGACTTGACCATGTGGTTGGGATCCGCCTTCTTGTACAGCGTCTTTACCATGGCCCAGGCCTCCACAGCACCTTGGCGGCAGGCGAAATCTTCCATACATGGAAGCGCTGGCGCCTCCTGCAGCTTCTCGCAACCTCCCAAGACCCTCGGAGTGCGGAGAAGGCTGGCCATAACGCTGGATAGCGCCGCTCATAGCCTGCCGAACTCGTTCGATCGGTTGCAACAATTCGGGAAGTTGATCACCCGTTATTACGGGCATCTCCTCCATAGCGTGACCTGTGAGCATACCTACGAGATATATTACATCAAATTGACTTCCTCGCCGAACTCTTCTTTTCAAAGGAGTTCGCTCAAGCACTACTATATATGCGCGGCGAAGCCGTTGATTCTCCTTAACGGAGCCCGGCAGCTCGGCCCGACGCCTTCAGCTCTTCTCCAAGCTGGGCATGGGCATCCTGGAGCTTGTTCCTTTCATGCTGCACCTTATGCAGCACCCTCTCGCCGACCTTTAGTTGGCGCATAAGTTCTTACTGTCCGGCAGCACCTGCAATGTCGCTTTTTAGACTTGCATAGCGGCCAACGCTACTTATCTTTCTAAAATAATGCGTTACGGGAGAGGTCCTGCGTTTCCTCTGTGCCGGAAAATCGGCCTCAAGTTGGGCCTTGCGCTCTTGCAACTCTGAGACAGTCGGGTATTCTTCTCGGTAAGATCCTATGTTTCATATGATCCTTAAATCAGTTAATATAACTACTTTAAGTCTCGGGAGACTCTTGGCATATATAACTATCAAATTCTCTTACCGTATGTCTTTTACATACTGCTCCGTAGCTCTGGTAAAACTATCTTGAGCAGCACGAAGGTGTCGTCCCCGTGTTAAAGGCATTCAGCGCTGGGGAGAAGCAGCGCGTCACGAAATCTGTCCGTGGCGCTTTGTGATTGAGGCACTCTCCATCTCAGACTTGGTGGCGGACAGTCTTTGGCATCCTCCGTCGGAGGAACGTCCGGCTCGCGCCTTGCGCTCGCCTCCCACTCCTGACCGGGTGCGGGAGCCCGGCTGGTAGAGGTTGGATTGACAACTTCCACGCCCGCAGTCCGGCGGGCGCTTTTCCCTATAAAAGTCATGAGCACTCAAAGCGCTTCCTAGGAGCGTTGCTCTAAAGATAATGGTGTGAGCTACACCTTTGCGGCGGCGTTTGATCCGCGCCCGCTCCTCTTCGCCTACGGTCGGGATGGCCCTTGTTGGTCAGCCACCGCGAGCTCGGCTTCTCGCCTAAGGCGCCTCCTGCCAGCGCCATCATATCACGGTGGTCGAAATAAGCAAGGAAGGAATGACGGTATCGGGGCTTCGGCCGCAATTACCTGGGAAGCCGGATATAGTCCGGGATAGTCCGCCGTGATGGCGACTAAAATGTTGTCCACGCTGAGCTAGTGGAACACCCCGTCGATTAGCTCCACCTTTATGTCCGGATCCTCTTCGGAGGCCGGATCCCGGGATCTCTCTGGATCCTCAGGCTGCGGAGCCGGACTCAGCATTCCCTCCACAGTCCGGCGCAGTTCCTGCGTCGAAAGAAGAACACAATGTAAGAAACTTAAGATTCAAAAGGCGCGGGTCGGACCGCTGAGTGTTCGCTTACCCAAGGCGAGGATTTATCATGGAAAACCCATTTAGCGGGTTCGTCGAAGAAATCC
Source organism: Aegilops longissima (assembly GCA_021605205.1). Taxonomy (NCBI): domain Eukaryota; kingdom Viridiplantae; phylum Streptophyta; class Magnoliopsida; order Poales; family Poaceae; genus Aegilops; species Aegilops longissima. The sequence continues at coordinate 496,267,214 of CM038679.1, read as the reverse complement.
TCCTTCTCCCCTTATACAAGCGGACAAGATCGTCACGGATCTTGGCGATTCCGACCCTTCTTGCGGCCATGGCGGGTGGCATCGTCCTCCCGTTGAAATCCCACATGGGGTGGCCCTGTATTGTAGTGGCTGCACCCCGCGTAATGCATGTTGCCATAACTCCAATCATGGTCAACGGGCATGGGCGATAACCTTATTGGCCCATCGGATAATGGGCGCTCTTGTCTTCCTCGGTCGGGGGCTCGCGGGCGCCAACTAAGGTGTTTCTTGAGAGGAGCATTGCTGAACTCCGGAGGCCGATCCGAACAGGTCGGCAGCGGGCGTCTTCTATATAAAACCATTCGAAGGCCGGTCTTGAGCGCCTTCCTAGGGGTTCCGGATGGATATCCGGTCCGGCAATCGCCATATTTGGCGCCACCACTTGATATATGGACCCCTCGTGAGAAGCGGGTAACAAGGCAAAACAACCTCTTCCACAGCGAAGTGGGGCTCGGCGCCCGAGGAAAAGCTCGCAAGAGCTATGTAACCCATAATATGCAGGATTGAGGCGGCGTAAGGTGATGAAGCTGGAGCCGTAGAACTCGAGCCAGCGGAGGAATGGATGTCTGAAATCCGAGCCCCTTATCAGATAGGGGATGAAGCATACCGCTCCCCTTTGTTGGGATTAGGGATAGCCTCCGCTTGCTTCCCACCTTTGTAGGTGGCTAGCCAGCTCGAACCGGAACCATGAAGGCGGAGGAGATAACCCCCATTTGGAGCTTCACCAGCTCGTTGTGCGGGACGAGCATCTCCTCCAATCTCTGGCAAAGGGCGGGGCGCGATAAGAGGAGCAGCGTTGAGGGTCCATGATGGAATGGTTTCTTGGTGAAAGCGCTCCGATGAGTATTTGCGAGAGGAAGATGGTGATTTGGATCTGGATTCTTGCCTCCCTTATAGGCAGATTATTCGCACAACTAGGGGTAAAACATAAAAGACACCTGGCTTTTCACATTCGCCTGACAGCGTGGAAGAAGGCCATTATTGGGCGTGGAAGCCAAGGCAGCATAACATTGATGAGGAAGCTGGACACTGTTCGGCGGTACTTGGAACTTAAAGGAGAACCCGCCTTGCAACGCCGAAGACTACGGATTTGGACTTATCGTCATTGAAGCCTGGTTAGGAGACTCTTGAGGAGTCGGTTTAGGGGTGTCCGGATTGCGGACTACCATCATCGGCGGACTATCATCGGCGAACTATCATCATCGACGGACTCCAAGACTATGAAGATACAAGATTGAAGACTTCACCCGTGTCCGGATGGGACTTTCCTTGGCGTGGAAGGCAAGCTTGGCGATCGGATATGTAGATATCCTACCATTGTAACCGACTCTATGTAACCCTAGCCCTCTCCGGTGTCTATATAAACGGATGGCTTTAGTCCGTGGGACTACAATCACAACAACCCTTACAATCATACCATAGGCTAGCTTCTAGGGTTTAGCCTCCTTGATCTCGTGGTAGATCCACTCTTGTAAACATCCACAATATCAATATCAATCAAGCGGGGCGTGGGTTTTACCTCCATCAAGAGGGCCCGAACACAGGTAAACATCGTGTCCCTTGTCTCCTGTTACCATCCGCCTAGGCATACAGTTCGGGACCCCCTACCGAGATCCGCGGTTTGACACCGACACCCGCCTTGCTCGCATCCTCTCCATTAATGGCGCCCAAGCCGCAGTTTAATTCGATTTTTAAATATAAAACACTCATAGAAAACATTTTAGTTAGAACACCTGTATGCAAACCGACAGCTTCCCCAGGAAGCCAAGAGAAAATGTGTTGAGCAGGATTTCTGCAGCTCTTGATCGCAAACGTTTTAGACAGAACACCCGTATGCAAAGTGAGAGCAGCGCTGGATTTGTGCATCCCTTCAACACAAACGGTTGTTTTGGATGACCCGTATGCAACCACGTACAAACAATTTGGTAAGATTTGTCAATCCTTGTAACACTACGATTTTTCAAAATATGAAGCTAAAAATTACTAGCAGTATCTAATTTTTGCAACTAAAATTCAGTAATTAAACATAGATTTCATTCATAGATTAAGCAGTCGTTCTTAATTTATACAAACAGTTCAACTCGACAGCTGAACCAACCAAACTTTTCCCCAATTGTTGCCAACCACGTACTGAAATAGCTAGTTCAACTATATATACTAGCTAATTTTAAGTACGTTGTACAGTTCCACCACATCTATAGTCAGATGAACAGAACAAAATATCCCCTAAATACTACTACTACAACAACAACAACAACTACTACTACTACTACTACTACTACTTCGGAGGGGCTTTGTACTACTTCCGGCTGCCTCTCCTCTGCCGAGCGTGCTCAGTAAGACGCAGAGGAGGAGGAGCCTACCGACGAGCTGAGCAACTGCAATATGGTGCCTGCCGCTATTGCAGCTTCAACGACGTTCACCTCGAACGCCCTCTGCCGCTCCAGACGACCCCTCTCGAAGAGGTGGTTCTCCTTGTAGATCTCCTGATTCCTCGCCTCTGAGGTGGCGTGTGCCGCGACCACGGCGGCGGTAAGGCTCTTTGCATGCTCGATGAGGTGCTCCTCCTCCTCCCGCAGGAACTCGATGTAGCACGCAAGGTCGCTGATGCACGTGCGGGCATACATCTCCGCCTCCCACCTTTGAGCGGCGGTGGCGGAGCGGGTGATGACCCCGGCGGTCGACGGTGGGCTGGCGGCCACAAAGGCCGACGACGGGGTGGCGGCGACGACCACCACCTCCCGCCTTCGGGACGCGGTGGCGGAGCGGGTGATGGCCACATTGGCCAGCAGTGGGGTGGCGGCCACGACGGCCACCTCCCGCCTTCGGGCCGTGGCAGCGGAGCGGGCGATGGCCCTAGCTTTCGACGGTGGTGTGGCGGCAACGGCGGCCGGCAACAGCTACCGATGGGCACCGGCGGCGGAGCGTGTGGTGGGTGTTCCGCGCACACCCAACAGGGACGCCACACGCACTACACTACGACGGGGACTGCGTTGCCGCCACAATGTAGCCTCCCAGCTGGAGCTGTCCTCTGATGACGGCGGAGTGGCTGAGCGACGATGAAGGACCAGTGCCATCAGCGATTGTGGGAGAAGCAGACGAGATAAGCTACAATGAGGGAGGGGAAAATGCGACGCAGGACTCGCCAGCCGTGAGGGTTTTTATAGCAGGCCGGTAAGCATTGGGATTTTGGAGGATTTCTTTGAGTCGAGAGGGAAGCTTGCGCGGGAACGGGCTCACCGACGATTCATTGGTGCCACCGTTTGGCCAAAAGAACGCCCCCGTACGCTGCGCAAGCTTGCGCTGTAAGCCATCTGCGGCAGCAGGGTGACAAGACGTGCGAGAGGAGGACGAAAGGCCACGTATACATACGGTTAATAAAAAAACGTTTGCGATTTAATTACCTACTGTACCACCATCCTGGTTTATAAGTATGATTTAACTAATAAAATACGAATGCATGTCGCCAAAGATTATATAGTTGGATTTGTATTTGAACATAGTTTCCAATTATATAATTTTTAGAACGTGCATTAACATTTTGTCGGTTAAATTTGGGGGCAAAGTATGGCACAGAATATAAAGGAGACTATAGACTAGACGGAGGTGGTAGCACACGACCACTCTCTATGCAGCGACGCAACTGTCGGCCGGCTTGTAGGCGACCATTTCCTGCGTGTTCAACTGCTCTTTGCGTGTGGTTGCTTGCGGTTCAGGCGGCCGCGGCGCGCACTCTGCTCTCGCGTCCCTCCGGGTGCTCTGCCCTCGTCCCTCCACCCGCGCTGCCAGTTTTGGGGTCGGTGCACGATCACGCACGTTCGTGTGCAAGCGGTTGCGCCGGGCGCGGCGCTGCAGTTGCCCGCTACAAAAACTGCCATGCGGACGCCCAGAGAATCCATGCCGCCCGGTCCCCTTTTATTCCTGCGGCCATTTACCTTCATATCTCGTCTCACACGACACAATAAGCACACCCACGAGGACACATATAGAGAGGACATCCAGCGGTTCCAATGGTGATCCCCGTGGCTCCAATGGCGCTCCCAGCGGCCGACGACGACAACGGCAGGCAGTTCACCGCGCATCACGTAGTGGACACCCACGTGAGGTGGAAGGCCCTCTCAGTGGTGTACACGAACGATCCGGTCTCGGTGGAGAGCTCCATCCAAACTATGGAGCAGTTCCTTGCCGAGGACAAGTACCGAGTTAATAAACCGACCTCGAGTGCACCATCGGTCGTGCCGGGTACGACCAGAAGGTTGTTGTCGCCCAGTTGTGCGTGCGACATGATGTCCTCGTCTACCACTACCACCTTGCCACAAGGCCTTGCGAGCATTTCTCAAGGTTTATCAAAAGCTCCGACTATAGTTTCGCTACGGTGGACACAACCAACGATCTAAAAGCGCTCAAGGTTTCGGACTTGAAATGCCTGAATCTTGTCAACATCCAGCAGCACTACAAGGTTTGGGGCAGCGACAAAAACAAACGTAATTCCCTGGTTGACATCGCCTCGGCCATCATCGACCCCTACTACGCGAAGATGAAGGAAGAGAGCAATAAGGACAAGAACGCCTGGCACAGTGTGTGGCATGAGAGACTGGATGAACAACATGTCAAGTACGCGGCCATGGACGCGTACACAAGCTATGAGATGTATAGGAGGATCGTTGACATGAGGAACTGTCTGACCCAGACGAGGGATCGTGCCACATAGCAGGGGCGGGAGCGACACAATAAGTAGATGACTAGACGATCATTTCTCCTACTTTAGAATGCATGCAATTGTTTATTGAGGTGTGTGCAAATTATCTCTCTAGTCACTTATGTAATTGGATGTTTATTTCAGTTATATATATACACATGTTATTCTATTGTAGACAGAGCAATTCACACGGCTTATTAGCAGCGATCTTCTGTTATTATTGGTCTTCACGCACATTTCTGATTACGGACCTGTTTGCCGCGTATCACACACATTTTGTTCAGTTGAACCGTTTCCATTGTGTTGCCTAATCACACACAATTCATCCCAGTGAACCGTATGTTGTATATCGCACACGCCTTCATCTGGCTGCCCGTTTCTTTTGTTCCTCCTCATCCCAAACAGTTAATTGAGCTAAACCGTATGCCCTGCATCACACACGCAACGAAATTCTGAACCGTGTTTGATGCATCTATCATCGCAAACGTTTTGCACCTTTTTTGACAGTTTTTTTACACCACTATTTGCGATTATGGCATCGCACACAGTTTCATCGAAGGGTCTCTGATCGTAGTGTCGCGTTTGGACCATCCTGCAGTAGTGAGGTACAATTACCTCATCAAGTTCTACTTTCCTCCCACTCACTTCTTTCGAGAGAAACTCCGTCTCTAGAAAGGATCTATTCTTAGCAAAAAATATCTTGCCTTTGGATCTATGATAGAAGGTGTAGCCAACAGTTTATTTTGGGTGTCGTATGAAGACGCACTTCTTTGATTTGGGTTCGAGCTTATCAGGCTGAAGCTTTTTCACATAAGCATCGCAACCCCAAACTTTAAGAAACGACAACTTAGGTTTCTTGCCAAATCACAGTTCATACGATGTCGTCTCAACGGATTTATATGGTGCCCTATTTAACGTGAATGCAGCTGTCTCTAATGCATAACCCCAAAACGATAGTGGTAAATCGGTAAGAGACATCATAGATTACACCATATCTAATAAAGTACGGTTACGACGTTCAGACACACCATTACGCTATGGTTTTCCAGGTGGCGTGAGTTGCGAAACTATTCCGCATTGTTTCAAATGAAGACCAAACTCGTAACTCAAATATTCGCCTCCTCGATCAGATCGTAGAAACTTTATTTTCTTGTTAGGATGATTTTCCACTTCACTCAGAAATTCTTTGAACTTTTCAAATGTTTCAGACTTATGTTTCATTAAGTAGATATACCCATATCTGCTCAAATCATCTGTGAAGGTCAGAAAATAACGATACCCGCCGCGAGCCTCAACACTCATTGGACCGCATACATCAACATGTATTATTTCCGATAAGTCAGTGGCTCGCTTCATTGTTCCGGAGAACAGAGTCTTAGTCATCATGCGCATGAGGCATGGTTCTTAAGCATCAAATGATTCCTAATCAAGTGATTCCAAAAGTCCATCCGCATGGAGTTTCTTCATGCAATTTACACCAAATATGACCTAAATGGCAGTGCCACAAATATGCTGCACTATCATTATCAACTTTGCATCGTTTGGCATCAATATTATGAATATGTTGTATCACCACGGTCGAGATTCAATAAACCATTTATATTGAGTGTATGACCATAGAAGGTTTTTTTCATGTAAATAGAACAACAATTATTATTTAACTTAAATGAATAATCGTATTGCAATAAACATGATCCAATCATATTCATGCTCAACACAAACACCAAATAATATTTATTTTAGGTTCAACACTAATCCTGAAGGTAAAGGGAGTGTGCGATGGTGATCTTGTCAACTTTGGAATCACTTCCAACACACATCATCACCTCGCCCTTAACTAGTCTCTATTTATTTTGCAACTCCTGTTTCGAGTTACTTCTCTTAGACACTGAACCAGTATCAAATGCCAAGGGGTTGCTATAAACACTAGTAAAGTACACATCAATAACATGTATATCAAATATACCTTTGTTCACTTTGCCATCCTTCTTATCCGCCAAGTATCTAGGGCAGTTCCACTTCCAGTGACCATTTCCTGCAGTAGGAGCACTTAGTTTTAGTCTTGGGTCTAGCTTTGGGCTTCTTCATGGGAGTGGCAACTTTCTTGCCATTCTTTTTGAAGTTTCCCTTTCTTTCCCTTGCCCTTTTTCTTGAAACTAGTGGTCTTGTTAACTATCAACACTATATGCTATTTCTTGATTTCTACCTTGATGCTATTTCTTGAAACTAGTGGTCTTGTTAACTATCAACACTTGATGCTATTTTGAAGCATCACGAAGAGCTTGGGAATCGTTTTCGTCATCCCTTGCATATTATAGTTCATCACGAAGTTCTAGTAACTTGGTGATAGTGACTAGAGAACTATGTCAATCATTATCTTATCTGGAAGATTAACTCCCACTTGATTCAAGCGATTGTAGTACCCAGACATTCTGAGCACATGCTCACTAGTTGAGCTATTCTCCTCCATCTTGTAGGCAAAGTACTTGTCAGAGGTCTCATACCTCTCGACATGGGCATGAATCTGAAATACCAATTTCAGTTCTTGGAACATCTCATATGCTCCATGGCGTTCAAAACATTTTTGAAGTCCTGGTTCTAAGATGTAAAGCATGGTGCACTAAACTATCAAGTAGTCATCATACCGAGCTTGCAAAACGTTCATAACGTCTGCATCTGCTCCTGCAACAGGTTTGTCACCTAGTGATGCATCGAGGACATAATTCTTCTGTACAGCAATGAGGATAATCCTCAGATCACGGACCTAGTCCGCATCATTGCTACTATTATCTTCAACTTAGTTTTCTCTAGGAACATATCAAAAATAAAACAGGGGAGCTATAAGCGAGCTATTGATCTATAACATATATATATGCAAATACTATGAGGACTAAGTTCATGATAAATTAAAGTTCAATTAATCATATTACTTAAGAACTCCCACTTAGATAGACATCCCTGTAGTCAACTAAATGATCACATGATCCATATCAACTAAACCATGTCCGATCATCACGTGAGATGGAGTAGTTTTCAATGGTGAATATCTCTATGTTGATCATATCTACTATCACTACTGCAGGATGCTGCTAACGCGACACTATGATCAGAGACCCTTCGACGAAACTATGTGCGATGCAATAATCGCAAATGGTGGTGTAAAAACGGTCAAAAAGGTACAAATCGTTTGCGATGGAGGATGCATCAAACACGGTTCAGATTTTAGTTGCGTGTGCGATGCAGGGTATACGGTTCAGTTCAATTAACCATTTGCAATGAGGAGGAACAAAAGAAACGGTCAGCCAGATGAAGGTGTGTGTGATGTACAGCATACGGTTCACTCAGATGAACTGTTTGTCATTAGGCAACACAAAAGAAATGGTCAGCCAGATCAAGGTGTGTGCGATATACGACATGTGGTTCACTCGGATGAACTGTTTGCGTTGAGACAAGAAAACAGAAACGGTTAAATTTAACAAGATGTGTGTGATACGTGATACGTCCATTTTGCATCATGCTTTTATATCGATATTTATTGCATTATGGGCTGTTATTACACATTATGTCACAATACTTATGCCTATTCTCTCTTATTTTACAAGGTTTACATAAGGAGGGGGAATGCCGGTAGCTAGAATTCTGGGCTGGAAAAGGAGCAAATATTAGATACATATTCTGCACAACTCCAAATGTCCTGAAACTTCACGAAAGTTATTTTTGGAAATAATAAAAAATATTGAGCGGAAGAAATACATCAGGGGGGCCTCCACCTGGCCACGAGGGTGGGGGCGCACCCTTCCCCCATGGGCGCGCCCCCTGTCTTGTGGGCCCCCTGTTGGCCCTTCGGTGCCCATCTTCTAGTATATGAAGTCTTTCGTCCAAAGAAAAATCATAAGAAAGCTTTCGGGACGAGACTCCGCCGCCACGAGGCGGAACCTTGGAGGAACCAATCTAGGGCTCCGGCAGAGCTGTTCTGCCGTGGACACTTCCCTCCAGGAGGGGGAAATCATCGCAATCGTCATCACCAACGCTCCTCTCATCGGGAGAGGGCAATCTCCATCAACATCTTCACCAGCACCATCTCCTCTGAAACCCTAGTTCATCTCTTGTATCCAATTCTTGTCTCCAAGTCCGGGATTGGTACCTGTAGGTTGCTAGTAGTGTTGATTACTCCTTGTAGTTGATGCTAGTTGGTTTGTTTGGTGGAAGATCATATGTTCAGATCCATTATGCATATTAATACCCCTTTGATTATGAACATGAATATGCTTTGTGAGTAGTTATGTTTGTTCCTGAGGACATGGGAGAAGTCTTGCTATTAGTAGTCTTGTGAATTTGGTATTCGTTTGATATTTTGATGAGATGTATGTTGTCTATCCTCTAGTGGTGTTATGTGAACGTCGACTACATAACACTTCACCAATATTTGGGCCTAGAGGAAGGCATTGGGAAGTAATAAGTAGATGATGGGTTGCTAGACTGACAGAAGCTTAAACCCTAGTTTATGCGTTGCTTCATAAGGGGCTGATTTGGATCCATATGTTTCATGCTATGGTTAGGTTTACCTTAATACTTTTGTTGTAGTTGCGGATGCTTGCAATAGAGGTTAATCATAAGCGGGATGCTTGTTCAAGTAAGAACAGCACCCAAGCACTCGTCCACCCACATATCAAATTATCAAAGTACCGAACGCAAATCATATGAACGTGATGAAAACTAGCTTGACGACAATTCCCATGTGTCCTCGGGAGCGCTTTTCTCCATATAAGAGTTTGTCCAGGCTTGTCCTTTGCTACAAAAAGGATTGGGCCACCTTTCTGCACTTTATTTACTTTTGTTACTTGTTGCTTGTTACCAATTATCTTATCACAAAACTATCTGTTACCTATTATTTTAGTGCTTGAAGAGAATACCTTGCTAAAAACCGCTTATCATTTCCTTCTGCTCCTCGTTGGGTTCGACATTCTTACTTATCGAAAGGACTACGATAGATCCCCTATACTTGTGGGTCATCAAGACTCTTTTCTGGTGCCATTGTCGAGGAGTGAAGCGCCTTTGGTAGGTGGAATTTGGTAAGGACAAATTTATGTAGTGTGCTGAAATTTACTGTCACTTGTTACTATGGAAAGTAATCCTCTGAGGGGCTTGTTCAGGGTATCTTCACCCCGACCATTAGAGCAAAGAGTTGCTCCTCAACCTATTGAACCTACTGAAAATTAAAATGTCCCCTTTGAAATTCCTTCGGGTATGTTAAAAAACTGCTGGCTAATCCTTTTGTAGGAGATGGAACAAAACATCCTGATGAGCACCTAATCTATGTGGATGAAGTTTGTGGATTATTTAAGCTTGTAGGTATACCCGATGATGTTATTAAGAAGAAGGTCTTCCCTTCATCTTTGGAGGGAGATGCATCGACATGGTATAGGCTATGTGATGATACGGGATCATGGAAGTACAAACGATTGAAATTGGAATTTCATCAGAAATTTTATCCTATGCATCTTGTTCATCGTGATCGCAATTATATATATAATTTTTGGCCTCGCAAAGGAGAAAGCATTGCTCAAGCTTGGGGGAGGCTTAAATCAATGTTATATTCATGCCCCAATCATGAGCTCTCAAGGGAAATGATTATTCAGAATCTATATGCTCGGCTTTCTGATAACAATCGCACCATGCTCGATACTTCTTGTGTTGGCTCTTTTATGATGAAGACTATTGAATTCAAATGGGATTTATTGGATAGAATTAAACGCAACTCTGAAGATTGGGATCTCGACGAAGGTAAGGAGTCAGGTATGACACCTAAGTTTGATTGTGTTAAATCTTTTATGGATACCGATGTTTTTCGTAAGTTTAGCACTAAATATGGACTTGACTCTGAAATAGTAGCCTCTTTCTGTGAATCTTTTGCTGCTTATGTTGATCTCCCTATGGAGAAGTGGTTTAAATATCATCCTCTGATAGAAGTAAAAGTAGCTGCACCTGTTAAAGTTGAAGAAAGGACTATCACTTATAATGATCCTATTGTTCTTACTTCTTATGTTGAGAAACCACCTTTCCCTGTTAGGATAAAGGATCATGCTAAAGCTTCAACTGTGGTTCGTAAAAGCATATTAGAACTTATGCATCTCCTGAGCAAATTAAAGTTTAACCTAATATTGCTATTGTTAAAGATCTCTTGGCTGATAATATTGATGGGCATGTTATTTATTTCTGCGGTGAAACTGCCAGAATTGTCAAACCTTGTGCTAAAGATAAACATAGACCTGTGGTAGGCATGCCTGTTATTTCTGTTAAAATAGGAGATCATTGTTATCATGGCTTGTGTGATATGGGTGCTAGTGCTAGTGCAATACCTTATGACTTATACAAAGAAATTATGCATGATATTGCACCTGCTGAGATAGAAGATATTGATGTCACAATTAAACTTGCCAATAGAGATACTATTTCACCAATGGGAATTGTTAGAGATGTTGAAGTCTTGTGTGGGAAAACTAAATATCCTGCTGATTTTCTTGTTCTTGGTTCCCCACAAGATAGCTTTTGTCCCATTATATTTGGTAGACCCTTCTTGAACACTGTTAATGCTAGGATAGACTGCGAAAAGAATGTAGTTACTATTGGTTTGGGTGATATGTCTCATGAGTTTAATTTCTCTAAATTTAGTAGACAACACCGTGAAGAGGAATTACCTAGTAAGGATGAAATTATTGGTCTTGCTTCTATTGTGGTACCTCCTAGTGATCCTTTAGAACAATATTTGCTAGACCATGAAAATGATATGTTTATGAATGAAAGAAGGGAAATAGATGAAGTATTCTTTAAACAGGAACCTATCCTGAAACACAATTTTCCTGTTGAAATCCTAGGGGATCCTCCTCCACCCAAGGGTGATCCCGTGTTTGAGCTTAAACCGTTGCCTGATACTCTTAAATATGCTTATCTTGATGAGAAAAAGATATATCTTGTTATTATTAGTGCTAACCTTTCAGAGCTTGAAGAAGAGAGATTATTGAAAACTCGGAAGAAGCACCGTGCTGCTATTGGATATACTCTTGATGATCTTAAGGGCATAAGTCCCACTCTATGTCAACACAAAATAAATTTGGAGGAAGATGCCAAACCAGTTCGTGATCATCAACGACAGCTGAATCCTAAGATGAAGGAAGTGGTAAGAAAAGAAATACTAAAGCTCCTTGAGGCAGGTATAATTTATCACGTTGCTGATAGTCAGTGGGTATGTCCTGTCCATTGTGTCCCTAAGAAGGGAGGTATTACCGTAGTTCCTAATGATAAAGATGAATTGATTCCGCAAAGAATTATTACAGGATATAGGATGGTAATTGATTTCCGCAAATTAAATAAAGCTACTAAAAAGGATCATAACCCCTTATCTTTTATCGATCAAATGCTAGAAAGATTATCTAAACATACACATTTTTGCTTTCTAGATGGTTATTCTGGTTCTCTCAAATACCTGTGTCATCCAATGATCAATCAAAGACTACTTTTACTTGCCCTTTTGGTACTTTTGCTTATAGACGTATGCCTTTTGGTTTATGCAATGCACCTGCTACCTTTCAAATATGCATGATGGCTATATTCTCTGACTTTTGTGAAAAGATTTGTGATCTTTTCATGGATGATTTTTCCATCTATGGATCCTCTTTTGATGATTTCTTGAGCAACCTTGATTGAGTTTTGCAGATATGTGAAGAAACTAATCTTGTCTTGAATTGGGAAAAGTGCCACTTTATGGTTAATGAAGGTATTGTCTTGGGGCATAAAGTTTCTGAAAGAGGTATTGAAGTTGATAAAGCCAAGGTTGATGCTATTGAAAAGATGCCATGTCCCAAGGACATTAAAGGTATAAGAAGTTTCCTTGGTCATGCCGGATTTTATAGGAGGTTCATTAAGGACTTCTCAAAAATTTCTCGGCCTCTGACTAATTTATTACAAAAAGATATAACATTTGCCTTTGATGATGATTGTGTAGAAGCATTTGAAATACTTAAGAAAGCATTGATCTTTGCACCTATTGTTCAGCCACCTGATTGGAACTTACCTTTTGAAATTATGTGTGATGCTAGTGATTATGCTGTAGGTGTTGTTCTAGGGCAAAGAGTTGATAAGAAATTAAATGTTATTCAATGCGCTAGTAAAACTTTAGATAATGCTCAAAGAAATTATGCTACTACTGAAAAAGAATTCTTAGCAGTTGTATTCGCTTGTGATAAGTTCAGACCTTATATTGTTGATTCAAAAGTAACTATTCACACGGATCATGCTGCTATTAAATATCTTATGGAAAAGAAAGATGCTAAACCTAGACTTATTAGATGGGTTCTCTTGCTACAAGAATTTGATTTGCATATTATTGATAGAAAGGGAGCTGAGAACCCCGTTGCAGACAACCTGTCTATGTTAGAAAATGTTCTTGATGATCCACTACCTATTGATGATAGTTTTCCTGATGAGCAATTAAATGTCATAAATGCCTCTCGTAGTACTCCGTGGTATGCTGATTATACTAATTACATCGTTGCTAAATTTATACCACCTAGTTTCACATACTAGCAAACGAAAAGGTTTTTCTATGACTTGAGACATTACTTTTGGGATGACCCACATCTTTATAAAGAAGGAGTAGATGGTGTTATTAGACGTTGTGTACCTGAGCATGAACAGGAACAGATCCTACGCAAGTGTTACTCTGAGGCTTATGGAGGACACCACGCTGGAGATAGAACTGCACATAAGGTATTGCAATCTAGTTTTTATTGGCCTACTCTCTTCAAGGATGCCCGTAAGTTTGTCCTATCTTGTGATGAATGTCAAAGAATTGGTAATATTAGTAGACGTCAAGAAATTCCTATGAATTATTCACTTGTTATTGAACCATTTGATGTTTGGAGCTTTGATTATATGGGACCTTTTCCTGTCTCTAATGGATATACACATATTTTAGTTGCTGTTGATTATGTTACTAAGTGGGTAGAAGCTATTCCAACTAGTAGTGTTGATCATAACACATCTATTAAAATGCTTAAAGAAGTTATTTTTCTGAGGTTTGGAATCCCTAGATATTTAATGACTGATGGTGGTTCACATTTTATTCATGGTGCTTTCCGTAAAATGCTCGCTAAATATGATGTTAATCATAGAATTGCATCCCCTTATCACCCACAGTTTAGTGGTCAAGTAGAATTGAGTAACAGAGAGCTCAAAATAATTTTGCAAAAGACTGTTAATAGATCTAGAAAGAATTGGTCCAAGAAACTTGATGATGCATTATGGGCATATAGAACTGCATATAAAAATCCTATGGGTATGTCTCCGTATAAAATGGTTTATGGAAAAGCATCTCACTTGCCTCTCGAACTAGAACATAAGGCATATTGGGCTATTAAAGAGCTCAATTATGATTTCAAACTTGCTGGTGAGAAGAGGTTATTTGATATTAGCTCACTTGATGAATGGAGAACCCAAGCTTATGAAAATGCCAAGTTGTTTAAAGAAAAAGTTAAAAGATGGCATGACAAAAGAATACAAAAGCGTGAGTTTAATGTAGGTGATTATGTATTGCTATACAACTCTTGTTTAAGATTTTTTGCAGGAAAACTCCTCTCTAAATGGGAAGGCCCTTACGTTATCGAGGAGGTCTATCGTTCCGGTGCCATAAAAATCAACAACTTCGAAGGCACAAATCCGAAGGTGGTGAACGGTCAAAGAATTAAACATTATATCTCAGGTAATCCTATAAATGTTGAAACCAATGTTATTGAAACTGTAACCCCGGAGGAATACATAAGGGACACTTTCCGGAACGTTTCAGACTCCGAAAAGGAATAGGTATGTGGTACAGTAAGTAAACTGACTCCAAAACAGTTTTTAAGGCAATATTTCTCTGTGTTGGAATATTTAGAAAAATAGAAAAATATGAAGCAGACCAGGAAGGACACGAGGCCTCCACGAGGGTGGAGGGCGCGCCCTACCCTACTGGGCGCGCCCCCCTACCTCGTGGGCACCTCATGTGCTCTTCGGACTTCGTTTTCTTGCACGATACATATTTTGGTCGGTAAAAATTCATTATATATTCTCCCGAAGGTTTTGACTCCTCTATCACGCAAATATCCTCTGTTCTTGTTTCGAGCTGTTTTTCTGACAGATCTAGATCATCATGACGTCTCCAAGCGCCCCCAAGGACAAGTTTTTCGAGAAGGTCATCAACCCCTACCTCGCGGAGGTGCTGCAATACCCGCAAACCATTGAGATGCGTGATGGGTTGCTGCACATCCACGATGTTGAGGGCCACGGAGGACCGGAAGCGTGGAGACAAGGCTTGAAGCAATGGACCAACAAGTTTTCAAGTGCGAGGAGATGGTGGAGCGTGGACTTGATTCCAATCACATAATGATCATGGAGTTCACCAACAACCACAAGCTGGATGCCAAGGATATTGGGGAGGCCATCTTCAAGCTCCACGAGAAAATCGAGCACCTCCAAGCTCAAATCTATGACCTGCAAAACCAAAACTGTGAGTATGAATATAGATTCAAAAGGATGAGTTTAGCTGCAGATTTAAGGATCCCGGAGACTCGATCATCCTTCTATGATGGTGAGCCTGTGCCTTGGAAGATGGACGACAAGCCTACATCATCAACAATCCCTTCACCGGCAAAGGAGACATAATCACATGGGTATGGGCACTCCCCTTGGTAGCTGCCAAGCTTGGGGGAGGTGCCCCTGTATCGTATCACCATCACACTCCTATCTTTACCGTTTTTCTTAGTTCGATCCTATTTAGTAGTATCTTGATCTAGTAGAATAAAGTTTTTGGCAAGATCTAGTTTTGATTTTTGCTTTATGATCTATCTATGTAATTGAGTCCGTGAGCTATGTAATAAAGATTAGTGTTGAGTCAAGGGCTTGATTATCTTGCTATGATCTTGAGTGAATAAAAGAAAAGAGAAAAGAATAAAAAGAAACAAAAATATCATGTTGATCTTATTAAGGGTAATGACTTCACATAGAAAGAGTATGATGATTAAAAGTTGTTGAGAGTTGACAAACATAGCTTCGGTCATCGTTGCAATTAATAGGAAGTAATAAACAAAGAGAGGTTTCACATATAAATACACTATCTTGGACATCTTTTATGATTGGGAGCACTCATTAAAATATGATATGCTAAAGAGTTGATGTTGGACAAGGAAGACAATGTAATGGGTCATGTTTTCTTATATCTGAGATAAAGTATATTGTCATGGATCATCCAACATTTTGAGCTTGCCTTTCCCCCTCATGATATCCAAATTCTTTGCACCAAGTAGAGATACTACTTGTGCTTCCAAAAACCCTTAAACCAGTTTTGCCATGAGAGTCCACCATACCTACCTATGGATTGAGTAAGATCCTTCAAGTAAGTTATCATCGGTGCAAGCAATAAAAATTGCTCTCTAAATATGTATGATTTATTGGTGTGGAGGAAATAAGCTTTATATGATCTTGTGATGTGGAAGAAATAAAAGTGACGGACTGCATAATAAAGGTTCATATCACAAGTGGCAATATAAAGTGACGTTCTTTCGCATTAAGATTCTGTGCATCCAACCCTGAAAGCGCATGGCAACCTCTGCTTCCCTCTGCAAAGGGCCTATCTGTTACTATTATCATCTACCTTATGCAAGAGTCATGGTGATCTTCACCTTTCCTTTTTACATTTTATCCTTTGGCAAGCACAGGGTGTTGGAAAGATCCTGATAGATATATCTAATTGGATGTAAGTTAGCATGAGTTATTATTGTTGACATTACCCTTGAAGTAAAAGGTTGGGAGGCGAAACTATAAGCCCCTATCTTTCTCTGTGTCCGATTAAGACTCCGTAACCACAAGTGTTGCATGAGTGTTAGCAATCATGAAAGACTAAATGATAGTTGAGTATGTGGACTTGCTAGATAGCTCTGACATAGACTCTTTCTGAAGTTATGATAAATTGCAATTGCCTCAATGACTGAGATTATAGTTTGTTGGTTCTTAATAAAGTTTCTGATTCATACTTTGCATTGTGAATAGATTATTACTTGAGCATAAGAAATCATATGACAATATCTATATATGTTGCTGTTATGAGAATAATCATGATGCCCTCATGTCCGTATGTTATTTTTATCGTCACCACTACCTCTAAACATGTGGACATATTTATCGTTATCGGTTTCCGCTTGAGGACAACCGAGGTCTAAGCTTGGGGGAGTTGATACGTCCATTTTGCATCATGCTTTTATATCGATATTTATTGCATTATGGGCTGTTATTACACATTATGTCACAATACTTATGCCTATTCTATCTTATTTTACAAGGTTTACATAAGGAGGGGGAATGGCGCTAGCTGGAATTCTGGGCTGGAAAAGGAGCAAATAGTAGAGACCTATTCTGCACAACTCCAAAAGTCATGAAACTCCACGAAAGTTATTTTTGGAAATAATAAAAAATATTGAGCGGAAGAAATACATCAGGGGGGTCTCCACCTGGCCACGAGGGTGGGGGGCGCGCCCCCCTGCCTCGTGGGCCCCCTGTTGGCCCTCCGGTGCCCATCTTCTGGTATATGAAGTCTTTCGTCTAAAGAAAAATCATAACAAAGATTTCAGGACGAGACTCCGCCGCCACGAGGCGGAACCTTGGCGGAACCAATCTAGGGCTCCGGCAGACCTGTTCTGCCGGGGACACTTCCCTCTGGAAGGGGGAAATCATCGCCATCGTCATCACCAACGCTCCTCTCATCGGGAGAGGGCAATCTCCATCAACATCTTCACCAAAACCATCTCCTCTCAGACCCTAGTTCATTTCTTGTATCCAATTCTTGTCTCCAAGTACGGGATTGGTACCTGTAGGTTGCTAGTAGTGTTGATTACTCCTTGTAGTTGATGCTAGTTTGTTTATTTGGTGGAAGATCATATGTTCAGATCCATTATGCATATTAATACCCCTTTGATTATGAACATGAATATGCTTTGTGAGTAGTTACGTTTGTTCCTGAGGACATGGGAGAAGTCTTGCTATTAGTAGTCATGTGAATTTGGTATTCGTTTGATATTTTGATGAGATGTATGTTGTCTATCCTCTGGTGGTGTTATGTGAACGTCAACTACATAACACTTCACCATTATTTGGGCCTAGAGGAAGGCATTGGGAAGTAATAAGTAGATGATGGGTTGCCAGAGTGACAGAAGCTTAAACTCTAGTTTATGCGTTTCTTCGTAAGGGGCTGATTTGGATCCATATGTTTCATGCTATGGTTAGGTTTACCTTAATACTTTTGTTGTAGTTGCGGATGCTTGCAATATAGGTTAATCATAAGTGGGATGCTTGTTCAAGTAAGAACAACACCCAAGCACCGATCCACCCACATATCAAATTATCAAAGTACGAGCATAAATCATATGAGCGTGATGAAAACTAGCTTGCGACAATTCCCATGTGTCCTCGGGGCGCTTTTCTCCATATAAGAGTTTGTCCAGGCTTGTCCTTTGCTACAAAAAGGATTGGGCCACCTTGCTGCACTTTATTTACTTTTGTTACTTGTTGCTTGTTACCAATTATCATATCACAAAACTATTTGTTACCTATTATTTCAGTGCTTGCAGAGAATACCTTGCTAAAAACCGCTTATCATGTCCTTCTGCTCCTCGTTGGGTTCGACACTCTTACTTATCGAAAGGACTATGATAGATCCCCTATACTTGTGGGTCATCAATACGCGGCAAACAGGTCTGTAATCGGAAATGTGCACAAAGACCGATAACAACACAGATGATTGTTGCTAACAAGCCATGTGTGTTGTGAGCAAACGATTGCCGGTATACAATTGTGAGTGATTGATGAAAACATCACCGACGGGTTTCATTCTTTAGTCCGTGTGCGATGTGATTTTCTTTGTCCGCACAACATCTATGCTCTGTCTACAGAGCATCAACATATATACTTCAAAAGACAGCATTGCATAACCAAATTAAGCATACAATTACACAAGTGACTACACACATAAAATTTCCACACACCAAAGTAACCAATTACATGCATACTAAACTAGGAAAAATGAGGATCTAATCATCTACTTATTCTTGCGACGACGCTTGCCATTGCTCTGCTTTCGGCTGGATCCCTGGCCGTTTTGGGGAAGGAGGCACTTCCTCATGTCAACGATCCACCTGTACATGCCGTAGCTCATGTACGCCTCCATGGCCGCGTACACGACGTGAGCTTTGTCGAGTTTCTCCATCCAGGCCGAGTGCCAGGCACGCTTGTCCTTGTTGCACAAATCCTTCATGTCTTTGTAGTAGGGGTAGATAATGGCCTCGGCGAGGTGAACCAGTGAGTCCTTCTCATGCTCCTTGATGCCCCAGATCTTCTATTAGCCCTGGATGTCGACAAGATTCTGGGAGGCGATGCCCGAATTCTCGAGCGCCTTTACATCGTTGGTGATGTCCACCATACGAACATGTAGTGGGGGCTGTTGACAAACCTGATGAAACGCTCGCAAGGCCTTGTGGCCAGGCAGTAGTGGTAGATGAGGACGTGGTGGCGCACGCACATCTGGGCGACGGTGACCTTGGGACGAGACCCGACACGAGCGCGGGTGTACTCGAGGTCGAACCCGACCACACTACAAAAAAAGGACACTTCCGTGATGATACGTGTTTGTCACAGTAGGTCATGTTTTATGTCATGCATGTACATCCATGACAAATTTATGACAGAATCAAGATAGTCATACCTGTGCTGTCGTAGAAGTGTTCCATGTCATTACCAAAATTATCATCACGGAAGTGTCCACTTCCATGACGATAAATCACGCGTCATGGAAGTGCTTTCGTCAAGGGTGACCGACACGTGGCATCCACCGTAACGGGACGCCATTAAGCTATCAGGTCCGGTTTTGGATCCGATAACCCGCTAACAGCCCAGACCAATGAGGATCTTCCATGTGTAAAATTCTCATTCGCCAGAGGAAACACGTGTTGGCTCACCGTTGGGACAGATGTCATCCATTCATTGGACAGGAGGCGCCTATGATACGTCGACACGTGGCATGAACCAATAGATGCCCATTCCGGTGAAAAGGCCTGCCCGTTTGACATGGTCAAAAGGTAACGGGCCGGCCCATGGAAAGCCTGTTAATGACCTGTTCGTATATAGCCCATTTACGGCCTGCTAACTCATGGCCCGTTGGCCTATCCGAATTAAGCCCAGTAGCTTCATCTGGTGTGACGCCCGGATAATTAAGCTACATTAACCCTCTACTAATGATGCCACATCACCATGGTTACTATGTTAATCTCGCGATGATTCAAGTCCCATTTGAATTCAAATTTAAAACATAGTTAAACAACCAAAGTTTTCAAATGTTAAAAAAATGTTCAGGAGGTGTCAAATAAATCATAAGCAGTTATGGCGAAGAACTCATAATTAAATAAAATATTTTAATACACAATAGTAGATAAAACAGTGGTAAAACAATTACTTAAATGCTTTTAAATACTAAACAAATATTTGAACGGCTCCATTTGACCTCAAACTTTTTGTGCCACCTTGTGGTGTTGACTAGAAATTATGAGTAGGATTTCGTGTTAAACAAAAATCGTTTGCTAGCAAAAATAAATGAAAAACAGCGAAAAAATTACAAAACAGAGATAATAAAGAGAAGGAGAGAGTGAAAAGGGAAAACCCCCATCCCCCTGGGCCTTAGGCCACCGGCCGGCCTACTAGGCCCAGCCCAGCCGCCTCCCTATCTAACCCTAGCCCCTCACCTCTCGATCCCCACTCCACTGTTCGATCCCATCGTCCCTCCTCACGCCAGAAGAGAGCAGAGAGGAGCAAGAAACCCCGCGCCCGATCCGCTCACGCGCCCTCCTCCCCTGCTCCGACCACATGCGCTCTGTCGCTGTTCGGTCAGCGAGCTCCTCACCTCCGACCCCTCTCGCGCCGCCGCCTCCACCTTGAACCGCACAGCCACCGCCCGCCCTGCAGCACGCCCCGTCGCTGGCGCCGCAGCGCCCGTGCCTCCATGGCCGCACCAGGCCGTGGGCAGCGCCTGCCGGCGTGTGGCGCTTCGCCGCAGCTTCGCCATTGCTCCTTTGCGCACCGCCGATGTTGGTCGCCCTGCCCGACCGCTTCATCACGGCACCAGCGCCTCGTCGGCCACCTCTCCGACCGCCACGACCTCCCGAGCTCGCGGACCTCCCCTACCGCTCGATGTGAGGCCCCCTCGATCCCTGTTCCCCCTTTCATTTCTCAATCGCGAATTTCGCGCACCACAGAACTTCGTTGGCGCTCGACTCAGCGCCAGCGATCGTGCCCACACGCCCGTGTCGCGCTGTGCACCACCTCGGAGCAAGCCATGGTTCCACCACCGGGACTTGTCGTTCCGGCGATTCCGGCAACTCCAACGCCTATTGCGAAGCCCCTAGATGCGCGCGACTACGGGGTATCTTCATTGCCCTCGTCCGCTGCTCCGTGGACCTCCGTCGAGTCTCCGCCAAGACGGGAAGGTCGCCGACGGCTAACTCCGGCGGTTGTCGCGTCCCCTGTCTATTAGGGACTAAATGGCTCTGTTGATTAGCCCTTGAGACACTGACGGGTAGGACCCCTAGGCAGGTAATCCATTTAATTAAGTTAACATAATTACAAAGTATGACATGTGGGTCTATCTATTAAATTACCTAAATAACTAAAATCGATTAGAAAGTGACAAATGGGGTCCATTACTAGGTATAAATATTAAATCAGTGTTGAAATTGCTAGCGAGAATGACATGCGTGTCCCACATGTACTATTCACACCATTGACCAGTCAACCGTTGACTTGGTCAACTGGGTCCTCTGGCCCCACGGTCATAGGCTGTGGCTTGCTTCTACTGTGTACACATAGCTTTTTACTACTTAAATTGAATTAAAATATTTAAATTAATCCTAAAAATGATTTAAAACTTCAAAAATTAATATAAAATAAACCGTAGCTCAGATGGAAAAACTTTCTACATGAAAGTTGCTCAGAACGACGAGACGAACCCGGATACGCAGCCCGTTCGTCCACCACACACTCCTAACATATCAAACACGCAACTTCCCACTTCGGTTCATCTGTCTGAAAACACGGAACACCGGGGATAATTTCCCGGATGTTTCCCCCCCTTCACCAATATCACCTCCTACAGCATTAGGTCACCTCTAGCACCGCGTATTGCCATGTAACGCTTTGTGATACTTTGATTGCTCCGTTATTTATTGTGTTCCCCCTCCGTTACTTCTTTCCGGTGACCCCGAGACTGCCGGCGACCCCCGATTTGACTACGGTGTTGTGATCCCTCCTTGCGAGCAACCGGGCAAGCCCCCCCTTGATCACGGATATCGCCTATTCTACTCTATGCTTGCATTAGAGTAGGGTAGCATGTTCTTGCTACATTATACCTATCTGATGCATAGCTTTGTCCTTGTTACTCTGTTGTTACCTTTACCGCAATCCTATATGCTTAGTATAGGATGCTAGTATTCCATCTGTGGCCCTACATTCTTGTCCGTCTTTGTGCTATACTATCGGGCCGTGATCACTCGGGAGGTGATCACGGGTATATCTATCTTGTACATGATACATGTGGTGACTAAAGTCGGGTCGGCTTGTGGAGCACCATGAGTGATTCACGGATTGGGGGCTGAAAGGACCTGTGTCCCGACGGCCCTCTGGATGGATCTTTGTGGCGGAGCGACAGGGCAGGTTGAGACCGCCTTGGAGAGAGGTGGGCCTGGCCCTGTTCGGCGTTCGCGGATACTTAACACGCTTAACGAGATCTTGGTATTTAATCTGAGTTGGCTACGGGCCTATACGCACTAACCAACTACGTGGGAGAGATGAAGCGTAGTCTTCGTTAAGACTAGCTATCCCCCTCTTATTCTGGCATTCTGCAGTTCAGTCCACTGATATGGCCCTTTACACATATATCCATGCATATGTAGTGTAGCTCCTTGCTTGCGAGTACTTTGGATGAGTACTCACGGTTGCATTGTTTCCCCCTTTTCCCCCCTATCTCTACTCGATTGCTGCAACAGACGATGGAGCCCAGAGCAGGCGCCATCGTCGATGGCGACTACTACTTTGGAGGTGCCTACTACTACGTGCAGCCCCCGGCGGCGACCGGGAGTAGTTTAGGAGGATCGAGCGGGAGGCTGTGCCTCTTCGATCTGTATCCCAGTTTGTGCTAGCCTTCTTAAGGCAAACTTGTTTAACTTATGTCGTACTCAGATATTGTTGCTTCGCTGGCGTCTATGATCGAGCACTTGTATTCGAGCCCTCGAGCCCCTGGCTTGTATTATGATGCTTGTATGACTTATTTATGTTTTAGAGTTGTGTTGTGATATCTTCCGTGAGTCCTCGATCTTGATCGTACACATTTGCGTGCATGATTAGTGTACGATTGAATCGAGGCGTCCAAGTTGGTATCGAGCCATTGCTGTAGAATCCCCTTTCCAACTCCTTGGCGAAGTTGAGTCTAGTCATTGAAAAAGTTTTTACTAACATGGCTATGCGGCCCATGGACCCACGTCGCCCTTGGGTGGTATTAGGATCTTTTATTCCTCGTCTATACTCGGGACTCGATCTCTCTACTATTCGGGTTAAATGAATTTGCTAACTCTAAGATTAGGATCTCGTGATCGCATCCACCGGAGAGCCCCTTATTGCGAGAGAATCGCTTTGCTACATCGAAGATTCGAAGATACTCTCGATGTTCTCTCAAGACTTTGTGCCCATCACTTTTGCTATTCGACCACCGATAAATCCGTATGGATAACTACTTACACTTGCCATTCATACGATCATCCCCCATTGATCTTGTTATTACAAGATACCCCGAAGTTTTCTCTATTGTTCCGAGAATACTTTGTGCCTACTGCCTAGCAGTTCTTTGCCACATGAATACCCCTTCAAATAAATCCTCGCACTTGTCGAGTATCCGCTCATCCCCAGTTGTTCATGTGTTTCATATAAGTCTTCAAAATAATATTCGATCTTCCGAAAATCCTTTGGGGCCTTTGCCTCTTGAAATTCTTGCTTGCTTGCATTATGGTTAATCTCATAAGTCTCGTAGTCATATTGACATTCCTTGTCATTATCATTTTGAGTCTGTTGACTCAATATGTTTGCGAATACACGCAATCATCATTGATCCTTATAAATTACTTTTCCGGCTGAGCTGCCATTCTTTTAACTGGAATTGGTTCTCGACCAATCCAATTGTCTTTGATTGTACCCTAAGGCTATTCAACTTATCCACCCCTAATCAGAGCATTGCTTCTGATCCCTTGATTTGGAAATCATAATTCCTTTGCATTTGACAATTGAGTTAGTCAGTTGTTTCTATAATCTGCTTCCTCTAGTTGAGTACCGATGCTCACGTCAGATCCCTTGTGGACCACCAGATCCTTTGTTGGATTTTATCTGACAACGCCTTCATATTCAATAACCTTGTGAGCCTTTTCTCGGATACATAATGCCTTTGGTAAATTGTATCGTCTGCTTTCTCAACCATGCTCTGCCTTCGAGCTTGATTTAATTACTTCTAAAGATTCTGGTATATGATTCTAAGATGCCCTAATGGGATTGAACCAATGCCTTCCCTCATCGGTGTGAACCCGAAAGATTTCACGAGTCATACTTATCTGGTATTGCACCAGGTAAAACTTTCAACAACTAATGTCATCTTCGAAATACGAGAGGTGAATGGAAGGGTATGCATTGGAGAAGTAGGAGTCGACCTTGAACTTTGTGTTCATGCCCATGGACGCGATGTATATCCTATCATGGAAGCTTCTTGTAACAATAACTATTTCCTTGATAACTAACATATGGTATCTGTGAATTGATCCCTTGCAACCGTGGTTCCGACCATGATTGTTCTTCTTTGATCTCATTTCTCGGACAAGTTAAAACAGTTGTCTCCTATGGATCAATACACCAGTCCAACCTTTACTTTGATCTTGTGTCGAGTATTACCCCCCTGGTATCTCGAGATTATCATGGAACTGCATAACTTCTTATGAGTTCTTCATCAAGTGCTACCTTCCCACTGATTCCAATTTTTCACGGGCTCGAGTTATTAAACACTCAAAGACACCGATAACTGAACCGAGTCCGCACTCACGGTTCAACAACTCTTCGATAGCTTCTATAAGTGCGAGTTTGTACCCGATCACGCCATTCCTAGCCTGTTTGGCTATATCATTGTCGTGATGATTTTAAGCTGTGCTACCGGTCCTTCTTCTCGGAGCACAATTTTCGACGATGAACTAACCTTACGTCGATCCTCATCGTCATATCATTTCACCTTGAACAACAAGCTTGGTTTCGAGTTTGTGTCGTACCCTTGGTTCCAATAACCTTTCACTTCATCATTACTTTGACTTGATGTAAATCGCCGATCGATTACATCTTCATGAACTCTCACGACAAAGGTGTCGTGATCATCAACATTCTGAGCTCATCCAGGATATCAATTGAATTCATGATGAGAAATACCATCCTTGCCCTCGATGAATGGTATTATCATCGACCACTTTATTGCCTTCCCACCAACACATGCTTGTTCATGTTTGGTGTTATACCTTGAGTTCCTTGCTATCTAGCAATTGTTCTTCTTTACCTTGGAGTATTACCATCCTTTATGTCAAGAATGTTCCGAGATTTGTTCCACCTCTTGAGAATTCTTGACATAGAAATACTTCTCACCATCACCATTCTTTCTTGGTCCCCGTGTTAATTCCAACAAGTGAACGGTGTTGTTTGGATTCTTTACTTCTAGCAACCCTATTTTTGAAGTTAATGGTCGAAAGTTCATTCTTAGGCTATTGATTATTGAATCACCATTCTGACATTGGTCGTGCAACCCAACCCATATTTCGGGCGCACCTTTCAACCAATGTTTAATTATGTATGTTTTCCTCGAGCATACTTCCTTATATCATTTGATCTGACAAATGTTATCTCCTTGTTCACTTAATTGTGGAAATCCATCTTTTGGGAATCTCGGTGAATTGCCGTTGAGTTCACCAGACACCTCCTTGTCCTCTCCTTGGGTTAATGATGGACTCTTGTTAACGGAAATCACTTCAAAGTTCATTTCCCCGAGAATCTTACAATGTCATCTCGTCAATTTGCGTTGCACCTTTTCTCCTCAAGTATCCTAAGTCTGAGGTATCCTGACACCAATCGGATCTGAATCTCGGTCAGATATGATGGTTGGGACAACTTTCCAAGAGTTAAGATGTTGATCCTTTGATGACCCGGTAACATGATGTCATGCCTAGCACCCCCCCCCCCCCCGGCTGGAGGACCTATCATTATAGTTTCCTTTTTAACAAGGTTAATCATTTTTCCATGAGGAAATTGAATGCCTTGTTTAATAAGTTTATCCTGATGGATCCTTTGTGTATCCAAAGTCTGATCTTTTCTTGAAGACCATGTCAATGCTATCTCGAAGCATGTCTGTGGTACTCCGATTTTCAACAAGAACATTTGAAGCCCAATGCTAAATGTTTCTTGCTCAATTATCCAAACACCGTTGCATGGGTAATGTCATAAAATTTCTCTCGCCTTACCTAAAGGGTTTTCTACATTATATCCTGTCATGGATATCATGCTCTACTTGTCCTTGGGAAGGATATACCCCTGAAATATGTGTATAAACACATTTTCCATTCCATTCTTCTATTTAATCTGATGATCACCTTTTCCTATACTTTGTTGTGTTTGACATTCTTGTGATCTATATAATCTAAGCAGTAAAGATTCACTGCTTATGTAAACACCTCGATGTATAATTGGTCAGTAAGACCCTGTTACGATTGTTGATGATATTCCGGTAACCACCGATGGACGAGAACTTTGCCTATTGGCCCGCCTCGTTCAACGAGCGGGAAAATGGTTCTCTTCGTCCCTCGCCCTTGGTACCGACATTGTTGCCGACTTAACCGACATGCTATCCTCTGACATGCCTTGCTTACATGATGGTGCAAGACGTCACCTCCTTTCCTACTTTTAACCCACATGGTGGGCCCGTAACCCACAGTTTCACAGGATCGCAACCTGACTCTCCTGTACAACCTATTGTCAAAGTTATTCCCCACGTTTGACTTCGTATTAATTCACGGGCCACCTGCCTAGTGATCTATTATAGTATCAGATGCAATACTTATTCCCATTGCTTTGAACCCTCTTTCACACTTTGTTTTAGGCAATGAACGATTGCCTAAGCACTTGAAACTTCTAATTTGCACCTCCTTACTTTGCTCTCGATAATTTCTTAAGTTTCAATTCGAGAGTTACTTTCCGCCACCTTACCCGATGTTATCTACTAGATAGTCAACCTTGCAAGGGTCCGTTCTCCCGGAGTTCCCTTCTTATCCTTTCGTAAGTACGGTGAAGATCCTGAAGGAAGGACGACAGCTTCATCATGATGACCTGAAGCAGAGAAATTAAGACATCAATGTATTGGATCAACCTCTTCGAGAAGAGTAACGAAGAACGAGAACCCTCGCTAGAATTTCTTAACCAGGACTTTCCCCCTTAACCCCCGCTTAAATCTCGGGACGAGATTTCTTGTAGTGGAGGAGAATTGGGACGCCCGGATAATTAAGCTACATTAACCCTCTACTAATGATGCCACATCACCATGGTTACTATGTTAATCTCGCGATGATTCAAGTCCCATTCGAATTCAAATTTAAAACAGAGTTAAACAACCAAAGTTTTCAAATGTTAAAAAAAATGTTCAGGAGGTGTCAAATAAATCATAAGCAGTTATCGCGAAGAACTCATAATTAAATAAAATATTTTAATACACAATAGTAGATAAAACAATGGTAAAACAATTACTTAAACTAGTCATCGACCCGTGCATCAGCACGGGCTAGCGAATTGACTATCTTAAAATTATTGTGCAATTTCATATAACGTTTATCATTATTGGTTAAAGATAATATATTATATGTACAAATAAACATTGTATAATTTATATTATGGTAGCAAGTAATGCACATTTTAACTTTTATACTAAAATGTTGATTATATTAGTCAAGAACTGATATAAATTGTTCTTATATATTTGAAATGATGTCCGGTTTGCACACAATCACTAAAAATATTTAGATGTATAATTAAGTATTATGATCACTTTTGGATTAAAAATCTAAAATAGAAGATTCCGTTGAATGAAATTTAAAAATACAATGGATTTTTGACAAATAATATCAACATTTTTTGACACATATGTCGTGTCTACGGAAATCCTAATATATTTTCATCGATTGAACCTTTCTGTCCAAAATAATAAAATTAATGTCCACCCTTGGATGAACAAAATAATTTAGGCACATTTTGGTAATGTACTATTATAATGGTACACAGCCATTTGCTTCAATTTCCTCGGAGAAAATATTACACAAATTTAAATTATCAGAAGTCATGCCCATTGTTTTTGAAATATTATTCTACATACAACTGTTTGCTTGATACGTGTACGATTTGGTGTTACATTTGTTTTTCTAAGCATGTATCGGTCTGTCTTGGTCGGTATAACATAGGTACCATTACTAAAACTAATTGTTCTCATCTACATTAATCCTTCTTAGTGCATTGCACAATAGTCCTTCTTTAATTTTATTATTAAATACAATCTTATACGTCAATCCGAATGTATCAATCATGTATCAAATTAAACATTCGGGTATATCATAATACTTGAAAAATTGTTTTACCAAGTAAGATTGAACTTTTAACGGTTGTGATTGTGCAATATCCTCTTTACAATACCCATAAAGTTACAGGTTTTGTTCATAAATGATTTACATCGGTGTAACAATTTATGTACATTTTCTTAGGTACATTACAATTAGGTGATTTCACATATTTATTAGTATAGTCAGGATATTTATTTCTTATGGTAGGATTGAATTTATTTTCAATCAGGCACTAAGTCGCTCTTTTTATAATGTGATGCTTGGGAAGTATTTATATGTACGTGTCCCATTTCATTTTTGAAAGGAGCAGGAACTTATTCTTTTGTATGTGGTAACTGAGACATGGACACCTTATTTTGAGATCAGAGTCCTTTTCTAACGTGGGGTATTTTTTAAGGGAAATCGTAGGTGTCGAGGATTCTTTGATGTACCTTTTTTTTCCCTATCACAAAGGAAGGCATGTGGATTTTGTGTAGGTTCAAATTTAACGTGGGGCTCTACCATGTATGTTTTTTTGTGAATAATGTACATGTTGATTTAATTTGTTTTATGTACGTGTTGGTTTTTCTATTAAAATATTGTACGGTCTTCTAATAGATCTTTATCATTAAATCATTATGCGTATTTTTATATCACAAAGGAAGAGGCACGTAGACTTTTTTGTAGATTGAAACTGAATAGTGGGTACGTGGACCTTTCTATAGGCTGAAACTGAATCGTGGTTAATTTTTTTGAGGGAAACGTAGGTGTTGAGGATTCTTTGATGTATGTATTTTTTTTCTCCATCACAAAGGAAGTCACGTGGGTTTTTGGTAGGTTGAAGCTTCACGTGTATGATGAGGACACTTCCATGTACGTGTTGGTTTAATCCTTTTGAAGTACGTGCTATATTTTTTTCTTAAATTTTGTATGGTCTTCTAATATATCTCGACCATTATTTTTTTAATCTAACGGTTACATTAATCTTGATGATGTGGATTAACGTGAAGACTCGTACGGTGCCTCCAATTAGTAAATATAAGATATAAGATGCTTTTAAATACTAAACAAATATTTGAACGGCTCCATTTGACCTCAAACTTTTTGTGCCACCTTGTGGTGTTGACTAGAAATTATGAGTAGGATTTCGTGTTAAACAAAAATCGTTTGCTAGCAAAACTAAATGAAAAACAGTGAAAAAATTACAAAACAGAGATAATAAAGAGAAGGAGAGAGTGAAAAGGAAAACCCCATCCCCGGGCCTTAGGCCACCGGCCGACCTACTAGGCCCAGCCCAGCCGCCTCCTATCTAACCCTAGCCCTCACCTATCGATCCCCACTCCACTCGTTCGATCCCATCGTCCCTCCTCACGCCGCCAGAAGAGCAGAGAGGAGCAAGAAATCCTCGCCCGATCCGCTCACGCGCCCTCCTTCCCTGCTCCGACCACCTCTGCCGCTCTATCGCTGTTACGGTCAGCGAGCTCCTCACCTCCGACCCTCTCGTGATCGCCGCCTCCTCCTTGAACTGCACAGCCGCCCGGCCCGCCCTGCAGCACGCCCCCGCCATTGGCGCCGCCCGCGCCCGTGCCTGCCATGGCCGCACCAGGCCGTGGCCAGCGCCTGCCGGCGCGCGTGGGCGCTCGCCCGCAGCTCGCCACTGCTCCTTTGCGCACCCGCCGATGTTGGTCGCCCCTGCCCGACCGCTTCATCACCGGCGCCCGCGCCTCGTCGGCCACCTCTCCGACCCGCCACTACCTCCCCCGAGCTCGCGGACCTCCCCTACCGCTCGGTGTGAGGCCCCCCCTCGATCCCCTGTTCCCCCTTTCTGTTTCTCAATCGCCGAATTTCGCCGCACCACAGAACTCGTTGGGCGCTCGCACTCAGCGCCACCAGCCGTGCCCACACACGCCCGTGTCGCGCCTGTGCACCACCTCGGAGCAAGCCATGGTTCCACCACCGCGGGACTAGTCGTTCCCGACGATTCTGGCAACTCCAACGCCTGCTGCGAAGCCCCCTAGATGCGCGCGACTACGGGGGTATCTTCTGTTGCCCTCGTCCGCTGCTCCCGTGGACCTCCGTCGAGTCTCCGCCGCTCGGGAAGGTCGCCGACGGCTAACTCCGGCCGGTTGTCGCGTCCCTGTCTATTAGGGACTAAATGGCTCTGTTGATTAGCCCTTGAGACACTGACGGGTAGGACCCCTAGGCAGTTAATCCATTTAATTAAGTTAACATAATTACAAAGTATGACATGTGGGTCCATCTGTTAAATTACCTAAATAACTAAAATCGATTAGAGAGTGACAGATGGGGTCCATTACTAGGTATAAATATTAAATCAGTGTTGAAATTGCTAGCGAGAATGACATGCGTGTCCCACATGTACTATTCACACCATTGACCAGACAACCGTTGACTTGGTCAACTAGGTCCTCTGGCCCCACGGTCATAGGCTGTGGCTGGCTTCTACTGTGTACACGTAGCTTTTTACTACTTAAATTGAATTAAAATATTTAAATTAATCCTAAAAATGATTTAAAACTTCAAAAATTAATATAAAATAAACCGTAGCTCAGATGGAAAAACTTTCTACATGAAAGTTGCTCAGAACGACGAGACGAACTCGGATACGCAGCCCGTTCGTCCACCACACACTCCTAACATATCAAACACGCAACTTTCCCCTTGGTTCATCGTAGAAAACACGGAACACCGGGGATACTTTCCCGGATGTTTCCCCCCCTTCACCAGTATCACCTCCTACAGCATTAGGTCACCTCTAGCACCGCGTATTGCCATGTTACGCTTTGTGATACTTTGATTGCTCCGTTATTTATTGTGTTCCCCCTCCGTTACTTCTTTCCGGTAGACCCGAGACTGCCGGCGACCCCGATTCGACTACGGTGTTGACGATCCCTCCTTGCCGAGCAACCAGGCAAGCCCCCCTTGATCACCGGATATCGCCTATTCTACTCTATCTGCTTGCATTAGAGTAGGGTAGCATATTCTTGCTACATTATACCTATCGATGCATAGCCTGTCCTTGTTACTCTTGTTGTTACCTTTACGCAATCCTATATGCTTAATATGGGATGCTAGTATTCCATCTGTGGCCCTACATTCTTGTCCGTCTGTGTGCTATACTATCGGGCCGTGATCACTCGGGAGGTGATCACGGGTATATCTTATACTTGTACATGATACATGTGGTGACTAAAGTCGGTCGGCTTGTGGAGCACCATGAGTGATTCACGGATTGGGGCTGAAAGGACCTGTGTCCCGACGGCCCTCTGGATGGATCTTTGTGGCGGAGGCGACAGGCAGGTTGAGACCACCTAGAGAGAGGTGGGCCTGGCCCTGTTCGGCGCTCAGCGGATACTTAACACGCTTAACGAGATCTTGGTATTTAATCTGAGTTGGCTACAGGCCTATACGCTCTAACCAACTACGTGGGAGAGATATGGGCACTCGGCGTCGTGGTATCAGCCGAAGCACTTCGTGACGTCAGCGACTGAGCGGCGCGCGCCGGATTGGACTGGAATGCCACTAGGCTAGGTCTGCTTCCGGCCGCCCTCGCAACGTGCAGGTGTGCATTGGGCGATGGGCCTGACCGGCATGCTTAGGTTTAGACCGGCGTGCTGGCCTCTCTGTTGTGCCTAGGTGGGGCTGCGACGTGTTGATCTTCCGCGGCCGGGCATGACCTAGAAAAGTGTGTCCGACCAAATGGGATCAAGCGTGTTGGGTTATGTGGTGCACCCTGCAGGAAGTTAATCTATTGAATAGCCGTGATCTTGATAACAGGACGACTTGGAGTTATACCTTGACCTTATGACAACTAGAACCGGATACTTAATAAAACACACCCTTCCAAGTGCCAGATATAACCCGGTGGTCGCTCTCTCTCAGGGTTACGAGGAGGGGATCGCCGGGTAGGATTATTGCTATGTGATGTTACTTGGAGGACTTCAACCTACCCTCTTCTACTGTTGCAAGGCGTGGGTGACCGAAGCATAGTCTTCGATAAGACTAGCTATCCCCTCTTATTCGGCATTCTGCATTCAGTCCACTAATATGGCCCTTTACACATATATCCATGCATATGTAGTGTAGCTCCTTGCTTGCAGTACTTTGGATGAGTACTCACGGTTGCATTGTTTCCCCTTTCCCCCTATCTCTACTCGATTGCTGCAACTGACGATGGAGCCGGGAGCGACGCCACCGTCGATGGCGAATACTACTTTGGAGGTGCCTACTACTACGTGCAGCCGGCGGCGGCGACCGGGAGTAGTTTAGGAGGATCCCGGCAGGAGGCATGCGCCTCTTCGTCTGTATCCCAGTTTGTGCTAGCCTTCTTAAGGCAAACTTGTTTAACTTATGTCGTACTCAGATATTGTTGCTTCCGCTGACTTCGTCTATGATCGAGCACTTGTATTCGAGCCCTCGAGGCCCCGGCTTGTATTATAATGCTTGTATGACTTATTTATGTTTTAGAGTTGTGTTGTGATATCTTCCCGTGAGTCCCTGATCTTGATCGTACACATTTGCGTGCATGATTAGTGTACGATTGAATCGGGGGCGTCACATCTGGGCCTTCCAATATGATTCCAGCCCGTTGTAACTTCCAGCCCATGTATGGCCCATGATGTCTTTTGGCCCATACGAGACCATTTGTAACTCTTGGCCCATTAACGGCCCGTGGTGAATCTGGCTCGCAATGAACAGTGTACCCTTTTATACCCATTAACGACCCATTATTCCATTGGCCGTTTCCATGCCGTGTTATCTTTCAGCCTTCTCAGGGCCCATTTATTCTTGGGCTCATTTCCAGCATTCGGTTACTTACAGCCCGTCATTGGCCTTTTCTACCTGTGGGCCAAATTCAGCCCGCGGTTACAATCGGCCCGTCGGCTCGTTACTCCGTTGGGCCGTTTTCATAACGCCATCAAATACGGCCGATTAATGACGACCTGTTATTGTCGGCCCATGAACGGATGATTCCAAATCTAGCCCGTTTACGACCCATAATGCGGTCTGTTATTGGCCCATGTTTGGCCTATAGATCATACGGCACGTAGAAGGCCCATTGATGTTACGGTCGGTAGAAGGCCCATTGATGCTACGACCCGTAGAAGGCCCATTGATGCTACGGCCCGTAGAAGGCCCATTCTTTATACGGCCCTAAGAAGGCCCATTGTTTCTACGGCCCGTAGGAGGCCCATGATAACTACAGTAAATATGTAGCCCATGGTTATTGTGGCCTAGTTTTAAAAAATAGGTTATTGCGGCCGCTAGCAAGCCGAGGAAAAAGAACCGCATTGACAACAAGCAAACAAATAAACAAGACAATAAGGAAATAAATAAGCAAGCAACTTACGCTAGGCTATCACGGCTAATACACATATTACATCCACTGGGCATCAAAGTTCGCCACCAGTGCAAATATAGGGAACAAAGCAACATATCATATACACTGGTTGTCAAAGTTGGCGACCAGTGCAAATAAACGCCGCAGAGACAAAACAAGTCCGAACTGAAACCACTTGAAGAGCTCAAGAAACAATATCCTGGGTACCCATAATGCTAGCAAGATGCTTAGCAAGCTTATTAACTTTCTCTTATCTGGCGCTTAAATCCTCCAGCACTTGTTGTTGCACCAGAAAGTATGCATCTGAATTCTGCAGGGACTTCCTCAGTCCTTGACTTCGTCGCATAACATCTGATCAATGTCTTTCAACTTGAAGTTGAGACTCAAGAAGCTGAAATGATTCAGGCAGCGAGTTCGAAGAGCTGGTGCCAACAGTAGTAGCCAGTAACTCGAACACTACATCAAGACAGGACTTTGGGGTTGTCTCAGTGTCTTCAATATAGTTTTTATCAGCTTTCTTGGAGACCAATAGGGATGTCTCACTATCTTGAACCTTATCTGCATAACTTCCTTTACCATTGCATAATGGGGTACTCTTCTCCAATATTTTATCCGCGTTCTAAAAGAGAAACAAACAAACACATCACAGGTTTACAATGTAGCATATGAAACTCATTGGTATACCAGTTCAGTAGTAAGGTGGATAGGATAACGGCATGAAACAAACATATATCTATGTAGTATGGTCACTGTATGGTCTATATCATTCTAGTTTATGTTGCCAAATCAAGATAGATACAGTTTGAATCATATCTATTGAAGACAAATCAACATAGACATAATATAAGTGTGGGAAACTACACATCAATAACAACACTTGTAATGTGCATGGCATGAGAACATAACTGTTTATTCAATTGAAACTGAAATCAACATAGAGCAAGTTACAACAGCAAACACGTTAAAGAAATAGGTTTAAAACATACCTGTTGCGCCATTGGAGTTTTAGTTGCATCCTTCAATTTGAAATTAGTTGGTATGAGTAAATACAGTGATGCAACAGCAAAGTAGTATGAACCATAGCTATGGAACCTGACCTAAGAACAATTCTTCTTCTACTTTAAGCATTGACTTGGGGTTCGGAGTGGTGGTCCTCGTGCTTTGGGCACTGCAGTTGCCTTATTAACTGCTCGTGTTTGGGTGCTCTGTGGTGGAGACGGTGTTGTATCAACAGGAACTGGGTTACTATCTGCTGGGGTTGGGGTTAGAAGGGGTGTAGCTGGTTCTCTGTCCAACTGGGTAGGGGTACAATCTTCGTGAGTCTGAGTTATGTGTGGTGGGGCTAGTTCTTGGGCAAGTACAACCGTGGTTCTATCTGCATTGACAGGTAGCACAATCTTTTCTGAAGACCGTGTTTTTACTCCCACAGATACTGCCATCACCCCCTCCAATTGAAATGGCTGATAAACAAGAAAAGTAATTGAATGTACAGACATTGTAAGATAGACAAGTGCAATGGATAGTAGGGAAGAAAACAGGGCATGAAATAATTCACATTTATGTTGTCTAACCAAACAGAATAGCAGGACACAATTTCAGATATATGATGGCTAATTAAACATGATAGCATGACACAATTTCAAATGTATGATGGCTAACTAAACAGGATAGAACGACATAATTCAAAATATGATGACTATGTAAACAGGATGAGATGATATAACTATATTATGTCTTTAGAAATGGGTTGGCATGCCATAATTCAGATACATGCTGTCTATGTAAACATGTTGGCATGATATAATTCAAATATATGATTTATATACTAAGCAAGTGAGCAGAGGGCAATCGCATATATGATGTGTCAACTAAGGAGATGGCATTCAATATTGTGCATATGATGTAAAAACTAAGTATTGCAATACAACATATGCATGATATGAGTAATATAACCCTGCCAAGTTTGAGCATACACCTCAGGGGGATAATAGGGCTGGTCATCTGCCTCTGAATCCTCCTCTGAAGAGCTATATGTAACCAGCAAGATATCTGCTTCAGCAGGTAGCATTGTCTGCTCCGAAGACCTTGTTTTCACTCCAGATTTCTCCATCACCAATTCAAATGGTTGATGCACAGGAAGAGCAGTTGAATATACAAACATTGTCGACAAATGCAACGAAAAATAGAAAAAAAAGGACGGCATGATATAATTCACATATATGATGATTGGCTAAACAGCATGGCATTGCATAATTCACATATATAATGCCTTGCAACAAGATAGCATTTCATAATTCACATATATAATGTCTTGCAACAAGATGGCATCGCATAATTCACATATATGGTAATTAGACACTAAACAGGTGGCATTCACACAAAGCATGTCTAAACTAAGAAATGACATAGCAATGCAAGATACCATACGCACGATATGAGCAACATAACCCTGCCAAGTTAGAGCATGCACCTCGGGGATAGGACTGGTCATCTGTCTCTGAATCCTCCTCTGAGGAGCTATCCGTAACCAACAAGACATGCGCTTCGTCAGATAGCATTGTCTGCTCTGGAGACCATGTTTCCACTTCAGATTTTTCCATGACCGTGCCGAATGGCTGATGCACAGGAAGAGTAATTGAATGTACTAAAATTGTTGACAAATTTAACACGTAATAAAAAATGATGGCATGATATAATTCACATATAAGATGACTGGCTAACCAGGGTGGTATTGTAAAATTCACATATATGATGCCTGGCTAAACAAGATGGCATTGCATGATTCACATATACGATAAAGAAACTAAACAGATGGCATTGACACAAAGCATGTCTAAACTAAGCAGATGACATATTTGATGTATCCAGTAAGCAATGCAAGGCACCATATGCATGATATTACCAACATCATCATGCCAAGTTAGAGAGAAGACCTCAGGGGGTAAATAGGAGTGGTCTTCTCCTTCTGAATCCCCCTCATAACAGTTATCTTCCTCTTGATTATGATCCGAAATGGGTGGAGGGGGCTGCCTTTGCGCCCACCATGGAGCGACATATGCATGAAATTTTATTGCCACGCAAGGCTCGTCTCTTTTGCTCTACATGTTCAGTTCCATTGTGTACAATAACGGACATGCATAGGAATAAAACATAGTGAGATTATGTAAGGAGTGCATGCACAAATCCGGAGTGATGGTAGCAAACTGTGGATAGACCCAAAACCAATGATAGCAGGCAGATAATAGCTTTAGTTAAAAAATACAGATAATGGCTCCTTTAATGTTTGTTTTCACCCAACATGAAACTCATAGTAGACACCCGAGATTAACCAGATAGTAGATAGATAGTACTGATTGCTGCCCCAATATTTACCCAGCAACCATTTAAAAACTCAAGTTTCAGCATTAGTTTGGACCTGACTCGGAGTCTAATAGGTGAACACAGCGATAAAGTAGCATGTCATCATATTAAGCGATGCATAACGTAAGCAGACACGGAAGAGTGCGACCTCTCTTGCGGACCCGTGTAGTCCTCAAGGTCATCTGCTCAGTTGATGATGTAATGCAGTTTTCATGGCTGCCGGCGGCGGGGAAGAAGATCTGAGGCGGCGAAAGACAGTCTGGAGAGTGGATCCCTGCTGTGGTGAACCCTTCCGTCGTTGGAGCAGCTGAGCTGGGGTGGAACATAGCGCCGCAGGAGCAGGACAAACCACACAAGGTTTTCTTTGACACATATCTGTAACAGAAGTAATTGTGTAAGGGCTTGTTTGAATTTGAAGATTCTAACAATCCATGGATAGGAAATAGACAGGAATATGGTAGGTATGCACGTGCAAAACAGAGAATTTAAAAACACAGGATTTATGCCAATCTAGGTGTTTGATTCACAAGAATTGGAAGATCACAGGATGCAAAGAAGCAAGGTGAGATTAAGTCAAACCACAAGAAAATCTACGGTTATAATGCTATAATGCTACTATCTCTTAGTCTTGTGCTTCATGAATAGGAATTTGAAAAGGAGGACAAGCGGAAATTAAAATTCCTATGGTTTTTCTTTCAAGGAGACACTAAAGGAACAAATTCTACAGTTTTCCTTTGCTCCATTCCTTTGAACCAAATTCATGAATAGTAGTACCATAGGAAACTTTCGAATTCCTATGTTTTTCCTTCACTTTTCCTTTCAAGCACTGGCGATTCTAGTAGGCAGGCTTGAGCAAGGAAAAGCCTACACTCAAAAAATGTTTTTGTGCTACCTATATTACTTTGTACCCAAGCCACTGCCCTACTACCTCAACTCCCAGGCCCATCGACAAATGCACAGCTCAAATGCGCAGAGATTAATAATGATGGCGTTCAAGAGAGTCCATCACAGATAGCTAAGTTGCCTGGTACCTCACGGCTTATCATATAGTAGGAGAAACTAATCGTATTTCATATTACTGCGTGTCCTGAATGCACAATATATATAACATGTAGAGTAAAAAAGAGATGCAACAAGTGTACAACCTCTTTGGCGAAGCCATGTCGATCTCAGCGTGATTGGGTTGGTCGATGAGGATGATCCGGCTGACTTGGCTATCAGAGGAGGGGAAGAAGATCTTAGGCATCTGGATATGGAGCCCGGGGTACTGCTCCGCTGTGATGGAGGGTTTGGTCGTTGGAGTAGCTCCGGTGAGTTGTACGACGCCGAGGATGAAGCAGGACAAGAGAGACAACGTTAACCTGAGTGGAATTCTAATAGCATCTTTAATAGATGATGTAAAATACATAACCACAAAGTGCTAGATTTAAAATACATCAGCCACTCATCTATGAACTTAACTTTCGAAACTGAATTTAACTGTCCAAACTGAACTTAACTGTCGAAACTGAATTTTTCTGTCGAAACTGAATGCACTAGTAGCAGAAAAGCAGCATTAGCAGCAGCAGCAGCAGTGCGTGAGAGAGCCGGGGCAGCTGGTCGTGTGGCAGCAACAGGTGAGGCTACCCTGAGCCTCCACCCACCACCGGCCAAACAGCCGCCCCCCGCTGCCCGCGGCCGGTGGTGCGTCGCCCCGCCCGCCCTGAAACCACTTCCCACCACCGGTCTTCCGCTGCCCCGGCCATCCCTCTAGCCCCCCCTGGTGCCGAGGTTTTTCTCTGGCGATCCCCACGCCACCGCCCCACCACCACCGGCGGCCCCGCCACCACCCTGAACCCTAAGATAGATGCTGGGGTACCTCTCCGGCGAGCCCCCTCCCCGCTATGGCTGGCTCTTCCTGAACTCCGGCGAGCCCCCTCCCCACCCCTTGAAAATCGACAGACGCGAAAGTCGATTCAGTCGACTGAAGTGTAGCTAAATCGGAGCAGCATCACAAGAAAGAGCAGGAGCGAGAGCAGCAGCGCGAGCAATAGCAAGAGCAGACCAAGCAGGGGACCGAGAGCAAGAGCAGAGCAGCAATGCGAGCGAGAGCTAAAGCAGCAGCTACTCCTACTGATGTGGACATCACCGCCGAGGGAGTGACGCCGTGGAGGAAGTGGCCGGCAACGCCGCCGTGGATGGAGTCGCGCCGTGTCGGCTCGGGACCGAGCGCCAGCAGCACCGTGAGATCGAATCAAGAAGAAAATGTGGCGATTAGTGTACAACCTCTTTGGTGGCACCGATTAGGCCTCAGATTCATCCGAGGAAACAGTGATAATGATGCTCTTCCGGTGGTGCAGGTGAAGACGGCGGTGTGGGAATGGAGGTGGCGCAAAAGACGAGGGGAACATCGGGGCAGCTCCTTGGAGGTGGAGGACGGGGTGGCTGAACCGGCGGGACGATGAGGTCGACGACGGATCCTCATCCGGTATGGTGGATGAGGGATGCCGAGGTGTTGCTGTGGACGACATCGTCCGGAAGAGGCTCCGGCTGGGTGGCAGACGGAGGAGGGTGTGGGGCTTCACGGGTTTTCGCGGCCTCGGTGTATGAATGGGTGGGCGGATGGGATGGGAGTGGGGAACCATGGCTTAGGGACGCGCTTGTCCAAAATGTGGGGTAAGTTACGAAATTAACCCCACAGATTTGAGCTAGGCGGTTCTTTCGGTTCAGGGGTATCACGGGCATTTTGCGTGTCGGGATTTCATAGGAGGTGGGAGTTTTCGCGTGCGTTGTAATTTTGGAACAGCAAGGCGCGGGTTGAGATGGAGGGAGTTTTTGGAGCACAACGAGACAAAGATATATCTTAAATATTTTGGGGTAGCAAGGCACGGGTTGAAGAGGCGGGAGTTTCGCAACACGATAGACAGAGACGCTAGCTTGAAATTTCGGCATAACAAGGCGCGGCTTGAAATTTCGGGAGAACAAGCTTAACGTGTACCCAAAATAAGACAATTCGCACCTCATCACTAGAGTGAGCTATGTCCCGTTTTACTATATTACTAGAAATGCATTCAAATACAACAAAAAATACTAAAAAAATCAGGACAACAAACATAACGTGTACAGTACCAAAACAATTTGCACTTCCCTCAACAATCAAAAAACAATGTGTGTTGTCTAGCATATGGACTAAATTTGAGTACATTTTCCCTGTTTGAATGGGATTGTACTCGGGTTAGTTATACAACCATCTAAATATTATCTTCACAACACATGCCATGAATATAGGAGAAGTAAATTCATATATAAATACGAACTACACGTACATGCGATCTCAAATTCAAATATATGTATAGATTTTATGTTGAATTCAAATCATAGTACATGTATGCTCTAGCTAGATGTTCGGAATATAAACCATGTATGATATACTACGTACAATGTGTTTAACAAGCACAACACACACACAAACACCATTTAGACTAGTAAGGTACACGTGCATTGCACGCATGAGATTTGGCAACCAAATTATGAATAAATACCACATTATGGCATGTAAGCTTTGAGTCATATATGCATAATGTAGATGTTTGTTTAATTCTTATAGTTCATTTCATTCAAAATCATCTAGTTTTTATAAGAATGCTAATCTATTTTAAGATTCATGGAATTGTGCGTTGTAAGGCATAAAGTAAAAACAAATAATGGCAGATCATGTAGAAAAACATTTGGGCAATTCTGATACGGAAGATTCTAGAACAAAGAAGAAGTGCTTGTGTTTTGAGGTTTGTGCATTATGCTTAAGTTCAACCATGGAGTCTTCTAGATTGTACATGTGGCAAAATCTGGTGGAATTCCAACGGCCAGTTGTGCTAAAATTTGTCATTTCTGCACCATCGGATTGGCCTCATCCAACTACCATCTTTCAAAGTTAAAGTTATCTGCACACTATATAAAAAATATAATATATAATATATATAGGGGTATAGATATAGATATGTGATGCGAAAGCCACTCATCATCTCCAATTAGAATATTGTGTCCATGCACGGATGCAATGTGGCCAAACGATGCCTGCCATCGATATCTCAAATACAAATCAGTCTGACCTTGTTCAATGTGTATACAGTACAACATGCTCATTTCCAAACCACACCACGCATATCTCAGATATATTCATGCATGCATGGGTTTCAAACATCATGATCTCTTATTCAAATATATGAATTCTACTTTACATTGATTATGACGTCACCTAGTCTTTTACACCCACACAGTCTGTCGGTGTACTAGAGTAGGGGTACCCTAGTATCCCGAACTCGTGCACGGACAGCCGCAGCACCCCGCGGCGGGGCTGGCCTGGTGACCGCCAAGGTCCTCAGCAGCTCCTTTGGAGCCATTCAAGAACAAAGTAATCAAGGCCCCGGCAAGAGGAGCTTGCGGGAAGGCCACTCAAGGCACGAAGGAAACAAGACCCGGCAAGAGGAGCTTGCGGGAAGGCTTGGTGAGCGAAAAGCTCCGGCGCGACAAGGATTCTGCCGCTGCAAGGCGCTTGCCGCGGCAGGTAACTCTCTTCATCTCCGCTCCAGCTCATCCGCCAGCGTGTCGCCAGGGGTTTTCCCAGCACGCAGCGTGTCAATGGGCTGTGCAGCCGTGCGGGAGCGGCGATAGCGCCGACAAGCTACCATCGTGGCAAACGGGCGCGACTTGCGGTCCCTGTTGCCTTTATTCAGCGACAGGACGGACATTTATGGCTCTTGTCCCTTGCCGTCAGAGTTAGGTATAGATCACTGTACACTGTACAAAGCGGTGTACCAACCTCTATTTTTCCTATTTTACCCTTATCTACTTGCCACCTGTGGTGACCCCTTTAGCCTATAAAAGGAGGCCCATGTGCAACGTAGAAAGGGGTTCGGCTCCGGTTTAGTTCATTGGACTCATTCGAGACTACACTCACTCAGGCTAGGTTTTGTAGCTCCCATTGCTCCTTGGCAAGAACACAATACAATTAACCAAGCAGCAGTAGGAGTGTTATCTCTCCGGAGAGCTCCGAAGCTGGGTAAATCTGCTCATGTGCATCGCCTCGATCCGCTCTTTGTGCATTCTCCGCCCCCCTCCGAACCACAAGGGACTCGGTCCCATAGGTGTTCGTGGGCCACGATCAGCTTCCCCGACATCTTTGGCGCGCCAGGTAGGGGGCGTCGAGGTTGTGTGAATCCGATCCGGCGTTCACACGAGCAGTTTCTTCATCAACCTTCATCAACATGCCACCGAAGAAGAAGGCTTCGGCGGCAGCAGAGCCGTCCGCGTCAAACCCACCACCACCGGGGCTGACGAGTGGTGGGGAAGACGCCGGCGGAGGAACGGGCGTCGTCGAGAGAGCCCACGACGCCGCCAGGTCCAAGGACAAGGCGGCGCAAGCTTCGGTGTCCGAATCCGCACCGCGTCCTTCTCAGGAGGCGTGGGACCGATAGTGTCATGATGCTCGCAGCACCATACGCTCGTTGGATCAAGGCCAAGCTGGAGGCTCCCGAGGCCCTCGAGACCCGCATGCACGTCAGCATGCTGGTACGAGCGGAGTACGGTCGCTTGGGCGGGATGCTGCTCCTCCTAACTTGGTTAGGAGTCCGAGCACATCCCGTTCCTCGCTCCGTACGCCTTTGCCACCTACCACTCCAGCGGAAGCCTTGGCGAGAGCTCAGCTCCTTCTAGACTACCCTCCAACGGCCAACAAGGTCGACGAATGGAGGGCCACAATCTAGAGTCTCATCGGCTTTGCTAACGGCAGCGTTCCATGACAACCAATCGCTGCGTCCTTGCCGCGGCGGCGACAAGGCACGAGCCGGTGGCGGCGAGACCTGCGGGGTGACACCACCATGCACTCCCCTTCGAAGGCCAAGATCACCAGCTCCTCGGATCCACCTCGTGGCGACTCCACCGCGTCGCCGGATCCTGAGCCCGCCGTGATCAGCGCCAAGTTCTTAAGGAACGGCAACAAGAAGACGCTCGAACCCGCATCGAGCGCCGAAGAGAAGCGCGGCGTCAATCCGACCAGCGCGCTGGGCCTGCTGTTGACATGCATGCGCCAGGGGAACCAGGTGACTTGCCGTACGCGGTAGGTTGTCCTGCATTCACCCGTGAGCTGCGGCAAGTCCAGTGGCCCGACAAGAAAAACTTCAAGCCAGATGTGCCAGAGAAGTATGATGGCAGGACACATCCATCAGAGTTCCTCAGCATCTACACCATTGTGGTGCAGGTTGCAGGGGGACGAGACGACAAGATCCTCGCCAACTACTTCCCGCTGGTGCTCAAGCCCAACGTCAGATCTTGGCTCATGCACTTG
This sequence comes from Aegilops longissima, assembly GCA_021605205.1. Classification (NCBI taxonomy): domain Eukaryota; kingdom Viridiplantae; phylum Streptophyta; class Magnoliopsida; order Poales; family Poaceae; genus Aegilops; species Aegilops longissima. The sequence continues at coordinate 496,223,658 of CM038679.1, read as the reverse complement.
CCGGGCAGTTCCATATCTTCTTGGGCAGATCTGTGCCACCAGTTTGTTGGCGCCTTCACAGGCGGCCACAAGCCTCATGGCCAGGAGAGTGACCTTCACCTGCTCGCCCAGAAGGAAGGAGAGTCCCTGCGCAAGTTCATCCAGAGATTCAGTCGTGTGCATTACAACATCCCAGATGCCCACCCTGCCGTGGTGATCAGCGCGTTCCATCGGAACGTGCGAAACCGCAGGATGAGGGAGGAGATGGCGATGTGCAAAGTCAAGGACGTCAGTGAGCTGTATGCCTTGGCCGACAAGTGTGCACGCGCTGAGGAGGGAAGAAGACTCCCAGGAGAGAATGTGGGAGCAGAATCTGACAGTGAGGAGACCACCCCGGCAAGGAAGAGCCGGCGGCGGAACAACAGAAAGAAGAAGAACAAGGAGGTACTAGTTGTCGAGCAGTCCGGCAACGGAGGCGGCGCCAACAAGGCTAAGGTTGTTAGCTCCGGCAAGGAGGTTGCCGCTGACACTGACCGCCAAGCTGTGGCGGCCGCCGACAAGCCTGACAGCTCCAACAAGCAGTATTGCAAGATTCACCGCACCAAGGGCCACGACCTCCAGAGCTGCAAGAAAGTCAAGCAGCTCGTTGAACTACAGAAGGCTGAGTACGAGCGGCGAGACAAGGAGAAGGCCCAGGAGGGTGCTGGTACAGCTAGTAAGAAGAGACCCGGCCGGGGAGGACGCCGCGGCAAGGCCAAGCAGCGGCAAGGAGACAGACCTCCCCGCGGCCGCGACAAGGACGAAGAAGAAGATGATGATGAAGATATGGAGGAAGACGAAGCTGACGAGCAAGAATTTTAGAAGGCAACAGAGGTTCTCTGCGTTGACGGAGGTGCTTCTCTGCATAGCTCGCACCGTCAACTCAAGCAGTGGATGCGAGAGGTTAATGCAGCAGAACCATCCGTGGAGTCACGTAGACCTCTGAAGTGGTCCAGCACGCCCATCATTTTTGATATTGAGGACCACCCTGATCGCATAACTGCGGTCGGGTGCTTGCTGATGTTGGTCTCACCAACCATCCGCAACCTCAAGGTCACTAAAATGTTGGTTGACGGCGGGCGGCCTGAATCGATCTCCTCTGCGGTGCTCCGAAGCTTGGATCCACGACAATGAGCTCAAGAGACGGCACTTTCAAGGAATCAACCCAGGAAGGAGCAAGCCGAAAGGGAAGATCACATTGCCGGTAACATTTGGCAGTGAGCTGAATTTTAGGACTGAGAGGGTCACATTCGACGTTGCTGATTTCCCATTGCCCTACAATGGGATACTTGGCTGTCCAGCACTCGCCAAGTTCATGGCAGCCTCTCATTACGCCTACAACTTACTCAAGATGCCCGGCCCGATAAGCGTCATTTCTGTTCATGGCGACAAGAAGGATGCGCTTATCTGCGCCGACAAGATTTACCGGGATGCAGCAGCTGCAACAGGTAGCAAACCACTTGCCGCTGAAGCTCCCGTGGGAAAGAAGAAGACCACTTTGTCCGGCAAGAGATCTGATGCCCACTCCGGCAAGCGCACCTCTTCGGAGTGCTGCGCTACCGTCGAGGACGCACCATCGAGCTCCACCAGCAAGTGCAAGAAGATGATGGCGGCTCCGCTGAAGACCAAGAAGGTGCCCGCAAAGGAGGACGGCACTGGTGGTACCTTCACCATCAGTGCCACTCTAGACCCTAAATAGGAAGGCGAGCTCGTTGCTTTCAAGGGCGATGTCGATGTGTTTGCATGGCAACCATCGACATCCCGGTGTTCCTGTGAAAGTAATTGAGCACCACCTAGCTGTCTGTCCTCACGCGCGGCCCGTCAAGCAAAAAGTTAGGAAACAGGCAGTGGAGTGCCAAGAATTCATTGCAGAAGAGATCAAGAAGTTGGAAGCAGCAGGCCTTGTCAGAGGAGTGCTCCATTCCACGTGGTTGGCCAATCCGGTAGTTGTACGCAAGGCGAATGGGAAATGGAGACTTTGTATTGACTTCACGGATGTTAATAAAGCTTGTCCCAAAGACCCATTTCCCTTGCCGCGTATAGACCAGATTGTTGACTCCACAGCTGGATGTGATTTGCTTTCATTTCTTGATGCATATTCAGGATATCATCAGATTTTCATGGCAGAGGAGGATGAAGAGAAAACCGCATTCATTACACCATGTGGCACATACTGTTTCATACGGGTGCCTTTCGGTTTGAAGAATGCTGGTTCAACATTTGCGAGAGTAGTCCATGATGCCTTTGAGCCACAAATACACAGAAATGTAGAAGCCTACATGGATGACATAGTGGTCAAGAGCAAGGACAAGGCAACTCTGGTTCAAGACTTAGATGAGACCTTTGCAAATCTGCGCAAGATCAACCTCAAGCTCAACCCCGAGAAGTGCGTGTTTGGAGTCCCTTCCGCAAACTTCTCGGGTTCTTTGTGTCTCGGAGGGAATTGAAGCCAATCCCGACAAGATCAAGGCCATTGAGCAGATTGAAGCACCAAAGCGCGGCAAGGATGTAAGAAGGCTTGCGGTTGCGTGGCTGCTCTCAAGAGGTTTATCTCTAAGTCTTGTTGAGCTACTGCCATTTTCAAAATTTTGAAAAGGCAGGTCCAATGAAATGGACTCAAGCGGAGGCTGCGCCACAGACTTAAAGAGGTACCTGTCCTCCACTCCAATACTTGTCGCACCTAGGCCACAAGAGAAGTTGCTGCTGTATATAGCGGCAACCAATCAAGTGGTTAGTGCTGCGTTAGTAGCGGAGAGGGAGGCGGATGATGAGCCGGCAACCGAGGCAGATGCATCCAGCGACAAGCAGGGGGCTTCGCCGTCAAGCTCTGGTCCCGACAAGGACGGATCTGCGCAGGATTGCGACAAGATACAGAAAAGGATGGTGCAGCGCCGGTCTATTTTGTCGGTTCCCTTTGCAGGGGCTAGGTCAAGGTACTCGGTGTCTGAAGTTGATTTTCGGCCTCCTCATGGCCTCGAGAAAGCTGCGCCATTACTTCCAAGCACATGAGATAACAGTTGTCACCGCTTTCCGCTGAAAAGGATATTGCAAAATCCGAAGCAACGGGCAGGATCGTTGAGTGGGCTTTGAACTGTCAAGCTTTGGCCTCAAGTTTGAAAGCACTTCAACTATCCAAAGCAGAGCATTGGCAGAGTTTATAGCAGAATGGACGCCAACGCAAGATGAAGAAATTCCAGAGACGAGCATCCCCGTCAAAGAAGCAAGTAAAGAGTGGCTGATGTACTTTGATGGTGCCTTCTCGCTGCAAGGCGCCGGTGCCGGCGTGCTGCTTATCGCACCCACCGGAGAGCACCTCAAGTACATAGTCCAGATGCACTTTCCCAAGGAACAAGCAACAAATAATACTGCAGAGTATGAAGGTTTGCTTGCCGTCCTTAGAATTGCGGTGGACCTTGGGATCAAGAAGCTTATCGTCAGGGGTGACTCGCAGCTTGTCGTCCGCCAAGTAAACAAAGACTATCAGAGTCCATTGATGGAAGCCTACGTTGATGAAGTGAGAAAGCTAGAAGAGCACTTTGAAGGTCTGCAAATGGAACATGTTCCGAGAGCTCAAAATGATATTGCTGATGGCCTATCAAAATGTGCTGCACTCAAGTTACCTGTGGAACCAGGAATTTTTGTGCTCAAGCTGACTCAACCAACTGTAACACCATCAACCGGATAGAGCAAGAAGAGGAAGTTTGTTTCTGGTGACTACTTCCGGCAGAGCTCCCTGAAGCCGCCGCGAAGAAGGTCCCCAAAATCAACGCAGATATCATCGAGGAGCAATCTGCTCCGACAAGCCCTAGGGTTTGTTTAGTTGAAGCGACGCCCCGACAAGTTTTGCTCGGCAAGCTTGCCGGGATCATCAAGCTCGCCGAACCACAGGTTCTTGCCGTAGAAGCTGATGTTCCCACAGCGCAAATGTGCCTTTAGTTCTTGTTGTCGAGCCGCAAGCTCCAACATGGGCACAACAGATCGTCCATTTCCTTGAGACGGAGAACTTCCCAAGAGCAAGAAGAAGCGGAAAGAGTAGCCCGGCAATCAGCTATGTACCAGTTTGTTGACAACATTCATGCATGTAAGAAGACTCAACGGTGTGAAATTGAAGTGTATTTGCGGGAAGATGGAAGCTGTTGGCGAGAGATACACGGAGGCATATGTGGTCACCACATTGGCGCAAGAGCACTTGCCGCAAAGCTTTCCGCAAGGTTTCTTCCGCCGAAGCCCTCCAGATGCAACCGCACAAGTAACCAAGTGTGAAGCGTGCAGTTCCATTCAAAACAGATACACCAGCGAGCTCAAGCTCTCCGGACGATCCCTTTATCCTGGCCATTTTGGTCAGGGGCTCGACATCCTCGGCCCCTTCCCCGAGCTGTTGGGGCTTTGAGTACTTGTACGCCGCAATCGACAAGTTCACAAAGTGGCGGAAGTGGAAGCATGAGGAAGGTGACAAGACAATCGCGATCAAGTTCTTCAGGTCAATTGTTTGCCGTTTTGGGATTCCTAACCGGATCATCACCGACAACGGCACCCAATTTATGAGTCGCACCTTCATGCAATACGTCCAAGATCTTGGCGCCAAGGTCTGCTTTGCTTCTGTTGCTCACCCGAGAAGCAACGGTCAAGCAGAGAGGGCAAATGCTGAAGTGCTGCGAGGACTTAAGACCAGAACTTTCGACAGGCTGCGCAAGCGCGGAAGAAACTGGATTGAGGAGCTGCCGGTGGTTCTTTGGTCGATCAGACGACGCCAAATCGAGCCACCGGCGGACACCTTCGCTCTAGTCTATGGAGCGAGGCAGTTCTCCCCACGGAACTTCAGATACGGTCACCTCGAGTACTCGCTATGATGAGCTTGAGCAAGAGCAGCTGCGACGAGATGACGCGCTGCTCCTCGAGGAGGATCGTCTTGAGGCTGCAGACGAGCTGCTCGTTACAAAGCAAGCTTTGCGCCGCTACCATAGCCGCAGTTAATGCCGAAGCTTCGAGGAAGGCGACCTTGTTCTTCGCACGCTCAATCCGCCAAGAATTCCAACAAGTTGACGCCAAAGTGGGAAGGCCCTTATCGGGTAAAACGAGTCACTAGGCCTGGCGCTGTCCGCTTTGAGACCGAAGATGGCGCCCGTGAGAAACTCCTGGAATATAGAGCATCTTCGTAAGTTTTACCCATAGATGCTGTTGCGGAACCTGCTCGGCAACCACCCTTTTGTACAAGTCTTGCCGCTGTTGCATGTAATCCTTTGTACAAAGCCGGGCGCAAACCCGTGCATCAAGAAGCTCATGTGTTGCGCACAATTTGTCAATTTCATGCTTTCGTCATTATTATGCATGTATTATCGACATTTTGTGCAGCATCCACACCGTGTTTATAACGAGCCACTAGGCTCCATAACTTTATTTTGTCTTCTTTCTTCTCAAAAGAGAGCAAGGTTCATCCACCCACAAGTTAACCGGCGGGGAAGGAAAAGATAATGGTGTGGGCCACCAAGTGTCGCTCGAGGAAGTATCACCTTGCCGGGAAGCAAACAACAGAAAAGCTAAGTTGATAAGTTTAAACAATCAGTTTTTAAATTTTTAAGTTATCTTCCTCGAACGATAAGTACTTTGTATGGAAAACCCGTGCGTGGAGGAACCAACTCGCGGCCAGCTTGCGCCCTTACGTTGTTTCGAGTCCGCTCAACAACTTAAGCGTGCTGCAACTAGTTGCGACAAGGTTGCTTGTCGGAGGCAGCATCGCCAGCAGGCTGCTGACGTTCCGCACTTAGCGCTAGCGGCAAAGGTGCCCGCGCCGACAAGTTCCCTAAAAGCGTAGGGCACAAACATACAAGGGAGGAAATCAAGTAAAGGGAATAACATTGCGATTGATGCCTAAGATAGAGTATATTACAAAAATGACTTGTCGCAGACCTAATAGATTCTTCTCCTAAACATGATCTGCAGCGACAAGGGAAAGAAAAACTTGGCGGCCTAGTCCACGCGGTCGCCATCAAGCCTCTTGACTCCGCTGACCCTGTCCACGATGGGTGCGACAAGGGCCTTGAGCGCTTCAACGTCAGCAGTTGGAGGCAGGGACTTGAGGAAATTGGTTAAGTTGACGCCTGGATTGCGGAAGGCCACCTTCATCAGCACCTTCTGGAGGGCCCCGGCGCAGACTTGGCGCGACTCCTCGGCCAGCTGCTTTGGGATCTCCTCCCGGAGCCGCTGGAGACCCGTCAACACGCCTTTGAAAAACAGGCTGAGCTTGGCGCTGGGTTGGAGGTTCTCGTCGGTGGAGTACCCAAGGTCCACCATCCCCAGCTCCATCAGCTCATTGTGGATGGCGGCGTAGTGTCCACAAGACCTTCCGTCCGATGCATTATGCTGTCTCACGAGAGTATTACGGCGGTCACAAGATTCGACAAAGAGCTCCTCGTTGGCCTTAATCTTCTCCAGCAGGCCCGCTTCCCGCTCCTTGGCGCCGCTCAGCGTCTCTGTCAGGGTGGTCAGTTTCAGCTCCAGATCCGCCTTGGAGTCCTTGGCGGCGTCGAGCTCTTTGATCTTCTCAGCGAAACGACCCTGCAGCTTGCCGAGAGTGTAGGCGTCCTTCTCGTGTTCGCGCTTCAGCCCGGTGACCTCCTCGGCGCTCTTCTGGAGGGTGACCTCTAGCTGGGCCACCCTCGTCTCCAATTCCTTCTTGGCGGCCTCAGCAGCTGCGGCGGCATCCTTTGCCTCCTGGAGTGCCCCGCCAATTGATTGCTCGCGGGCGGCAAGATCTTCCTCATAGCTGTCGAGGTTGATCTTCCGCTGCGCCAGCTCACCTTCTTGCGTGGAGAGCTTCTTGCCGGCGAGCCTTTGATGCTCCTCGACCTCGGCCTTCTCCAAGATGAAGGCCGTGCGCTCTTCGGAAAGTTGCTCCCGCGCTTCTGCTATGTCCCGGAGAGTTTCCTTGTTGGCGCGCCGAAGCTCTTCTGCGCGCTTCTCCATGTCAGCTCCCGCCCTAGCGACAAGAGCTTCCCGCGACTCCAGCTTAGCTTGTCGGGCGCGGTAGAGCGACAGCAGCTTCTTCAGTAGCTGCTCCTCCTCAGACTCACCACTGCTACTGCTTGGCGCGTTAACCAGCGACAGTCCAGCCGAGGCGAGCAGCTCCACGTCGAAGGTCTCTCCCTCGACCGGCGCCCTGGAGCTCGACGCCCATGGAAGCTTGATGAAGACGCCTTCGCCGGCCTTTAGATAGGCGCCGGGCTGGGACTCTTCGGAGCCTGGTGCAGCATCGGTGGCGGGGGGATCGGCGGTCGGCATAGCGCCTGACGCTCCTGCGGCCTCAGGGCCGTCAGTACGATCGCCGGACCCCTCCCCAGCCTCTGCGCCAGCAGCCTTGGCGGCCTCCTCGCCAGCGGACCCATCGGCGCCGGCCTCCTCCTCCATGTTGGCGGCGTCGTCATTGTTGCCCAAGGCCCTCCTCGCCGGCAACCTCGGTCCCATCGGCTCTCCGCAGATGGATCTGATGATCGAGAAAGAAAAGAACAAGTCAAGCAGATGTTCAAAAGAAGAAGTAAGAAAAGAGAACCCAAGGGAGATTTTCAAACAAGAAGATTACGCAATGGGATCTGTTGCGCGGTCTCCACCACGGAGGGTCGGCATTGCCCCTTGTCGGAGAAGCTCCCTTGTCGGAGAGGCCTCCCTTGTCAAGAGCGCCCTTCACGGAGATTTCTCCCTTGGCGGCATAGTTGAAGCAGACAGGGACTTGGAGTGACTTCGGGACCTCGATGAGGCTGCTCTGCTCCTACACAAATCAACAAGCCAGAAATCAAGAAGAAGGAGCACCCAAGCACACCTAACCATAAGAAATGAATCAAATACTTACGCTGGGGGCTGTGCTGGGGGCTGCTCTGTTGAAGGGTTGCCGGATCCGGCAAGGGAGTCTCAGACGTGCCTCCTGTCGCCACAGGGGAATCGTCCTCGACGACGACCACCAGAGTCTTGGCCCTCTTCAACGCCCTCTGAGCCAGCGTCCTGAAGAAGGAAAGAGCTCAGAATGAAGCAAGTCAGATACAAAACGAAGAAGTAAATTGAAGAATTACAAGTAGCAGCGACAAGAACTTACTCTTCCTCTTCTTCCTCGGAGCTGAGAGCGGAGAAGTCAAATTCCGCTCCGGTGCGACGAGCTGGAGGAGTAGGCTCCCTCGGACGCTTGGCGGGTGCGGGGGCCGTGGCTCCAGAAGGCCCCGCTCCCGTTGTTGTGGCGGTAGGAGGCACTCCCGCGGCAACAGTGCTTGCCGCGGTGGAGCGTGTCGGGCGGCGAGGCGGCTGTTGGGCCGTCTGCCGCCCCGCCACTTCTCCTGTCTTGCGGAGACGTCTTCTTGGCGGGGCCGCGGGCTCCTCCCGCGGCAAGCTACTTGACGGCGGAGGGGAGGCGCCCCCGGCAGGCTCGTTCGGGTCAGCGTCGGGCTCGGCTTGCTCCTCCTCAACGGCGAACTCCTCTCGATCGACAAGGCTTGCCGCTTCGGCTGCCTCTGCCTCCTCGACGGAGAACCCAAACGCGCCGGCGGCGGCAGCTTCTGCCGCCTCCTCCAACCTTGTGGCGATGCGCGCCATCTCTTGCTCGGTGGTGTCGCGGGTGAGCCGCTTCTGCTCGTCACTTCTTCCAAGTTGTCGAAGAACTGCTGCACGACGTCGTCGGCGGGCTCCTGCCAAGTTGGAACGATTCCATGGGAATCGCACAACGGCATCATCGCGCGGATGCGGTCAAGCGGCGAGTTGTTGCACAAGGCACGACTCTTCGCAACATGAACCACTGGGTGATCGCATCGATCGCTTGAACAGCCCCGCAGCATGCCATCTAGCTCCAAGACAGTAAAGTTCCAGTTCAAACCCGGGCGCAGCCTCATGATGTCCGTCGCGTTTTGGAATTCCCAAGCAGGCCTCCCCCTCTCCTGCAAGGGCACAATGCGGCGGTGAAGGAAGTCCGCGCCAACTGCTCCTACAGTAAGCCCAGCATGCCTGAGGCGCAAGATCCTAGTCACGGCAATCTTCAACTTGGCATCCTCCGGCGCCAAGTTGCTCCAATCATTGCCGCGCACTATGGGAGTTCGGCGCAGGGCGGTAAAAGGCTGTGGCTCCTCCTCTATAATCCAACACCAGTCAGCTCTCCACTCCTCCCACTTGCTGCGCAGCTCTCCGTCAAGATATGCTTCCTTCTTGCCGATCCTGGAGATCCATGCAATTCCTCCGGCAAGCGGCTCTCCTCTCTCTACGCGGGGCATGAAGTAATGGCGGAAAAGTGCTACATTTGGGTGGACCCGACAAAGTTCTCGCAGAGGTGTGCGAAACGGCCATGGTGAGGACGGCGTTGGGGTGAAATCAAGGAGGCGGAGGCCATATGTGTTCATGACATCGCAAAAGAATTGAAAAGGCGGGCGAGCCCGCGATGGAAGAAAAAGCCAAGAAAGGGTACCCGACGGAAACCTTCTCGGATGTGGCGGCGGAGATCACCTCATGTGCGGATGCGCCTGCCTGCCTCCGTCGACGAAAAGGTAATACAGCTCCGCAGCTCCTTCCTGTCAAGCAGGGGATCGAAGAGGGCCCGCTCCTTCCGCAACGCCACGAGCCGCTGCGCCTTGGCCGATTTCACGCCTTTCCCCTTGTTGGCTTTTGGAGCCATGGAGGGAGGTGGTGGAGGAGGTCGACGGCGTTGGTGGCGCCGGTGGCAATGGGGGGGGGGGAGGCGGAGCGTCGCTTTCTTTGGACTTGAGAAGAAAGGGGGAGCGGCGGTGGTTTTTGATGTGACAGCAATGGCAAGTGGGCGTTCTGCCCCTGTTTCCCCTCCTTATAAGGGGGGATAGGGGGTGGGAGTTCCGCTTTTCCCATTAAAGAAAGCCCCCACGATCTCTCCCACGACGCCACGTCCGGAACGTGCTGCCTGTGGGGGACGTGGTGGGTCCGGCGAATAATCTGCGCGATCCAGGCCGCGTGCCTGCAGCCTTTGTTTTGGGCCTGGCCCAACAGAGCTTAGCGCCGTGTGTGGCCCAGGCCTGGGGCTCTGCCGGTGTACTAGAGTAGGGTACCCTAGTATCCCGAACTTCGTGCACGGACAGCCGCAGATACCAGCGGCGGGCTGGCCACGGTGACCGCTAAGGTCCTCAGCAGCTCCTTTGGAGCCATTCAAGAACAAAGTAATCAAGGCCCCGCAAGAGGAGCTTGCCGGGAAGGCCATCAAGGCACGAAGGAACAAGACCCGCAAGAGGAGCTTGCCGGAAGGCTTGGTGAGCGACAAGATCCCGGCGCGACAGGATTCGCGGCAAGGCGCTTGCCGCGGCAGGTAACCTCTCTTCATCTCCGCTCCAGCTCATCCGCCAACGTGTCGCCAGGGGTTTTCCCAGCACGCATGTCAATGGGCTGTGTGCAGCCAGGGAGCGGCGATAAGCGCGCCGACAAGCTACCATCATGGCAAACGGAGGCGCACTTGACGTGTTGCCTTAATCGTTTCAGCGACAGGACGGACATTTATGGCTCTTGTCCCTTGCCGTCGAGTTAGGTATAGATCATCGTGACACCTGCATAAAGCGGTGTACCAACCTCTGCTTTTCCTATTTTATCCTTATCTACGTACACCTGTGGTGACCCCTTTAGCCTATAAAAGGAGGCCCATGTGCAACGTAGAAAGGGGTTCGCTCCGGTTTAGTTCATTGACTCATTCGAGACTACACTCACTCAAAGCTAGGTTTTGTAGCTCCCATTGCTCCCCGGCAAGAACACAATACAATCAACCAAGCAGCAGAGGAGTTATATCTCCGGAGAGCTCCGAAGCTGGGTAAATCTGCTCGTGTGCATCGCCTCGATCCGCTCTTTGTGCATTCTCCGCCCCCCTCCGAACCACAAGGGACTCGGTCCCATAGGTGTTCGTGGGCCACGATCAGCTCCCCCGACACAGTCATATTCTCTTTATAATTGTACCATTAACTTTCTCTCGTGCATGCATGCACACACAGTACCAGTCGGCATTATCCATCGCACACATGCAATATTTTTCTTCAGGTCAGTCTCCCATGCATGCGCACACACACACACCTCCCCCTCCCCATCATACCGGGCATTCTTTATCTCTCACGTGCATGCGCAACGATCGATGTTCCTCTATGTGTGTGTATATATAGCTAGGTCTTTCACAGTTTTCCACACAAACTGATCAATCTATATATCTAGTGAGGTCTCATCCTCTTTCCCACGTCCACATCGATCAATCTATACCTCTCTATATAGGATTACATAGCTAATACACCCACATTAATTATATATCCAACGTCCCCCTCTCATCATCCATGACTCCGCTTCATCTGTCAGACGCGCGCACAGTGGCGAAGACAGGGGCAGCAAGGGCCGTGCCCCCCCTAACATCACTATATATCGAGGCTAATATGAATGTGATCATTAGACAATTGCTGGTAAAATGGTTGAAGTTGATGAATGGCCCTCCTCGTAAAGGATTAGCAATGCTTGGCCCCTAGCTCATTTATTTTTCATGGCTCCGCCACTGCGTGCAACAGCGCATGTTCTCGCCCCCACTCTTCAAATATCGATCTCGCAATTGTGCACTCCTTCATAGTCTCCCTCTACTTGGCCCCTCGCACCATCTTCTAGCCCCCACCGGATTTTGCCTCATGTACAATCTAGCAGATTCCATGGTTGAACTCAAGCATAATGCACAAACCTCTAAACACAAGTGCTTCTCCTTTGTTCTAGCATCTTCCGTATCCTAACTGCCCAAACTTTTTTCTAGTTGAATTGCCATTATTTGTTTTTACTTTATGCTTTACAACACACAGTTCCATGAATCACAAAATAGATCAAGGGCTTCTTTGATTCAAAGGATTCTCAAAGGAATTTTGGAGGATTCTAATCCTTAGGAATTTTTCCTATCTTGGTTGTTTGATTCGTAGGTTTGTAAACCATAGAAATTTTTCCATAGGATTCATTTGCACTAGATTTCATAGGAAACATCCCATCCACTCAAACCACTTTGAAAGAATCCTGCGTTTTTTCTATGCACAATCAAACACTCATAAAATCTGTAGGATTCAAGACGACATTCCACTCTAATCCCATGTTTTTCCTATTCCCGCGTTTTGGAAACCCTACGAATCAAAGAGGCCCTAGATTTTTTATAAAAAACTAATTTATTTTGAATGAGATGAACTATAAGAATTAAACGAAGGTCTACATCAGGCATATATGACTTAGAGCTTACATGCTATAGTGTGGTATTTATTCATAATTTGGTTGCCAAATCTGATGCGTGCAATGCACGTGTACCTTACTAGTACTTTGAGTATGTGCAAACATGTAAATTAGAATTCTAATGGCACGCTACACAGTGTCTCTTACAGTTCATGAAGCTACGTGGCACAGGTGGAGGCGTTGTCGCGACGTCCTTGTGTGGATTGATCACAATGACATGATGCTGCTTCTAGAAGAATGTACTCGTCCTCTCTGAGCCACACTGGCGGTACATGCACGAAGCGAAGATGTGCACGCACGCCACGCACGCACTCATTCCCTCACACGCACACGCGGGTACATGGGGTGATGCATTTTTGTATTAATATCCACCGCATGTGATAATTTGAGGTGTGTAAAGTCCTTCATTTCATTGATGGTCAATTAATACAGCGCATGCAAATTGAGTGGACGTGAGGGCGGAAGAAAGACAGTACTACTCCACTGCACGCATGCGAGTAGTTAAATCATGGGGTGCCAGTACTTTTGGTCTCCTTCATATTTTGTGCCAATTTTTGACCATATTTGTAAGTAACATAATATTTATGCATGTCATAAAAAGTGGCACAAGAAAAGGGGGCCAATAAACCAGGACGCAGGCAGCATGATCAATTTTTTCCAGGGCTACTATTGGTGGCCTTTGTATTTAAATATGGACGGAGTGGAGTAGTACTATCCTTATCTTAGCCTCGTAGGGCTCTCCCAGCGCCTAGGCTCGCCTCCCCGCCTCGCCCATCGGATCCCGCCATGGATAATCCCTTAGATCCCAGGATCCCGCGGGCTGCCCTCTCATTGCATGCCCGCAAAGACTGCCGCCTTTGAGTGAAACCCACATGTGTTTTAGAGGGGATCCATTGCTCTGGAATCACAGATCGGTGGTGCCGTAGGACATGCCAGGGCTGCATTTCAGGTGGTGGGCAGCAAGGGCAAATCGGATCGAGGAAGCGTCGCATCGATTGGAGAGAAGTTCCAAGGAGCTGCACCTGGTGATGACCCACAAGTATAGGGAATCTATAGTCCTTCCGATAAGTAAGAGTGTCGGACCCAACGAGGAGCAGAAGGAAATGGCAAGAGGTTTTCAGTAAGGTATTCTCTGCAAGCACTGAAATTATCAGAAATAGATAGTTTTGTGATAAGGTAATTTGTAACGGGTAACAAGTAATGAAAGTAAATAAGGTGCGGCAAGATGGCCCAATCCTTTTTGTAGCAAAGGACAAGCCTGGACGAACTCTTATATAGAGAAAAGCGCTCCCGAGGACACATGGGAATTATCGTCAAGCTAGTTTTCATCACGCTCATATGATTCGCGTTCGTTACTTTGATAATTTGGTATGTGGGTGGACCGGTGCTTGGGTGCTGCCCTTTCTTGGACAAGCATCCCACTTATGATTAACCTCTATTGCAAGCATCCGCAACTACAAAAGAAGTATTAAGGTAAACCTAACCATAGCATGAAACATATGGATCCAAATCAGCCCCTTACGAAGCAACTCATAAACTAGGGTTTAAGCTTATGTCACTCTAGCAACCCATCATCTACTTATTACTTCCCAATGCATTCCTCTAGGCCCAAACTATGGTGAAGTGTCATGTAGTCGACGTTCACATAAGACCACTAGAGGAAAGACAACATACATCTCATCAAAATATCGAAAGAATACCAAATTCACATGACTACTTATAGCAAGACTTCTCCCATGTCCTCAGGAACAAACGTAACTACTCACAAATCATATTCATGTTCATAATCAGAGGGGTATTTAATATGCATAAAGTATCTGAACATATGATCTTCCACCAAATAAACCAACTAGCATCAACTACAAGGAGTAATCAACACTACTAGCAACCCACAGGTACCAATCTGAGGCTTAGGGACAGAGATTGGATACAAGAGATGAACTAGGGTTTTAGAGGAGATGGGGCTGGTGAAGATGTTGATGGAGATTGACCCCCTCCCGATGAGAGGATCGTTGGTGATGATCATGGCTATGATTTCCCCATCCCGGAGGGAAGTTTCCCCGGCAGAACAGCTCTGCCGGAGCCCTAGATTGGTTCCGCCTCATGGCAGCGGAGTTTCTTCCCGAAAGCTTGCTTATGATTTTTTCCAGGGTAAAAGACTTCATATAGCAGAAGATGGGCACGGAGGCTCACCAGGGGCCCACGAGGCAAGGGGCGCCTGTGGGTAGGGCACGCCCCCCACCCTCATGGCCAGGGTGTGGGCCCCCTTTGGTACTTTCTTTCGCCAGTATTTTTTATTAATTCCAAAACGTGCCTCCGTGAAGTTTCAATACTTTTGGAGCTGTGCAGAATGGGTCTCTAATATTTGCTCCTTTTCCAGCCAAGAATTCCAGCTGCCGGCATTCTCGCTCTTCATGTAAACCTTGTAAAATAAGAGAGGATAGGCATAAGTATTGTGACATGATATGTAATAACAGCCCATAATGCAATAAATATTGTGTAAAAGCATGATGCTAAATGGACGTATCAACTCCCCCAAGCTTAGACCTCGCTTGTCCTCAAGCGAAAACCGATAACGAAAAATATGTCCACATGTTTAGAGATAGAGGTGTCGATAAAATAAAATACGTACGTGAGGGCATCATGATCATTGTTATAACAGCAACATATATGGATATTGTCATATGATCTCTTATGCTCATGTAATAATCTATTCACAATGTAAAGTATGAATCAGAAACTTCATTGAGAACTGACAAACTATAATCTCGGTCATTGAAGCAATTGCAATTTATCATAACATCGAAAAGAGTCAATATAAGAGCTTTTCAGCAAGTCCACATACTCAACTATCATTTAGTCTTTCACAATTGCTTACACTCACGCAATACTTATGGGTATGGAGTTTTAATAGGACACAGAGAAAGATAGGGGCTTATAGTGTTGCCTCCCAACCTTTTACCTCAAGGGTAATGTCAACAATAATAATTCATGCCAACTTACATCCAATTGGATATATATATCAGGATATTTCCAACACAAGGTGCTTGCCAAAGGATAAAATGTAAAAAGGAAAGGTGAAGATCACCATGACTCTTGTATAAGGTATCAGACAAAAGTAAAAGATAGGCCCTTCACAGAGGGAAGCAGAGGTTGTCATGTGCTTTTATGGTTGGATGCACGAAATCTCAATGGAAAAGAACGTCACTTTATATTGCCACTTGTGATATGGACCTTTATTATGCAGTCTGACGCTTTTATTTCTTCCACATCACAAGATCGTATAAAGCTTATTTTCTCCATAGTAATAAATCATACATATTTATAGAGCAATTTTTATTGCATACAACAATGACAACTTACTTGAAGGATCTTACTCAATCCATAGGTAGATATGGTGGACTCTCATGGCAAAACTGGGTTTATGGGTATTCGGAAGCACAAGTAGTATCTCTACTTGGTGCAAAGAATTTGGCTAGCATGAGGGGGGAAGGCAAGCTCAACATGTTGGATGATCCATGAAAATATACTTTATTTCAGATATAAGAAAACATAACACACTACGTTGTCTTCCTTATCCAACATCAACTCTTTAGCATCATATTTTAATGAGTGCTCACAATCATAAAAGATGTCCAAGATAGTATATTTATATGTGAAAACTTCTCTTTCTTTATTACTTCCTATTAATTGCAACGATGACCAAACTATGTTTGTCAACTCTCAACAACTTTTATTCATCATACTCTTTGTATGTGAAGTCATTACTCTCCATAAGATCAATATGGTCTGTTTTATTTCTTTTTGTTCTTTCTCTTTTCTTTTTAATTCCCTCACGATCATAGCAAGATAACCAAGACCTTGACTCAACACTAATCTTTATTATATATAGCTCACGGACTCGATTACATAGAAGGATCATAAGGCAAAACTCAAAACTAAATCATACTAAAAGTTTATTCTACTAGATCAAGATATTACCAAAAGGATCGAACTAAGAAATACGCTAAAGATAGGAGTGTGATGGTGATACGATACCGGGGCACCTCCCCCAAGCTTGGCAGTTGCCAAGGGGAGTGCCCATACCCATGTGATTATATCTCTTTCCTCGGGGGTGGTGATGATGGAGTTGTTGATGAAGATAACTGTGCCTTTAGCTTTTTCATATTGTAATTGAGAAGAGCAATTTCCTCCTTCAAATCATCGACCTCAGATTCCAGCTTCAAAATCTTGTCACATAAATCCCCTTTGCTTTTCTGCCGAAAATGAGAAGGAATAGATTGGTTGTTAGACAGTTTAGCCCTCTTAGGGGGACTAGACTTCTTGAACTTCACATGCATCTCCCCAGGTTGAGGTAGAGTAACATCCTCCTCCTCTGAACTTGAATCATTGATCCTTCTCGAATGAGCATCCTCCTCATCATCCGTAGTTCGACCACAATGAGATAGATCCCCATAGGTCTTTGGGTCAGCAATGAGATGTGAGACATAGCTCTCTCCGTTGGAGTCCTGAGATGACATCTTGCTCTAAATCTGCAACAGAAACAGCTCGAAACAAAAACAAAGGATATTTGCGTGGTACGGCGGTCAAAAACCTTCGGGAGATTATATAATGAATTTTTACCGACCGAAAGAAGTACTGTGCAAGAAAACGGAGTCCGGAGGGCACACGAGGTGCCCACGAGGCAGGGGGCGCGCCCAGGGGGGTAGGGCACGCCCTCCACCCTCGTGGCTACCTCATGTCCCTTTCGGACTACTTCTTATTTTCCTATTTTCTTAAACATTCCAAAATGGAGAAAAATTGCTATTAGAACTGTTTTGGAGTCAGTTTACTTACCGTACCACATACCTATTCCTTTTCGGAGTTTGACGCGTTCTGGAAAGTGTCCCTTATGTATTCCTCCGGGGTTACAGTTTCAATAACATTGGTTTCAACATTTATAGGATTACCTGAGATATAATGTTTGATTCTTTGACCGATCACCACCTTTGGATTTGTGCCTTCGAAGTTGTTGATTTTTATGGCACCAGAACGATAGACCTCCTCGATAACGTAAGGGCCTTCCCATTTAGAGAGATGTTTTCCTGCACAAAAACCTTAAACGAGAGTTAAATAGCAACACATAATCACCTACATTAAACTCACGCTTTTGTATCCTTTTGTCATGCCATCTTTTAACTTTTTCTTTAAACAATTTGGCATTCTCATAGGCCTGGGTTCTCCATTCATCTAGTGAGCTAATGTCAAATAACCTCTTCTCACCGACAAGCTTGAAATCATAGTTGAGCTCTTTAATGGCCCAATATGCCTTATGTTCTAGTTCGAGAGGTAAGTGACATGCTTTTCCATAAACCATTTTATATAGAGACATACCCATAGGATTTTTATATGCATTTTTGTAGGCCCATAATGCATCATCAAGTTTCTTGGACCAATTCTTTCTAGATCTATTAACAGTCTTTTGCAAAATTAATTTGAGCTCTCTATTACTCAATTCTACTTGACCACTAGACTGTGGGTGATATTGAGATGCAATTCTATGATTAACATCATACTTAGCAAGCATTTTACGAAAGGCACAATGAATAAAATGTGAACCACCATCAGTCATTAGATATCTAGGGACTCCAAACCTCGGAAAAATAACTTCTTTCAGCATCTTAATAGAGGTATTATGATCAGCACTACTAGTTGGAATAGCTTCTACCCACTTAGTAACATCATCAACAGTAACTAAAATATGTGTATACCCGTTAGAGGAAGGAAACGGTCCCATATAATCAAAGCCCCAAACATCAAATGGTTCAATAGCAAGTGAATAGTTCATAGGCATTTCTTGATGTCTAATAATATTACCAATTCTTTGACATTCATCACAAGATAAGACAAACTTACAGGCATCTTTGAAGAGAGTAGGCCAATAAAACCGGATTGCAATACCTTATGCGCAGTTCTATCTCCGGCGTGGTGTCCTCCATAAGCTTCGTAGTGACACTTGCGTAGGATATGTTCCTGTTCATGCTTAGGTATACACCGTCTAATAACACCATCTACTCCTTCTTTATAAAGGCGTGGGTCATCCCAGAAGTAATGTCTTAAATCATAGAAAAACTTTTCTTTTGCTGGTATGTGAAACTAGGTGGTATAAATTTAGCAACAATGTAATTAGCATAATTAGCATACCATGGAGCAATATGAGAAGCATTTACGACAGCTAATTGTTCATCAGGAAAGCTATCATCAATAGGTAGTGGGTCATCAAGAACATTCTCTAACCTAGACAAGTTGTCTGCAACGGGGTTCTCAGCTCCCTTTCTATCAATAATATGCAAATCAAATTCTTGTAACAAGAGAACCCATCTAATAAGTCTAGGTTTAGCATCTTTCTTTTCCATAAGATATTTAATAGCAGCATGATCAGTGTGAACAGTTACTTTAGAATCAACAATATAAGGTCTGAACTTATCACAAGCAAATACAACTGCTAAAAATTCTTTTTCAGTAGTAGCATAATTTCTCTGGGCATTGTCTAGAGTTTTACTAGCATATTGGATAACATTAATTTCTTATCAACTCTTTGTCCTAGAACAACACCTACAACATAGTCACTAGCATCACACATAGTTTCAAAGGGTAAGTTCCAATCAGGTGGCTAAAAAATAGGTGCAGAAATCAATGCTTTATTAAGTATTTCAAATGCTTCTACACAATCATCATCAAACACAAAAGGAATATCTTTTTGTAAGAGATTAGTAAGAGGCCTGGAGATTTTAGAGAAGTCCTTAATGAACCTCCAATAAAAACGGGCATGACCAAGGAAACTTCTCATACCTTTAATGTCCTTGGGACACGACATCTTTTCAATAGCATCAACTTTAGCTTTATCAACTTCAATACCTCTTTCAGAATTTTTATGCCCCAAGACAATACCTTCATTTACCATAAAGTGGCACTTCTCCCAATTCAAGACAAGGTTAGTTTCTTCACATCTCTGCAGAACTCGATCAAGGTTGCTCAAGCAATCATCAAAAGAAGTTCCATATACGGAGAAATCATCCATGAAAACATCAACAATCTTTTCACAAAAATCAGAGAATATAGCCATCATGCATCTTTGAAAGGTAGCAGGTGCATTACATAAACCAAAAGGCATACGTCTATAAGCAAAGGTACTGAAAGGGCAAGTAAAAGTGGTCTTCTCTTGATCCTCTTTTGACACAGGTATTTGAGAGAAATTGGAATAACCATTTAGAAAGCAAAAATGTGTATGTTTGGATAATCTTTCTAGAATTTGATCAATAAAAGGTAAAGGGTAATGATCCTTTTTAGTAGCTTTATTTAATTTGCGGAAATTAATTACCATTCTATAGCCTGTAATAATTCTTTGTGGGATCAATTCATCTTTATCATTAGGAACAACAATAATACCTCCCTTCTTAGGGACACAATGGACAGGACTTACCCACTGACTATCAGCAACGGGATAAATTATACCTGCCTCCAGAAGCTTTAGTATTTCTTTTCTTACCACTTCTTTCATCTTAGGATTTAACCGTCATTGATCAACAACCGGTTTAGCGTCTTTCTCCAATTTAATTTGGTGTTGGCGTAGAGTGGAACTAATGCCCTTAAGATCATCAAGAGTATATGTAATAGCAGCACCGAGCTTCTTCAGAGTTTTCAATAATCTCTTTTCTTCATGCTCTGAAAGGTTAGCACTAATAATAAAAGGATATATCTTCTTTTCATCGAGATAAGCATATTTAAGAGTATCAGGTAACGGTTTAAGCTCAAACGCGGGATCACCCTTGGGTGGAGGAGGGTCCCCTAGGATTTCAACAAGCAAGTTGTGTTTCAAAATAGGTCCCTATTTAAAGAATACTTCATCTATTTCCCTTCTTTCATTCATAAAAATATCATTTTCATGGTCGAGCAAATATTGTTCTAAAGGATCATTAGGAGGCACGGCAATAGAAGCAAGACCAATAATTTCATATTTACTAGGCAATTCCTCATCACGGGGTTGTCTATGAAATTTAGCGAAATTAAACTCATGAGACATATCCCCCAAACCAATAGTAACATCCTTTTTACACTCTATCTTAGCATTAACAATATTCAAGAAGGGTCTACCAAATATGATGGGGCAAAAGCTATCTTGTGAGGAACCAAGAACAAGAAAATCAGCAGGATATTTAAATTTAACTTTCCCACACAAGAATTCAACATCTCTAACAATCCCAACTGGTGCAATAGTGTCTCTATTAGCAAGCTTAATTGTGACATCAATTTCCTCTATCTCAGCAGGTGCAATTTCATGCATAAATTCTTTGTATAAGGAATGAGGTATCGCACTTGCACTAGCACCCATATCACATAAGCCATGATAGCAATGATCTCCTATTTTAACAGAAATAACAGGCATGCCTAAAACATGTCTATGTTTATTTTTAGCATCAGGTCTAGCAATTCTAGCAGCTTCATTGCAGAAGTAAATAACATGCCCATCAATATTATCAGCCAAGAGATCTTTAACCATAGCAACACTAGGTTCAACTTTGATTTGCTCAGGGGGTTTGGGTGTCCTAATATTACTTTTGTTGACCACAGTTGAAGCTTTAGCATGATCCTTTATTCTAACAGGAAAAGGTGGTTTCTCGATATAAGCAGTAGGAACGACAGGATCATTATAAGTGATAGTCTTTTCTTCAACTTTAATAGGTGCAACTACTTTTATTTCAATGGGAGGATTATATTTAAACCACTTCTCCTTAGGGAGATCAACATGAGTAGCAAAGGATTCACAGAAAGAAGCTACTATCTCAGAGTCAAGTCCATTGTTAGTGCTAAATTCACGAAAAGCATCGGTATCCATAAAAGATTTAACACAATCAAACTTAGGTGTTATACCTGACTCCTTACCTTCGTCGATCCCATTTGAATTCAATAGTCTTCATCATAAAAGAGCCAGTACAAGAAGTATCGAGCATGGAGCGATTATTGAGAGAAAGCCGAGCATAAAAATTTTGAATAATCATTTCTCTTGAGAGCTCATGATTAGGGCATGAATATAACATTGACTTAAGCCTCCCCCAAGCTTAAGCGATGCTTTCTCCTTCGCGAGGCAAAAATTATATATGTAATTATCATCACGATGAACAAGATGCATACTGTCGGTGTCAAAACCGGCGGATCTCGGGTAGGGGGTCCCGAACTGTGCATCTAGGCGGATGGTAACAGGAGACTAGGGACACGATGTTTTACCAGGTTCGGTCCTCTCGATGGAGGTAAAACCCTACTCCGCTTGATTAATATTGATGATATGGGTAGTACAAGAGTAGATCTACCACGAGATCGTAGAGGCTAAACCCTAGAAGCTAGCCTATGGTATGATTGTTGTTCGCCCCACGGACTAAAACCCTCCGGTTTATATAGGCACCAAGAGGGTTAGGGTTACACAGTCGGTTACAATGGTAGGAGATCTACATATCCAGATCGCCAAGCTTGCCTTCCACGCCAAGGAAAGTCCCATACGGACACGGGGACGAAGTCTTAAATCTTGTATCTTCATAGTCCAGAGTCCGCTATCCGGACACCCCTAATCCAGACTCCTTAGTAGCCCCTGAACCAGGCTTCAATGACGACGAGTCCGGCAAGATATTGTCTTGGCATTGCAAGGCGGGTTCCTCCTCCGAATTCTTCATAGAAGATTTTGAACACAAGGATAGTGTCCGGCTCTGCAAAATAAATTCCACATACCACCGTAGAGAGAATACTATTTACACAAACTCAATCTGCTGACGTATTCCGCAGCGTGACATCACACCACACCACAGCCAAGCCTTTATTCGAATCATTTTCACTGTCCCACCTCAGCGCGTTTAGCAAGGTGGTTTCCTTGGCACGTCTTGTCAAAGCAGAGATCATGTCCCCTTATTCCGGGATTCTCATCAATACGGGCGTGGGTAACCCAACCGCACCATTGATTACGACGCTTGGGAGATAAGCGAGTTTTATCAGGCCGGTGGGGACGCATAGCTTTGTCCGTCCATATAAGGGATAAGGATCCACTTTTCACAGGTGCCTTCTTCCTCCTTTGCTCATCCATTTCACAAGACTTGAGCTCTAGCGCCCAAGTCCGCACATCCCACCTCAACCTTCTCCAACTATGTCCGGAGCGGGAGGCAAGTGGATGGCCTCCTCCGTCACGGAGGGGCACATCAAAAACCTGCGAAAGGCCGGATACTTGTCTGACGACATCGCGCATCGGCTCCCCGACAAGGGGCAGATCATCCCCACCCCAGGCCCCATGAGAGGGTGGTGTTCCTCCCCCACTTCCTCCACAGACTAGGTTTTCCACTTCACCCATTTGTCCGGGGGCTCATGTTCTACTACGGCCTAGATTTCCACGATCTGGCCCTGAATTTCATCCTCAACATCTCGGCATTCATCATCGTGTGCGAGGCCTTCCTCTGCATCCAGCCCCACTTCGGCTTATGGCTGAAGACCTTCAATGTCAAGCCGAAGGTAGTGGGCAGCCGCCAAGCGGAGTGCGGAGGTGCCATGGTGGGCAAGATGGCCAACGTCCTATGGCTCGAGGGCTCCTTCATGGAGACCATAAAGGGGTGGCAATCGGGGTGGTTCTACATCACCGAGCCGCGCGACTCTAAATGGGCAGCGGCTCCCGAATTCCGATCTGGCTTCCCTACACGGATCACCTCATGGAAAGAGACGGGCCTGACGTGGGGTAATTCGGAAGAGCTGACCGGACTCCAAACCTGCGTCCAAAACCTGGTGGACAAGAAGCTCAAGCTTGTCAACGTAGTCCAGGTTATGCTCATCCGCCGGATCCTCCCATGCCCGCAACGGGCCTTCAACTTGTGGGAGTTTGATCCGGCACAGCACCGAACCTTGAGCCGGCTCTTCGACACTACGTACGAAGATGCCTGGAAG
Source organism: Aegilops longissima (assembly GCA_021605205.1). Classification (NCBI taxonomy): domain Eukaryota; kingdom Viridiplantae; phylum Streptophyta; class Magnoliopsida; order Poales; family Poaceae; genus Aegilops; species Aegilops longissima. The sequence continues at coordinate 496,200,474 of CM038679.1, read as the reverse complement.
GTGCTGTTCAAGGGTGCCGAGGCTCCCGCATCCGCTACCGAAGATCGCGGATTCAGCTCATGCATCAAGCCAGCGAGGTAAGCTATTTTACCCTTTACGGGACTCTTTTTCATAGTTTGACTCTATGCGGATCTAAAACTCCTCACCTTTGACAGACTGGCGGAAGACGCTCGGACAAGTTGACTGTCCGGTTCCCTTGCCAGAAGACCCAGCGGGTGCCCGATTGACGGGGCTGCTGGTTCCGGCACCTTACATGGTGCCGGAGAAGAAGGCCATGGGAACTCGAAGGAGTTCCCGACGCCATGTGTTGTCGGACTCATCGTCCGATGACTCCGAGGCGGACTCCTCCCGCGAGGACAAGGAGGAGGAAAAGAGGCCTCTCCCCCAGTGGGGGGGGGAGAAGAAAAGGAAGGCCGCCCCAACTGGGGAGGCCGGAGGGTCCAAGAAGGGAAGGACCCTTCCTCTGGACTACACCACCAACGCCGATGATGGCGAAGAGGAGTGGCCACCGAGGACCAAGCCCCTGGCGAAATCTTAAGTGTCCAGACACCAGAATAACTCATGGCGTTCCATTTGTCGCACACCATCTTCTAACGCCTAATATAACCATGCAGCCTGCCCAAGGACGGGCTCGACGCTCCGATGAGCGGCTCCCTGGATTCGTCGGATGTGAATAGCACCTCACTTCCGACCGCCTCGTCTCCTCCCGCCGCGGATGGCGCCGAGGTGGAGTCCCAAGAGGGACCTAGCCAGGAGGAGGTGGCCCTGGAGGCGCCTCAAGGCGACCTCCCGGACTCCAAGTGCAAAGGGGATAAAACCCCGAAGGGATTTAAGTCCGCCCTGTCGGACTCGCATCGAACCGGTGGTTCCGAATCCGCAGGCGACCCTTTCGTAAGAAGGACAAGACTGCGACGCGGTGACCTCCGTCCAACCGGAGGCACCGGATAATTTGATGGAGGCGCTTAACAGCGCTTCCATCGACTAGGGGCACCGCACTGTTATGAGTGTGGTGATCGAGAAAGTTCATCCGCCAAGAGCGGGCTGGTGAAGCTCGTGCCAGCCTTCTAACAGGCTTTGAGGTATGTATTTAAGATATGTAAAAATATTACCGCATAGACAGAGCCCTCGATGCTCAGTTTGGTGTTCGGAAAGAAAAGCGAAATGAGGATCTAAAAGATATACGCAGGAGTCTAACATAAGTATGTCAATATGGGAATGCAGGCTGCTTTGACGACCACCGCCAGACCGATCATGGAGGTTGATGCATTGAAGCGAGCCTCGAGCGGTCCGAGAACGAGCTCGGCCTTGCCAAAAGCAGCCCGAGGACAAGGAAGGTAAGTAATACCTTATGGGAGTATTTAAAAGATGTCGTTGCAAAAAATGACAAGAATAACGTGAATACTGCAGGGGCAATGAACGAGGTGGCGACCCTGAAGGAAGCGGTGTCCAAGGCTGAAAGCAATGCGGCAATGAGCGCACTGAGCGAGAGAAGCAGGAGGCGCGGGTGGCGGAGGTGCGGCAAGAGCTCCGTGCTCGTGGAAAAACACGAGTTTGGAGCGTGACTCAAAGACTCGAGAGTCCGAGCTTGCCTCAGCCCTTGAGAGCGCCAAAGCCGCTAAGGCCGAAACCCAAAAAGCCCTCCAAGAAATTGAATCATTAAAGAAGATAGCAGTGGGTAAGGCATTCTTTATGCAAAGCAAGCATGTGAAAGTGAATTACCTATTACTTACCCGAATCCGGAGCTCTCCAGGAGCATTCGCAGATCTGCCCCGCAGTGTGTCCGATGGTGCCGCATTCTACCGAGCCGAGGAGGGAAGCTCGACGGAGAAGGTGTTCTGGTCTCAGTATGCTGAGGCGGGACACCCGGTGCCCTTAAGCGACCAGTTGAAGCAGCTGGTCAAGCTCCATAAGGTGGTTGAACAGGCCATGAAGGGCCTCATAGTTTGGCTGTGGCCTAAGGAAGCCATGCCTGGGAGCTACTTCGGGCTGGTGAGGCGGCTGGTGGACGCATGTCCATGGGTTGAAGTCGTCAAGTGCTCCGTCTGCATCGAAGGTGCCCGTAGGGCCCTTGCCCGTGCTAAGGTGCACTGGGGCAAGATGGACGTTGAGAAGCTTGCGACGGACGGACCACCACCGGGCAAGGAGCATCGCAAGCCTGAAATGTATTATGAGGGCGTCCTGAAGGGTGCCCGCCTTATAGTGGGTGAATGCTCCAAAGATGTAATTTTTTAGTAGACTCGCATTTGTTATCTTGTACGCTGAAAACTTGTTCATATGCGCTAAGCAACACTTTTGAATTTAAAATATTACCTTCTATGCGGCCGTGTATTAAATTTGAGAGATGGCGAGTCGTCGGCTTCAGCCCCCATGCCACGAGTCGTTGGGGTGTTCGGGATAAACTTGAGCGCTCTTGTTCCCATTCTTGGGTCCTTCAAGGAGGCGCCAACGCAACGTAACAAGGCAACCGGACTATAATGCTTGAACACTCTCACTTAGCCATAGAATTCTATAATTTTAAATTTCGTGAAGCCCCGGTATTCGAAGACCGATTTGGGCGCTATCCACGCCTAGGCCGGACAATGCCGACTCCTCGCTCTAAGCGCATAAGTCTTTAGGGACTCGAAAACCTCTCGAAGAGCGATCGCTCTCGCCCTATCATGACGGTCAGTTTTAGCTTTCTCCACTGAGGTGCTTAACCCAGCTCAACCGGGGCACAATCGCAGTGGTTCTCCCAGCGCTACCTTAGCCGATATAACGGAACATAAGGTACCAATACATGGGAGCCGGGCAAACCCAACTATTGACCCAAGACATGATTCGGAGCCGATGCATATAATGCTATAAGTTCGGGGTGCCGCACTTGTGAAAGTGTTCGGACTTATCACACCATATTGTGGGGTACTTAAGCCCCTGGTGTATTGCCCGTACCAAAGTGTACGGTTGCACAATGTCATAACTGAACATATATATATGGAAAAAAGGAATTCAATAATAGGCAGAAGCTATGTATTGTTTATTCAAAAGGGCTGCGAAGAGCGAACGATACAAATAGTGCAATAATCAAGGGACGGACTTTTAACATGTCCCCTCTCGTGGGTAAGCTACGGATGGTATGTAAAACAGGTATCTTGCTCGTAATAGAGACCACTGGACACTCGACGTAGCTTTCGCTTCCTCGGCTGTTGCATCGTGTGTTGGCGATTCTCTTTGCGGACAGGGCTTCGTGAGAACGGATTCCTGAAAGTAAAAGGAAAGAAGAAAAGAAAAGAATGACACAATCGGGAGCCCCTGGTGCGGTCGAGCCGGATTCTGGGCATGCCGTGGTCGTGCCCCTCCCCCTATGCCCATGGTATTTCCAGAGCGTAATTATGTACGCGTAGTACTAGTTTCACAATTTCACGAGGGCTGGGGTTTGGGCCGCATTGTTATGCGTGCTCGGAACGTGCCAGGCGGTCTTGTTGTAGGTTACTCCGGGCGCGCTTGACGGTGTCCGGACGTTTAATAGTCGGACTCGTGAATTGCCTTAAGAGGCTGCTTTGTACTTCCGCCGCGAGGGCCGCCATATGCTCCTCCGTCCGGAGAGAGCGTTCGGTGTTTCCATTGACCGTAATGACTCCTCGAGGACCTGGCATCTTGAGCTTGAGATATGCGTAGTGCGGCACCGCATTGAACTTTTTGCAATGCGGTTCGTCCGGCAGAAGGCGTGATAGCCGCCTGCGGAACGGGACTATGTCGAAGATTAACTCTCGCCGGAAGTTATCCGGGATCCAAGACCACTTCAAGTGTAATCGAGCCTGCACAGTTGGCCTCTACACTGGTATGACGCCTTTAAAGGTCGTCTTTGTGGGTTTAATCCTTGATGGGGCTATGCCCATTTTGCGCACTGTATCCTGATAAAGCAGGTTCAGGCTGCTGCCGCCGTCCATTAGGACTCTAGTGAGGTGAAATCCGTCAATGATTGGGTCTAGAACCAATGCGGCGAATCCGCCATGGCGGATGCTAGTGGGGTGGTCCCTTCGATCAAAAGTGATCGGGCAGGAAGACCACGGGTTGAACTTTGGGGCGACTGGCTCCATCGCATATACGTCCCTTAGTGCACGCTTTCGCTCCCTTTTGGGTATGTGGGTTGCGTATATCATGTTCACCGTCTGCACTTGCGGTGGGGAAGCCCTTCTGTCCTCTATTGTTCGGAGGCCGGGGCTCCTCCTCGTCATCGCTATGCAGCCCCTTGTCATTATTTTCGCATTTAACTTGCTCGCTGCTTGAACACCCAACAATCCCTGTTGGTGTGGTTGGCTAGTTTTTGGGGTGCCGTGTATCCGCACGAGCGATCGAGTATTCGGTCCAAATTGGGACGGGCCCGAGTATTTATTTTAAATGGCTTTTCCACTGACGGGTTTAGAGCCTCTGAATCCGGCATTGGCTGCCGTATCCTCAGCATTATCACCGTTAATGTGGCGCTTGTGCTTGTTGCGACGCGACCTGCAATTGCTGTCCTTGGTATCCGAATTACCAGGGCTCTTGGTCATGTTGTTACTACGAGCTAGCCAGCTGTCCTCTCCCACGCAAAAGTGGGTCATGAGTGTTGTGAGGGCTGCCATGGATTTCGGCTTTTCCTGTCCTAGGTGCCGGGAAAGCCACTCGTCGCGGATGTTGTGTTTGAAGGCTGCAAGGGCCTCTGCATCCGGACAGTCGACGATTTGATTTTTCTTGGTTAGGAACCGTGTCGTAATTGTCCGCCAATTCCTCAGCTCTTGAATTATGTGGATTAGGTCATCGGCGTCTGGTGGTCGCACATATGTGCCCTAGAAATTGTCGAGGAATGCGGCTTCCACGTCTTCCGAACAACCAATTGACTTTGCTGGCAAGCTGTTAAGCCAATGTCGGGCTGGCCCTTTAAGCTTGAGTGGGAGGTATTTGATGGCATGTAGATCATCACCGCTGGCCATGTGGATGTGAAGGAGATAGTCCTCGATCCAAACCGCAGGATCTGTTGTGCCATCGTATGATTCAATGTTTACGGGTTTGAAACCCTCAGGGATTTGATGATCCATCACTTCATCTGTGAAGCATAGTGGGTGTGCGGCACCTCTGTATTGGGCTATATCACGACGCAGCTCAAATGAGCATTGTCTATTGTGTTCGCCCGGCCGAGTTGCCATATCCGGCGTGTGACGGTTATAAATCACGTGTCGTAAAGCGCCCATGCGATCCGTGAGATCGATCTTGTTTGCCTTGCCTTGTCCTCCAATATATCTCGCAGGTCCGCGCATTTCACCATGCCTTGGTATTTTTGAGCGGCGCCGGTGCGGCTTGAGTTGAGGGCCGAGTGGCTCTTCGTCGTGGGCCACGAGGTGGCGGTCACCAGATATCACGCTGGTGATGTAGGTTTGGGTGCTTCCTCCTCTAATCGGGTAGCAGCCTGCCTTTTGGGTAGCTCTTGGAGGGGCACTCGAGTTCATACTCTTCGCTGCAAGGACTTGAGTCCATCTGCTGCCTAGCAAGTCTTGGTCAGCTCTAAGTGTTGCTGCTTTTCTTGAGGCTGCTTGCCGTGGCTATAAGCCTGCGTTTGAAACGCTCTTGTTCGACGGGATCCTCGGGCACGCAATTAATTCGTCGTCGAGGCTTGCCTCATCTTGGAGGGAGGCATGTAATTATCGTCCTCTACCTCTCTTTCGCCACTCTCTCATGAGGGCTGGCTTCTCCATCCTCCTGCGATGAATCCGCTTGAGGGGTTGTCTTCGACTGCTCGGGTGTTATTGTCTCCGTGCGGAATCACCATTTTTGCTGTGGCGGGATTTAGAGCGGCGCCACGACTTGGCGCTTAGGCTGTTTCTTGAGAGGTCATCCTCCGCTGTTCCATCGCCATTCCCATCTTTTGGGATGTACACCATGTATATCTCGTATGACGAGGTGGCCTTCCAGTGCCCTGTGGGCGCTGGTTCTAAGTCGTCTCCTGCATCGTCGTCCATACCGTCGATGTCTTCGGAGTCGAAGTCAAGCATGTCGGTTAAATCATCGACAGTGGCTACGAAGTGGGTGGTGGGAGGGCTTTGAATTTCTTCGTCTTCCGCATCCCAACCTTCCTGACCAAAATCCGGCCAGGGCTCTCCTGATAAAGAGAGAGACTTTAGCGAATTCAGGATGTCGCCAAAGGGCGGGTGCTGAAAGATCTCCGCGGCAGTGAATTCCATGATTGGCGCCCAATCGGATTCGATTGGCGGGGGCGCGGAAGGCTCGGAGTCCGGAGAGGAGTCCGGCACCTTGGAGCCACGAAGCCGCAAGGACGGTAGGTGTACGGCTCAATCGCCCAGAGATCGCTGACCCCGAGGCGGTGTCCAGCCACCCGTCCTCGATCGGCGAGAGGCTCGAGCTAAAGGTCGGAGCGGACACTGGTGCGGCCTCCAGGACACTGTTCGGCGGCAGAGCTAGATCATGCCCCTCGTGACAGTGCGGCGCGCTTGGCTGTGGCTCGAACCCATCAAAAATCAAGTCTCCGCGGACGTCAGCCATGTAGTTCAAACTTGGAGCGCATCGTTGTTGAATACGAAGATCTGCTCCAGATGGCCAAGCGAATTGGCCCGCAGTGCAAAGCCGCCGAATACGAAGATCTATCCGGGGAGAAAAGTCTCACCTTGGAGCGCATCGTTGTTGATGATCGGAGGAGCCATCGGGCCTAAAGATGACAACACAGAGGAACTCACAATGAAAGCACCAATGTCAGTGTCAAAACCGGCGGATCTCGGGTAGGGGGTCCCGAACTATGCGTCTAGGCGGATGGTAACAGGAGACTAGGGACACGATGTTTTTACCCAGGTTCGGGCCCTCTCGATGGAGGTAAAATCCTACTCCTGCTTGATTAATATTGATGATATGGGTAGTACAAGAGTAGATCTACCATGAGATCAGAGAGGCTAAACCCTACAAGCTAGCCTATGGTATGATTGTTGCTCGTCCCCACGGACTAAAACCCTCCGGTTTATATAGGCACGAAGAGGTTAGGGTTACATGAGTCGGTTACAATGGTAGGAGATCTACATATCCGTACGCCAACCTTGCCTTCCACGCCAAGGAAAGTCCCATCCGGACACATGACGAAGTCTTCAATCTTGTATCTTCATAGTCCAGGAGTCCGGCCAAAGGTCATAGTCCGGCTATCCGGATACCCCCTAATCCAGGACTCCCTCACATACGATAAAACTTCTGATGAAATTCCAATTTCAATCGGTTGTAGTTCCATGATCCCATATCATCACATAGCCTAAACGATGTCAATGCCTCTCACTTTTAAGATAAAGGGAAGACCCTCTTCTTGATAACATCCTCGGGCATACCTGCAAGCTTAAATAGTCCACAAACTTCATCCACATAGATTAGGTGCAAATCGGGATGTACTGTTCCATCACCTGTAAAAGGATTAGATAGCAGTTTCTCTATCATACCCGAAGGAATTTCAAAGTAAACATTTTCAGTAGGTTCAGTAGGTTGAGGAGCAACTCTTTTCTCTACTGTTCGGGGTGAAGATACCCCGAACAAGCCCCTCAAAGGATTATGTTCCATAGTAACAAGTGATAGTAAATTTCAGCACACTATATAAATTTTTCCTTACCAAAGCGCTTCACTCCCGGCAACAATACTTGAGAAAAGAGTCTTGATGACCCACAAGTATAGGGGATCTATCGTAGTCCTTTCGATAAGTAAGAGTGTCGAACCCAACGAGGAGCAGAAGGAAATGACAAGCGGTTTTTAGTAAGGTATTCTCTGCAAGCACTGAAATTATCGGTAACAGATAATTTTGTGATAAGGTAATTTGTAACAGGTAACAAGTAATGAAAGTAAATAAGATGCAGAAAGATGGCCCAATCCTTCTTGTAGCAAAGGACAAGCCTGGACAAACTCTTATATAGATAAAAGCGCTCCCGAGGACACATGGGAATTATCGTCAAGCTAGTTTTCATCACGCTCATATGATTCGCGTTCGTTACTTTGATAATTTGGTATGTGGGTGGACCGGTGCTTGGGTGCTGCCCTTTCTTGGACAAGCATCCCACTTATGATTAACCTCTATTGCAAGCATCCGCAACTACAAAATAAGTATTAAGGTAAACCTAACCATAGTATGAAACATATGGATCCAAATCAGCCCCTTACGAAGCAACTCATAAACTAGGGTTTAAGCTTCTGTCACTCTAGCAACCCATCATCTACTTATTACTTCCAATGCCTTCCTCTAGTCCCAAACCATGGTGAAGTGTCATGTAGTCGACGTTCAAATAACACCACTAGAGGAAAGACAACATACATCTCATCAAAATATCGAACGAATACCAAATTCACATGACTACCTACAGCAAGACATCTCCCATGTCCTCATGAACAAACGTAACTACTCACAAATCATATTCGTGTTCATAATCAGAGGGGTATTAACATGCATAAAGGAACTGAGCATATGATCTTCCACCAAATAAACCAACTAGCATCAACTACAAGGAGTAATCAACACTACTAGCAATGCACAGGTACCAATCTGAGGCTTAGGGACAAAGAGTGGATACAAGAGATGAACTAGGGTTTTAGAGGAGAAGGTGTTGGTGAAGATGTTGATGGAGATTGACCCCCTCCCAATGAGAGGATCATTGGTGATGACGATGGCGACGATTTCCCCCTCCCGGAGGGAAGTTTCGCCGGCAGAACAGCTCTGCCGGAGCCCTAGATTGGTTCCGCCAAGGTTCCACCTCGTGGCGGCGGAGTTTCTCCCCGAAAGCTTGCTTATGATTTTTTTCCAGGGTAAAAGACTTCATATAGCAGAAGATGGGCACCAGAGGCCTACCAGGGGGCCCACGAGGGAGGGGGGCGGGCCCAGGAGGGTAGGGCGCGCCCCCACCCTCGTGGCCAGGGTGTGGGCCCCCTCTGGTACTTTCTTTCGCCAGTATTTTTATTAATTCCAAAACGTGCCTCCGTGAAGTTTCAGGACTTTTGGAGCTGTGCGGAATAGGTCTCTAATATTTGCTCCTTTTACAGCCCAGAATTCCAGCTGCCGGCATTCTCCCTCTTCATGTAAACCTTGTAAAATAAGAGAGGATAGGCATAAGTATTGTGACATGATGTGTAATAACAGCCCATAATGCAATAAATATCGACATAAAAGGATGATGCAAAATGGACGTATCACCTGGTGATAACCCACAAGTATAGGGGATCGCAACAGTTTTCGAGGGTAGAGTATTCAACCCAAATTTATTGATTCGACACAAGGGGAGCCAAAGAATATTCTCAAGTATTAGCAGTTGAGTTGTCAATTCAACCACACCTGGATAACTTAGTATCTGCAGCAAAGTATTTAGTTGCAAAGTAATATGATAGTAGTGGTAACGGTGGCAAAAGTAACAGTGATAGTTTTGTAGTGATTGTAACAACAGCAATGGAAAAGTAAATAAGCGAAGAACAATATGTGAAAAGCTCGTAGGCATTGGATTGGTGATGAATGATTAAGCCGGATGCGATTATTCATACAACAGTTATAACATAGGGTTGTGAAGCCCGGATATTTAAGCTACAGTAACCCTCTACTAATGATGCCACGTCACCATGATTACTGTTGATAAACTCGCGTTGATTCAAACCCCGTTCAAATTCAAATTTCAATTCAAGTCAAACAAATAAAGTTTTCAAATGTCAAACCTAAAATGTTCAAAGTGTTGAAAATATTCCATAACTAATTATGGAGGTGAACCAACATTTTTATAAAGTGGTTTAATGCCCTTGAATAATTAAAATAGTAGCTAAGACATTAATTAAATGCCTTTTCTAAATATTAAATTGTTAAACTATTTTATCTTGGACCTAAGATAATTGTGGCGTTGGCATAATTGCTAATGCTAATTTAGGGCTAATTAACTATTTTATAAAACTAGAATATAAAATGAAACTGATAGAAAAGCAGAAAAGTTTTTAAAAGTAAGACAAAACAAATGGAGTTAAGTAAAAGAACAAAGCCCCTGCCCCATGGGCTGAGACCATCAAGCCGCCCGACAAGCCCATCTTACCCCTCCCACCGGTCGCTCCCTCCCTTCCTATTCCTCTGCTCCGTGTCGCTACAGGGGCGAGGTCGACCCCGACCACCTCGCCGGCCTCGCCATGGGGATAAGACCAACCCGGCGCCCCCCTCTCTCCCCCGTGGAACACTAGTCCCCTCTCCCTCCCTAACGCGCCCCTCGCTCTCTCCGCCAGATCTGGCGCGCCGCTCGCACCCGAAGACGCTGCAGTCGTCGCCCGTCACCACCGTCGTCTCCGTCGCTCGGTATTACGTCCACGAGGTCCACCACAGTCACCTTCCTCTGTTCAGGGCATGGGAGCAAGGAGGGGATCTGTGTAGCCGACGCCATCTTCATCTCTTTTCTCCGGCCACCACGCGTCATCGTCGTCGATCTGCACCGCCCCGACCTCCTTCATCCTCCTCGGACCGCCATCCGCCGTCGTCGACTCCGGCCGTCTCAAGTCGTCCTCGGGCCTTCTCTGCAACGGCAGTGAGCCGCCATCCGTCCTCCTCTCTCCCCCCTCTGCCTTGATGTGGCCACAACACCTCGAGCCTCACCCGCTGTGGGTTTGCTGGTCGCGCGCCCGTGCCGCTCCAGCCACGCCCGACAGCGGCCGGGCACCGCTGCCCTTCTCGGTGCGCTCACGGCCGCCCTCCGCCCACGCCATGCGCGTCGCCCCGCACCCATCGCCGCAGCTGCTGCTACTACGGACGGCGTCAGCAGCACCAGCGCGCCGCCATCGCCTCGCCCAAAGCAGCGCCGCAGGCGGCCGCCGCACCAGGCAGCGCCTGCTCCCCCCTCGGCGAAGCACGGGCTGGCGTGGCCGGCGCTCCTGCTCGAGCGATGGGCGCTAGCCCAGTCGTCCCTCCCCTGTTTTGGTTAGTGGGACTAACCCCCCTTATCTAATCTCCCTTTATTACTACCCCCCACTGACCATTGGACCCCCCCTTTTAATTAGTTAGGTTAATTAATCTAATTGCCTAGATATTTTAGCCAATAGACACTGATTGGTGGACCCCATCTAGTTAAATAAGCTAATAAAACTCTGTTTACAACATGTTCCTATGACACATGGGTCCCGCTAGTCCCTTTTGACCAGTCAAACTACTAACTGGGATAACCCAGTCAATGACACGCGGGTCCCCAGGTTCCTTTGACTAGTCAACGGTCTCAATTGACTGCTGACTTGGCAGTCAACCAGACCCCACCTGCAGCCCCTGGTGCAAATAGCTGGGTACACTTCTGTGTACACATATCAATTTAGTCTTTATTTTCGATTTAAAAGTAATTTCAGAATATTGTTTAAACTTTAGAAATTCATAGAAAATAAACCGTAGCTCAGATGAAAATGTTTTCTATATGAAAGTTGCTCAGAAAAATCCAACGAATCCGAATAGGCGGTCCGTTCATCTGTCACATGCCCCTAGCATGCTGAACATGGAACATTCCCCCTCCGGTCATCTATTTGATACAGGTCTGGAACCGGGAATTCATTCCCGCTTGAATTCCCCTTCTCCTTTATCGTGTAGCCTTACATTAGGTCACACCCGGCACAACATATTGCCATGTTATGCTTTGTGATGCTATGTTGCTTTATATTTACTGTTTCTTCCCCCTCTTTTCTCCGGTAGACCCCGAGACCGATGCTGCCCCTGTGATCGACTACGTCGACGATGACCCCTCCTTGCCAGAGCAACCAGGCAAGCCCCCCCCCCCTTGATCACCAGATATCGCCTATTCTTCTCTATACTTCTTGCATTAGAGTAGTGTAGCCTGTTACTGCTTTCCGTTTATCCTATCCTGATGCATAGCATGTCCTTGCTACTACTGTTATTACCTTTACCTGCAATCCGAAATGCTTAGTATAGGAATCTAGTATTCCATCAGTGGCCCTACATTCTTGTCCGTCTGCCATGCTATACTATCGGGCCGTGATCACTCGGGGGGTGATCGCGGGTATATACTATATACTTTATACATGATACATGTGGTGACTAAAGTCGGGTCGGCTTGTGGAGCACCCGCGAGTGATTCACGGATTGGGGGCTGAAAGGACCTTTGTCCCAACGGCTCTCTGTGTGGATCTTTGTGGCAGTGCCACAGGGCAGGTTGAGATCATCTAGGCGAGAGGTGGGCCTGGCCCTGGTCGGTGTCCGCGGTTACATCATCAACACGCTTAACGAGATCTTGGTATTTGATCTGAGTCTGGCCATTTGGTCTATACGCACTAACCAACTACGTGGGAAAGATATGGGCACTCGGCGTCGTGGTATCAGCCGAAGCCTTCGTGACGCCAGCGACTGAGCGGCGCACGCCGGATTGGACTCAAACGCCTGCTAGGCTAGGTCTGCTTCCGGCCGCGTACGCAACATGCAGGTGTGCTAAGGGCGATGGGCCCAGACCCATGTGCTCTTAGGTTTAGACCAGCATGCTGACCTCTCTGTTGTGCCTAGGTGGGGCTGCGACGTGTTGATCTTCCGCGGTCGGGCATGACCCAGAAAAGTGTGTCCGGCAAAATGGGATCAAGCGTGTTGGGTTATGTGGTGCACCCCTGCAGAGAAGTTTATCTATTCGAATAGCCGTGATCTTCGGTAACAGGACGACTTGGAGTTGTACCTTGACCTTATTACAACTAGAACTGGATACTTAATAAAACACACCCTTCCAAGTGCCAGATATAACCCGGTGATCGCTCTCTAATAGGGCAACGAGGAGGGGATCGCCGGGTAGGATTATGCTATACGATGCTACTTGGTGAACTTACCATCTACTCTCTTCTACATACTGCAAGACGGAGGCTGCCAGAAGCGTAGTCTTCGACATGATTAGTTATCCCCCTCTTATTCTGGCATTCTGCAGTTCAGTCCACCGATATGGCCCTTTACACATATACCCATGCATATGTAGTGTAGCTCCTTGCTTGCGAGTACTTTGGATGAGTACTCACGGTTGCTTTTCTCCCCATTTCCCCCCTTTCCCTTCTACCTGGTTGCCGCAACCAGATGCCGGAGCACAGGAGCCAGACGCCACCGTTGACGATGACTCCTACTACACCGGAGGTGCCTACTACTACGTGCGGGCGGCGGCGGCGACGGGGAGTAGTTTAGGAGGATCGAGGCGGGAGGCTGCGCCTCTTCGATTTGTATCCCGGTTTGTGCTAGCCTTCTTAAGGCAAACTTGTTTAACTTATATCCGTACTCGAGATATTGTTGCTTCGCTGACTCGTCTATGATCGAGCACTTGTATTCGAGCCCTCGAGGCCCCTGGCTTGTATTATGATGCTTGTATGACTTATTTATGTTTTAGAGTTGTGTTGTGATATCTTCCCGTGAGTCCCTGATCTTGATCGTACACGTTTGCATGCATGATTAGTGTACGATTGAATCGGGGGCGTCACAAGTTGGTATCAAAGCCGACTGCCTGTAGGAATCCACCTTTCCAACTCCTTGGACGAAGTTGAGTCTAGTCGATGAAAACTGTTTTACTAACATGGCTGTGCGGCCCATGGGCCCTCGTCGCCATTTGGAGGTATTAGGATCTTTTACTCCTTGACCTACACTCTGGTACTCTGATCTCTCTTCTACTCGGGTTAAAATGAATTTGCTAAAATCTAACTTTAGGGTCTCGTGATCACATCCACCCGAAGAGCCCCTTCAGTCCAGATGATCACCGACTGCACCAGAAGATTTCAAAGTTACTCTCTGCTACTCGTTCGAGACTTTGTGCCCATCGCCTTTGCAAATTCCCTACCACTGTTATATCATTATGGATAACTACATACACTTCCCCTTTAAAATCCCATTGATCTTGTTATTACAAGATACCCCGAAAATTCTCTCTATAGTTCTGACAATTCTTTGTGCCTACTACCTTGCAGTTCATTACCCACATGAAGTCTCCTACGGATAATTCCTCGCACATACCGAGTATCCACCCGTCCCCAGTTGTTTATGTGTTTCACTAAGGTCTTCGAAATACTATTCGATCTTCCAAAAATCCTTAGCAGCTTATTGCTCTTGAAATTCTTGCTTGCTTTCATTATGGTTAATCCCATAAGTATAGTAATCTTATTGGCAGCCCTTGTCACTATCATTTTGAGTCCATTGATTCAATATGTTGCGAATGCTCGCAATCCGCAATCAGATCCTAGAATTCATCCTTTCGGCTCAGACGTCATATTAAGCATGAGCTGGATCTCCACCAATCAAATTGTTGTCGATTTTACCCCTAAGCTTACACAACTTATCCATTCTTAATCAGAGCGTTTGCTTCTGATCCTTTGATTTGGAAATCATAATTCATTTGCATTTGAGCTTTGAATTAGTTAGTTGTTTCTATAATATGATGCCTTTGCATTCTTTTTCCTTCTGATTGAGTATCGATACTCACATTAGATTCCTTGTGGTCTGCGAGACCAATTGCTTGGTTATTATCCGACAGTGTCCTTCATATCCAATAACCTTGAGAGTTTCTCCCCTGATACATAATGCCTTTGGTAAATTGTGTCTTCTGCCTTTGGCAAGTAATATCCTATGCCTTTGTCAACCATGCTCTGCTTCGAGCATGTCTTAATTGATCCTAAAGTTCATGGTATATGTTCTAAGATACCTCGAAAGGTTGAACCTATGCCTTTTCGAATCAGTGTGAACCCGGAAACTACTACGGGTCATACTCTACTGGTGTTATGTCAGATAAAATTTCAATACTACAACTAATGTCATTTTCGAAATACGAGAGGTGAATGAAAGGTTATGCGTTGAACAAGTGGGAGTCGACCTTGAACCCTGTGTTCATGCCCATGGACACGATGTATACCTTATCATGGAAGCTTCTCTTAAAGTAATTATCCCCTTCTTATAAGTTTATTTGTATCTATGGATGTGGTTCCGACCATGTTTCTCCTTGATTCTATTTCTCGTGCAAGTTTGAGCACTTGTCTTCTGCAGAGCAATACCCTAGTACAAACTTTACTTTGATCTGTCTTCGAGTATTACCCCTCTGGTATCTCGAGAATATCATGGAACTACATAACTCCTTAGGAGTTCTTCATCTACTATTATTCTCACTGATACCAATTTTTCCTTGGGTTGGAATCGAGTCCGTACTATGATTCAACGAGGATTTGAGTCTTCAATGCTTACAAGTTTAATACTCCATCATGTCTTTCCTAGCCTGAACGGATACATCATTATCGTGCTAATTTAACGGTGCTACCTGGTCCTTCTTCCCAGAGCACAAATTTCGATGGTGAGCTAATCTTACGCCGATCTTCCTTGTCATATCATTTCTCCTTGAACAACAAGATTGATTTCGAGTTTGTGTCATACCCTTGGTTCCAATAACCTTTCGCTTCATCATTCATTTGACTTGATGTCATCGCCGACCGGTTACATCTTCATGAAATCTCTCAAAACTTATGTCGTGATTATCATCGGCATTCTGAGCTCTTCCAGGATATCAATTGAGTTCATGATGAGAAATACCATCCTTGCCCTCGATGATCTGTGTTATCATTGACAACTTTATTGACTTCCCTCCAACACAAACTTGTTCATATTTTGTGTTGTATCTTGTTTTCCTTGCTATTTAGTTTGTATTATGGTATACCTTGAAGTATTACCATCTTTTATGTCAAGAATGTGGCGAGAATTTCACCACCTCTTAAAAATTCTTGGTATAGTGATACTTCTCACCATCATCATTCTTTCTTGGTTCCGTGTTGATTCTAGCCGGGATACCAATAGGTGAATGTTGTTCCTTGGATTCTGTACTTCTAGCAACCCTATTGCTTTGAAGTTAGTGGTCGACATTTCATTTTTAGACCATTGCTTATCGAGTCACCATTCTAACATTGATCATGCTACCTAAACCCATAATTCGGGTGTACCTTTCAACCAATGTTTAAATTGTGTATGTTTTGCTTGAGCATACAACATTACACCATTTGATCTGACAAATGTTATCTCCATGTTCACATAATTGTGGAAATCCGTCTGTTTGGAAATCTGGATGAATTGTCGCTGAGTCAATCAGCCACCTCGTCACCTCTCCTTGAGTTAAGGATGAGCTCTTGTTTTGGAACTCGCCTCCATAGTACATTTCCCGAGAATCTTACAATGTCGTCTCGTCAATTTGTTTTGCACCTTTTTCTTCTCACGCATCCTGAGTCTGAGTTATCCTAACACCAATCAGATATGAATTCCGGTCAGATATGATGGTTGGAACATATTTCCGGGGGTTATAACATCTTTATGTGACCCGGTAAGATGTTGTCGTGCCTAACACACCTGGCCATATGACCTATTGTTATAGTTCCCTTCTTAACAATGTTATTGATTCTTCCATGAGGAAATCGTAAGACTTATTCTATAAGTTGTTCCTGATGGATCCTTTGTGTATCCAAAGTCCGACCTTTGCTTGAAGACCATGTTAAAGCTATCTCGAAGCATGTTTGTGGTACTCCGATCATCAATAAGAACATTTAAAGCATAATGCTAAATTTTCCTTATCAATTATCCAAACACCGTTGTATGGGTAATGTCAGGAAAGTTCTCTCCCCTTACCTAAATGTTTTCTACCTTCTATCCTGTCATGGATATCATTTGCTTGTCCTTGGGAAGGATATACCCCTGAAATATGTGTTTAAGCACATTTTCCTTTCCATTGTTCTGTTTAATCTGATGATCACATTTTCCTTTCCATTGTTTAGTTTAACCTTTCATATAATTTATGAGATCTAAGCAGTAATAGTTCCCTGCTTATGTAAACACCTCGGTGTACAATTTGTCAGTAAGACCTTGTTATTATTGCTATTGACATTCCGGTAACCACCGATGGACGAGAACTTTGCCTATTGGTCTGCCTCATTTAACGAGCAGGAAAATGGTTCTCTTTGTCCCTCGCACTTGGTACCGACAGTCTATCATCTGACATGCCTTGCTGTCGGCCCTCTTTCTACTTTCAACCCACCTGGTGGGCCCATAACCCACAGGTCCCAGGATCGAAACCTGACTCTCCTATACACCCTTGTTGCCAAAGTTATTCCTCACACTGGCTTCGTATGTAACTCACTCCCCACCTTCCTGGTGATCTATTCTGGTATCAGACGCAATGCTTATTCCCATTGCTCTGAACCCCCCTGTTTCAGATGTCAAACGATTGCCTACCCGGTTGAAGCTTCTTATTGCACCTCCTTACCTTGCAATCCATGACTTTCTTGAATTTCTACTCGAGAGATCCCTCTATGCCATGTTCACTAAGATAGGCCCCATGTACCTATCTTGTGTTGGGCTCTGTCCTTCCCAAGTCTTTTCCCCGTACTCCACCCCTTAAATCTTGGGACGAGATTTCTTGTAGTGGAGGAGAATTGTGACGCCCGGATATTTAAGCTACAGTAACCCTCTACTAATGATGCCACGTCACCACGATTACTGTTGATAAACTTGCGTTGATTCAAACCCCGTTCAAATTCAAATTCAAATTCAAGTCAAACAAATAAAGTTTTCAAATGTCAAACCTAAAATGTTCAAAGTGATGAAAACATTCCATAACTAATTATGGAGGTGAAACAACATTTTTATAAAGTGGTTTAATGCCCTTGAATAATTAAAACAGTAGCTAAGACATTAATTAAATGTCTTTTATAAATATAAAATTGTTAAACTATTTTATCTTGGACCTAAGATAATTGTGGCCGTGGCATAATTGCTAATGCTAATTTAGGGGCTAATTAACTATTTTATAAAACTAAAATATAAAATGAAACTGACAGAAAACAGAAAAGTTTTTAAAAGTAAGACAAAACAAATGGAGTTAAGTAAAAAGAACAAAGCCCCCTGCCCCCATGGGCCTGAGACCATCCAAGCCGGCCCAGCAAGCCCACCTAACCCCTCCCACCAGTCGTTCCCTCCCTTCCCATTCCTCTGCTCCGTGTCGCTACAGGGGCGAGGTCGACCCCGACCACCTCGCCGGCCTCGCCATGGGGATAAGACCAACCCGGCGCCCCCCCCCCTCTCTCCCCCGTGGAACCCTAGTCCCCTCTCCCTCCCTCACGCGCCCCTCGCTCTCTCCGCCAGATCTGGCGCGCCACTCGCACCCGAAGACGCCGCGGTCGTCGCCCGTGACCACCGTCGTCGCCGTCGCTCGGGATTACGTCCATGAGGTCCACCACGGTCACCTTCCTCCATTCAGGGCATGGGAGCAAGGAGGGGAGCTGCGTAGCCGACGCCAGCTTCATCTCTTTTCTCTGGCCACCACGCGTCGTCGTCGTCAATCTGCGCCGCCCCGACCTCCTTCATCCTCCTCGGACCGCCATCCACCATCGTCGACTCCGGCCATCTCAAGTCGTCCTCGGGCCTTCTCTGCAACGGCAATGAGCCGCCATCCGTCATCCTGTCTCCCCCCTCTGCCTCGATGTGGCCACCACACCTCGAGCCTCAACTCTTGTGGCCCAGCTGGCCGCCCGTGCCGCTCGGCTAAGCCCGACATGGCGCCGGGCACCGCGGCCCTTCCGGTGCGCTCACGGCGCCTGCCGCTCCACCCACGCGCTCGTCGCACTCGCACCGCCGCAAGCTACTGCTGCTAAGGCGGCGTCCGCAGTGCCACGCTGTGCTGCTGCCCCCTCGCCACGCCCGTGCCGCCAGGCCGCGCAACCGAGGCAGCGCCTGCTCCCCCGGCGAGCTACGGGTTGGCCATCGTCGGCGCTCCTCTAGAGCGACTGTGCGCGCTAGCCCAGTCGGCCCTCCCTTGTTTTGGTTAGTGGGACTAACCCCCCTAAGCTAATCTCCCTTTATTACTACCCCCCACTGACCATTGGACCCCCCCTTTTAATTAGTTAGGTTAATTAATCTAATTGCCTAGATATTTTAGCCAATAAAACTCTGTTTACAACATGTTCCTATGACACATGGGTCCCGTTGGTCCCTTTTGACCAGTCAAACTGATGATTGGGATAACCCAGTCAATGACACGCGGGTCCCCAGGTTCCTTTGACTAGTCAACGGTCTCAATTGACTGCTGACTTGGCAGTCAACCAGACCCCACCTGCAGCCCCTGGTGCAAATAGCTGGGTACACTTCTGTGTACACATAGCAATTTAGTCTTTATTTTCGATTTAAAAGTAATTTCAGAATATTGTTTAAACTTTAGAAATTCATAGAAAATAAACCGTAGCTCAGATGAAAATGTTTTCTATATGAAAGTTGCTCAGAAAAATCCAATGAATCCGAATAGGCGGTCCGTTCATCTGTCACATGCCCCTAGCATGCTGAACATGGAACATTCCCCCTCCGGTCATCTGTTTGATACAGGTCCGGAACTGGGAATTCATTCCCGGTTGAATTCCCCTTCACCTTTATCTTGTAGCCTTACGTTAGGTCACACCCGGCACAACAGATTGCCATGTTATGCTTTGTGATGCTATGTTGCTTTATATTTACTGTTTCTTCCCCCTCTTTTCTCCGGTAGACCCCGAGACCGATGCTGCCCCTGTGATCGACTACATCAACGACGACCCCTCCTTGCCAGAGCAACCAGGCAAGCCCCCCTTGATCACCAGATATCGCCTATTCTTCTCTATATTGCTTGCATTAGAGTAGTGTAGCCTGTTACTGCTTTCCGTTTATCCTATCCTGATGCATAGCATGTCCTTGCTACTACTGTTGTTACCTTTGCCTACAATCCGAAATGCTTAGTATAGGATGCTAGTATTCCATCAGTGTCCCTACATTCTTGTCCGTCTGCCATGCTATACTATCGGGCCGTGATCACTCGGGAGGTGATCACGGGTATATACTATATACTTTATACATGATACATGTGGTGACTAAAGTCGGGTCGGCTCATGGAGCAGCCGCGAGTGATTCACGGATTGGGGGCTGAAAGGACCTTTGTCCCAACAGCCCTCTGTGTGGAACTTTGTGGTGGAGAGACAGGGCAGGTTGAGACCATCTAGGCGAGAGGTGGGCCTGGCCCTGGTCGGTGTCCGCGGTTACATCATCAACACGCTTAACGAGATCTTGGTATTTGATCTGAGTCTGGCCATTTGGTCTAGACGCACTAACCAACTACGTGGGAAAGATATGGGCACTCGGCGTCGTGGTATCAGCCGAAGCCTTCATGACGTCACCGACTGAGCGGCGCGCGCCGGATTGGACTGGAACGCCTGCTAGGCTAGGTCTGCTTCCGGCCGCGTACGCAACATGCAGGTGTGCTAAGGGCGATGGGCCCATACCCCTGTACGCTTAGGTTTAGACCGGCGTGCTGACCTCTCTGTTATGCCTAGGTGGGGCTGCGACGTGTTGATCTTCCGCGGCCGGGCATGACCCAGAAAAGTGTGTCCGGCCAAATGGGATCGAGCGTGTTGGGTTATGTGGTGCACCCCTGCAGGGAAGTTTATCTATTCGAATAGCCATGATCTTCGGTAACAGGACGACTTGGAGTTATACCTTGACCTTATGACAACTAGAACTGGATACTTAATAAAAACACACCCTTCCAAGTGCCAGATATAACCCGGTGATCGCTCTCTAATAGGGCAATGAGGAGGGGATCGCCGGGTAGGATTATGCTATACGATGCTACTTGGTGAACTTACCATCTACTCTCTTCTACATGCTGCAAGACGGAGGCCGCCAGAAGCGTAGTCTTCGACAGGATTAGTTATCCCCCTCTTATTCTGGCATACTGCAGTTTAGTCCACCGATACGGCCCTTTACACATATACCCATGCATATGTAGTGTAGCTCCTTGCTTGCGAGTACTTTGGATGAGTACTCACGGTTGCTTTTCTCCCCCTTCTCACCTTTCCCTTCTACCTGGTTGCCGCAACCAGATGCCAGAGCCAGGAGCGAGACGCCACCGTCAACGACGACTCCTACTACACCGGAGGTGCCTACTACTACGTGCGGGCGGCGGCGACGACCTGGGAGTAGTTTAGGAGGATCCCAGGCAGGAGGCTTGCGCCTCTTTCGATCTGTATCCCAGTTTGTGCTAGCCTTCTTAAGGCAAACTTGTTTAACTTATGTCTGTACTCAGATATTGTTTCTTCCGCTGACTCGTCTATGATCGAGCACTTGTATTCGAACCCTCAAGGCCCCTGGCTTGTATTATGATGCTTGTATGACTTATTTATGTTTTAGAGTTGTGTTGTGATATCTTCCCATGAGTCCCTAATCTTGATCGTACACGTTTGCGTGCATGATTAGTGTACGATTGAATCGGGGGCGTCACAAGGGTGACACAGAACTAGCTCCAATTCATCAATGTAATGTAGGCATGTATTCCGAATATAGTCATACGTGCTTATGGAAAAGAACTTGCATGACATCTTTTGTCCTACCCTCCCGTGGCAGCGGGGTCATTATGGTAACTAAGGGATATTAAGGCCTCCTTTTAATAGAGTACCAGACCAAAGCATTAACACATAGTGAATACAGGAACTCCTCAAACTACGGTCATCACCGGGAGTGGTCCCGATTATTGTCACTTCGGGGTTGCCGGATCATAACACATAGTTGATGACTAATGACTTGCAAGATAGGATCAAGAACTCACATATATTCATGAAAGCATAATAGATTCAGATCTGAAATCATGGCACTCGGGCCCTAGTGACAAGCATTAAGCATAGCAAAGTCATAGCAACATCAATCTCAGAACATAGTGGATACTAGGGATCAAACCCTAACAAATATAACTCGATTACATGATAAATCTCATCCAACCCATCGCCGTCCAGTAAGCCTATGACGAAATTACTCACACACGACGATGAGCATCATGAAATTGGTGATGGAGGATGGTTGATGATGACGATGGCGACGGATTCCCCTCTCCGGAGCCCCGAGCGAACTCTAAATCAGCCCTCCCGAGAGAGATTAGGGCTTGGCGGCGGCTCCCTATCGTAAAACGTGATGAATCCTTCTCTCTGATTTTTTTCTCCCCGAACACGAATATATAGAGTTGGAGTTGAGGTCGATGGAGCTCTAGGGGGCCCATGAGGAAGGGGGGTGCGCCCAGGGGGCAGGCGCGCCCCCACCCACGTGGACAGGGTGTTCCGAGAACTTTTGTTTCTGCACAAAAATAACACCATGGCAATTCTGCTGAAAACAGCGTCAGTCCGGGTTAGTTCCATTCAAATCATGCAAGTTAGAGTCCAAAACAAGGGCAAAAGTGTTTGGAAAAGTAGATAAGACGGAGATGTATCAACTCCCCCAAGCTTAAACCTTTGCTTGTCCTCAAGAAATTCAGTTGATAAATTGAAAGTGATAAATAAAAAATTTTACGAACTCTGTTTGCTCTTGTTGTTATAAATATGTAAAGCTAGCATTCAAGTTTTCAGCAAAGATTATGAACTAACCATATTCACAATAACACTTAGGTCTCATGTTTACTCATGTCAATGGCATAATCAACTAGCAAGCAATAATAATAAATCTCGGATTACAACACTTTCTCAAAACAATCATGATATGATATAACAAGAAGGTATCTCGCTAGCCCTTTCTGAGACCGCAAAACATAAATGCAGAGCACCTTTGAAGATCAAGGACTGACTAAACATTGTAATTCATGGTAAAAGAGATCCAGTCATAGTCATGCTCAATATAAATTAATAGTAATGGATGCAAATGACAGCGCTGCTCTCCAGCTGGTGCTTTTTAATAAGAGGGTGATGACTCAACATAAAAATAAATAGATAGGTGATAACCCACAAGTATAGGGGATCACAACAGTTTTCGATAAGTAAGAGTGTCGAACCCAACGAGGAGCTAAAGGTAGAATAAATATTCCCTCAAGTTCTATCGACCACCGATACAACTCTATGCACGCTTAACGTTTACTTTACCTAGAACAAGTATGAAACTAGAAGTACTTTGTAGGTGTGATAGGATAGGTTTGCAAGATAATAAAGAACACGTAAATAAAAAGTAGGGGATGTTTAGATAAAGATGCAATAAAGTAAATATAGCGAGTGTGGAAAAGTGGTGGTAGGAGTTGTGAAATTGTCCCTAAGCAACTGACTATGTTACTAGACCGGTAATCACTGTTGCAATTCTATTTGAGGGAGAGGCATAAGCTAACATATCTTCCCTTACTTGGAATTCTATGCACTTACAATTGGAACTCTAGCAAGCATCCGCAACTACTAAAGATTCATTAAGGTAAAACCCAACCATAGCATTAAAGCATCAAGTCCCCTTTTATCCCATACGCAAACAACCTACTTACTCGGGTTTGTGTTTCAGTCACTCACACAACCCACCATAAGCAAATCATAAACATATTGCAAACCCTACAGCGGGAATCCCTCACGCTTGCGCGACACGGAGGGCACAATAGGACATCACCAATAATAAAACATGCAATCGAACCAATCATAGCAATTCATCAATCACCGATAGGACAATAGAAATCTACTCAGACATCATAGGATGGCAACACATCATTGGATAATAATATGAAGCATAAAGCACCATGTTCAAGTAGAGGGTACAGCGGGTTGCGGGAGAGTGGACCGCTGTAGATAGAGGGGGGAAGGTGATGGAGATGTTGGTGAAGATGACGGTGGTGTTGGTGAAGATTGCGGTGATAATGATGGCCCCCGGCAGCGGTCCGGCGCCACCGGAAGCAAGGGGGAGAGAGGCCCCCTTCTTCTTCTTCTTCCTTGACCTCCTCTCTAGATGGGAGAAGGGTTTCCCCTCTGGTCCTTGGCTCCCATGGCGTGGGAGGGGCGAGAGCCCCTCCGAGATTGGATCTATCTCTCTGTTTCTCTCTATTTATGCGTTCTCTCTCGGCTTTGTTTCACCGTTTCGTGTATATATGGAGATCCGTAACTCCGATTGGCCTGAAACCTTTGCCGTGATTTTTTTCCGAAAATTAGCTTTCTTGCGGAAAAATAACAGCGTCAACCGCCTTACGGGTGGCCCACGAGAGTGGGGGCCGCACCCACTGTAAGAGGGCGTGGGCCCCTATCTCGTGGCCACCTCGGGCATCGTCTCGCATTGATTCTTCCTCCTAAAAATCACAAATATTCCAAAATAATTCTCCGTCCGTTTTTATCCCGTTTGGACTCAGTTTGATATTGGGTTTTCTGAAACAAAAACATGCAAATGAGCGAACTGCTTTGGCAATTGGATCAATATGTTAGTCCCAAAAATAATATAAAAAGTTGCCAAAAGTATATGAAAGTTGAAGAATATTGGCATGGAACAATCAAAAATTATAGATACGACGGAGACGTATCAATAGGCCCTTCGCAGAGGGAAGCAGGGATTTGTAGCGGTGCCAGAGCTCGGTTTTTGAAATAGAGATAAATAATATTTTGAGCGGCATACTTTCATTTTCAACATAACAACCAAGAGATCTCAATATCTTCCATGCTACTCACATTATAGGTGGTTCCCAAACAGAATGGTAAAGTTTATACTCCCCTCCACCAACAAGCATCAATCCATGGCTTACTCGAAAGAACGAGTGCCTCCAACTAACAAGAGTCCCCGGGGGAGTTTTGTTTGCAATTATTTTGATTTGATTTGCATAAAGCATGGGACTGGGCATCCCGGTGACCAGCCATTTTCTCGTGAGTGAGAAGCGGAGTCCACTCCTCTTGAGAATAACCCGCCTAGCATGGAAGATACAGACAACCCTAGTTGATACATGAGCTATTCGAGCATACAAAACAGAATTTTATTCGAAGGTTTAGAGTTTGGCACATACAAATTTACTTGGAACGACAGGTAGATACCGCATATAGTAAGGTATAGTGGACTCATATGGAATAACTTTGGGGTTTAAAGGATTAGATGCACAAGCAGTATTCCCGCTTATTACAAGTGAAGGCTAGAAAAAGACTGGGAAGCGACCAACTAGAGAGCGACAACAGTCATGAACATGCATTAAAATTAATAAACATTGAGTGCAAGTATGAGTAGGATATAATCCACCATGAACATAAATATCGTGGAGGCTATGTTGATTTTGTTTCAACTACATGTGTGAACATGTGCCAAGTCCAGTCACTTGAATCATTCAAAGGAGGATACCACCCTACTATACCACATCACAGCCATTTTAATAGCATGTTGGCACGCAAGGTAAACCATTATAAACTCCTAGCTAATTAAGCATGGCATAAGCAACTATAATCTCTAATTGTCATTGCAAACATGTTTATTCATAATAGGCTGAATCAAGAACGATGAACTAATCATATTTACAAAAACAAGAGAGGTTGAGCTTATACCAGCTTCTCTCATCTCAATCAGTCCATCATATATCGTCATAATCCTTTCACTTGCACGACCGAACGATGTGTATAATAATAATAGTGCACGTGCATTGGACTAAGCTAGAATCTGCAGGCATTCAATACAAAGGAGAAGACAAGGTAATATGGGCTCTTGGTTAAATCAACAATAATGCATATAAGAGCCACTTCAACATTTTCATTATGGTCTTATCCTCTCGACCCCCAAAGAAAAGAAAAGAAATAAAACTATTTACACGGGAAAGCTCCCAACAGACAAAAGAAGAACAAGAAATCGTTTGGGGTTTTCTTTTAATTATTACTACTACAGCATGAAAAGTAAACTAGCTAAGAGCTAGAACTAATTTGTTTTTCTTGAGATTATTCAAACACACAAGAAGAAAGCGAGAAAAAGGAAAATAAACTAGCATGGATATTACAATGAGAAACTATGAGCACCGAAAACTAGCATGAGTGTGTGTATATGAATGTAATGTCAGTGAGAAACACGTACTCCCCCAAGCTTAGGCTTTTGGCCTAAGTTGGTCTATGGCCACGGCTGGCCTGGAGGATATCCAAAGTTATAGTCGGGGTCGTACTGTGATGGAGCCTCGGGTTGCCACTGGTTGGCAATCTCCTCCGGATCCCACTGGTAACAGACTGTCGTGGAGGAACAAATTGTGGTTCCGGCTCTGGCTCTATAGTTGGTGTGGGGTTTCGGTATGCGTGAATAGCCTCCGGCGGAACAAGGTACTGGCCTGCAGATAAGCCAAACAAGGAAGGAGCAGGCAAAGTAATAATCTCAGGGTGAATTTTATCAAATATCAGTTTGTACTTAAGCGTCTTTTCCCTATTCTTAACGATAAAATCATGTGCTACCATACTCTTATAGTCTAGAAAAACAGGAGGCAGCAACTTTTCTTCTTTCTCATAATGCCTAATAGGTATGTTAAAATGTTCAGCGAGGCACGAGGCGAACATGCCTCCCAAGATGGGGCCCTCAGTACGGTTAAGATTCAACCGTTCTGCAACAATAGCGCGCATACTAAATGTGTCATCACGAAACAAGGCATGGCACAAAATAACAATACCAGGGGCACTAAGGTTGCCACAGTTTCCGCGTCCAATTAAGCATCTACTAGCAAATATTGCAAAGTAGCGTAAAACAGGAAAATGTATGCTAGTAATTCTTGCATCGGAAACCTTCCTAGTTTCCCCTACAGCAATTTTATCAGTAAACCCCTCCACATCGTTACGATGTGGTTCCTCTATGCTGCTCGAAAAGGGCAACTTGCAGACCTCACAAAATTCATAGAGGGACATCTCCTTATACTCATCATATAAATACAAATCTGCCGAAGGTGGTGACCTCCTAGCATGGGAATGAAAATTTTGCACAAAAATACTAGTGAGTAAGAGATACTGTCCGCGTTGGTCGCGAAGGAAGTTGGTGAGGCCTGCATTCTCAGCCAACTCATAAAAATTGTCATAAATCCCGGCTGCTCTCAAGAAATTATCACAAGGCCATTCACAAGCCTGAACTTCCGCCGTGCGAGGGAGATTATATTTGGGCCTCTCATCTTCTTCACCTTGCTTATCCTTCGAGCTTCGGCTTGAAGAACCCCTCAAAAATCTCTTCATCATTTTCTCAAAATTTCTGAAAATTTTAGTAATTTCAAATAAAAGTGAACCGAACTCAACAAAATTGATAGCAACTACTCCCACAAGTGCCTAGAGACTATATCATGCATTAGAACTACTTGGGACCATATAATTTGACATGCAAGCTCAAGAACAGGGTCACCTAGACAGCAAAAATTTGCAATGAATAAAGCACTAGAACAAAAACTAATTGGACCATTGGAGGAGTCACATACCGAAGAACAATCCCCCAAAGCAGTTTTGTGAGTGGAGCTTTGAGCTAGAAGATCAAAAATGGCAGCAAAATGAGCTAGAACTCGTGCTTGAGCTGGTTGGTGATTTTTTTGGGAGGAAGTAGTGTCTGGTGGCTGGAATAAGTGGAGGGGAGCCACCATGGGCCCACGAGGCAGGGGGCGCGCCCAGGGGGTGGGCGTGCCCTAGACCCTCGTGGCCAGGTGCTTGCTCCCCCTACTGTGTTCTCAGTGCCAGATATTCTCAAATATTCTAGAAAAAAAATCATATTTCAATTTCGGGGCATTTGGACAACTTTTACTTTCGGGGTATTTTTTTATTGCACGGATAAATCAGAAAACTGACAGAAAAATACTATTTTTGCTTTATTTAATCTAAATAACAGAAAGTAAAAGGAGGGTACAGAAGGTTGTGCTTTCTAACTTCATCCATCTCATGCACATCAAAAGGAATCCACTAACAAGGTTGGTCAGGTCTTGTTAACAAACTCATTTCGAATAACATGGAACCGGAGAAATTTCGAATAACACTATGTTACCTCAACGGGGATATGCACATCCCCAACAATAAGAATATCATATCTCTTTTTGACAGTAGGAAGAGGAAATTCAAAACCTCCAATAATAATTGATGGAATTTTTCCAATAGAATTGATACTGTGGACTTGAGGTTGTTTCCTCGGAAAGTGTACTGTATGCTCATTACCATTAACATGAAAAGTGACATTGCCTTTGTTGCAATCAATAACAGCCCTTGCAGTATTCAAAAAGGGTCTTCCAAGAATAGTAGACATACTATCATCCTCGGGAATATCAAGAATAATAAAGTCCGTTAAAATAGTAACGTTTGCAACCACAACAGGCACATCCTCACAAATACCGACAGGTATAGCAGTTGATTTATCAGCCATTTGCAAAGATATTTCAGTAGGTGTCAACTTATTAAAATCAAGTCTACGATACAAAGAGAGAGGCATAACACTAACATCGGCTCCAAGATCACATAAAGCAATTCTAACATAGTTTCTTTTAATGGAGCATGCTATAGTTGGTACTCCTGTATCTCCTAGTTTCTTAGGTATTCCACCTTTAAAAGTATAATTAGCGAGCATGGTGGAAATTTCAGCTTCCGGTATCTTTCTCTTATTTGTGACAACATCTTTCATATACTTAGCATAAGGATTCATTTTAAGCATATCAGTAAAATGCATACGCAAAAAGATAGATCTAATCATTTCAGCAAAGCGCTCAAAATCCTCATCATCCTTTTTCTTGGATGGTTTGGGAGGAAAAGGCATGGGTTTTTGAACCCATGGTTCTCTTTCTTTACCATGCTTCCTAGCAACAAAGTCTCTCTTATCATAACGTTGACTCTTTGATTGTGGGTTATCAAGATCAACAGCAGGTTCAATCTCTATATCATTGTTATTATTAGGTTGAGCATCAACATGAACATCATCATTAACATTATCACTAGGTTCATGTTCATCACTAGATTGTATTTCAGCATCAGAAATAGAAATACCATTGGGATTCTCAGGTGTGTATACAACAAGTTCACTAGAAGCATGCAAAGTCCTATCATTTTTCTTTTTCTTCCTCTTAGAAGGACTAGGTGTATTAACATTATTTCTCTGAGAATCCTGCTCAATTCTCTTAGGGTGGCCCTCAGGATACAAAGGTTCCTGAGTCATTTTACCCCCTCTAGTCATAACTCTAACAACATAATCATTCTTCTTATTATTTAATTCATTGAGCAAGTCATTCTGAGCTTTGAGTACTTGTTCTACTTGAGTGGTAACCATAGAAGCATGTTTACTAATGAGTTTAAGTTCACCTTTAACTCTAGACATATAATCACTCAAGTGTTCAATCATACAAGAATTGTGTTTTAATTGTCTACCAACATAAGCATTTAAGTTTTCTTGTTTAACAATAAAATTATCAAACTCATCTAAGCATTGGCTAGCAGACTTATAACAAGGAATATCACCTTCATCAAATCTATAGAGAGAATTTACCTTTACTACCTATGTCGGGTTATCAAGACAATGTGTTTCTTCAATAGGTGGCAAATTAAGACCATGTACTTCTTCAATAGGAGGTAAATGCTTAACATCTTCAGCTTTAATACCTTTTTCTTTCATATATTTCTTTGCCTCTTGCATATCTTCAGGACTCAGAAATAGAATACCCCTTTTCTTCGGAGTTGGCTTAGGAGTTGGTTCAGGAAGTGTCCAATTATTTTCATTGGTCAACATATTATTCGATAGAATTTCAGCTTCATCAACAGTTCTTCCCCTGAAAACAGAACCAGCACAACTATCCAGGTGGTCACTGGAAGCATCGGTTAGTACATTATAAAAGATATCAAGTATTTCATTTTTCTTGAGAGGATGATCAGGCAAAGCATTAAGTAATTGGAGAAGCCTCCCCCAAGCATGTGGTAGACTCTCTTCTT
Organism: Aegilops longissima; assembly: GCA_021605205.1. Classification (NCBI taxonomy): domain Eukaryota; kingdom Viridiplantae; phylum Streptophyta; class Magnoliopsida; order Poales; family Poaceae; genus Aegilops; species Aegilops longissima. The sequence continues at coordinate 496,170,834 of CM038679.1, read as the reverse complement.
CGATTTGCACGAAATTATATATTTCCCTTAAAGCAGCTTGTTTCTTATGAGCAGGGAAATATTTAGCAGAGAAGTAATAAATAATATCCTGGGGACTACGCACACAACCAGGATCAAGAGAATTAAACCATGTCTTAGCATCACCCTTTAATGAGAACGGAAATAATTTAAGGATATAATAGTAGCGAGTTTTCTCATCATTGGTGAATAGGGTAGCTATATCATTTAATTTAGTAAGATGTGCCACAACAGTTTCAGATTCATAGCCATAGAAAGGATCAGATTCAACCAGAGTAATTATCTCAGGATAAACAGAGAAATCATAATCCTTATCAGTAACAAAGATAGGTGAAGTAGCATAAGCAGGATCATATTTCATTCTAGCATTCAAAGATTTTTCTTTCAGCTTAGCTAATAATTTCTTAAGATCACTCCTATCATTGCAAGCAAGAAAGTCTCTAGCAGTTTCTTCATCCATAACCTAACCCTCAGGCACAACATGCAATTCATATCTAGGGGAGAATCTTCATCATCACTTTCATCAATATTATCAGTTTCAATAATTTCATTCTCTCTAGCCCTAGCAAGTTGTTCATCAAGCAATTCACCAAGTGGCACAGTAGTATCAAGCATGGAAGTAGTTTCATCATAAGTATCATGCATAGAAGAAGTGGCATCATCAATAACATGTGACATATCAGAATTAATAGCAGAAGCAGGTTTAGGTATCGCAAGCTTACTCAAAACAGAAGGTGTATCAAGTGCAGAGCTAGATGGAAGTTCCTTACCTCCCCTCATAGTTGACGGAAAAATCTTAGTTCTTTCGTCTTTCAAGTTCCTCATAGTGACCAGCAGATATAAATCCCAAGTGACTCAAAGAATAGAGTTATTCTCCCCGGCAACGGCGCCAGAAAATTGTCTTTATAACCCACAAGTATAGGGGATCGCAACAGTTTTCGAGGGTAGAGTATTCAACCCAAATTTATTGATTCGACACAAGGGGAGCCAAAGAATATTCTCAAGTATTAGTAGTTGAGTTGTCAATTCAACCACACCTGGATAACTTAGTATCTGCAGCAAAGTATTTAGTAGCAAAGTAATATGATAGTAGTGGTAACGGTGGCAAAAGTAACAATGATAGTTTTGTAGTGATTGTAACAGCGGCAACAGAAAAGTAAATAAGCGAAGAACAATATGTGAAAAGCTCGTAGGCATTGGATCGGTGATGAATGATTAAGCCGGATGCGATTATTCATGCAACAGTTATAACATAGGGTGACACAGGACTAGCTCCAATTCATCAATGTAATGTAGGCATGTATTACGAATATAGTCATACATGCTTATGGAAAAGAACTTGCATGACATCTTTTGTCCTACCATCCCGTGGCAGCGGGGTCCTTATGGAAACTAAGGGATATTAAGGCCTCCTTTTAATAGAGTACCGGACCAAAGCATTAACACATAGTGAATACATGAACTCCTCAAACTACGGTCATCACCGGGAGTGGTCCCGATTATTGTCAATTCGGGGTTGCCGGATCATAACACATAGTAGGTGACTAATGACTTGCAAGATAGGATCAAGAACTCACATATATTCATGAAAACATAATAGGTTCAGATCTGAAATCATGGCACTCGGGCCTAGTGACAAGCATTAAGCATAGCAAAGTCATAGCAACATCAATCTCAGAACATAGTTGATACTAGGGATCAAACCCTAACAAATCTAACTCGATTACACGATAAATCTCATCCAACCCGTCACCATCCAGCAAGCCTATGATGAAATTACTCACGCACGGCAATGAGCATCATGAATTTTTGATGGAGGATGGTTGATGATGACGATGGCGACGGATTCCCCTCTCTGGAGCCCCGAACTGACTCCAGATCAGCCGTCCCGAGAGAGATTAGGGCTTGCTGGCGGCTCCGTATCGTAAAACACGATGAATCCTTCTCTTTGATTTTTTTTCTCCTCGAACACGAATATATAGAGTTGGAGTTGAGGTCGGTGGAGCTCCAGGGGGTCCACGAGGAAGGGGGCGCGCCCCCACCCTCGTGGACAGGGTGTGGGCCCCTGGCCTTGATTCTTCCGCCAGTATTTTTTATTATTTCCAAAAATAATCTCCGTGAAGTTTCAGGTCATTCCGAGAACTTTTGTTTCTGCACAAAAATAACACCATGGCAATTCTGTTGAAAACAGCGTCAATCCGGGTTAGTTCCATTCAAATCATGCAAGTTAGGGTCCAAAACAAGGGCAAAAGTGTTTGGAAAAGTAGATACGACAGAAACGTATCACCAGGCGCAGAACAAGGCGGAGGCGCAAGTCGATCTCAGGGGAGAGATGCTGAGGGATGTCAGCATCTGGCAACGTCATGTTGATTTTGAGCTAGGGCTAATGGCAGAGATCATATTCATGGAGTCGACTGCGAAGTTAAGAACACGCATGCCTGCGCAATGGCATGAGCAGCCAGTGCAACTGTTCAAATGGGCGGTAGGAGAAGCCAAATCCCGGGACCAGTTGCGGCGGCGCCGCTGGGCATGCATCATAGGCGAGGTGAGCTGCCCTCCTTCCTCGCTAGCGATGCAGTGACCTAGTTGGTTGCTGCTGCAGTGAACTTGCAATGCTATGTCTGTTTGCAACCTTGAAAATCACTCCATCTATATGTATTGTTTTCCTGTAAAAAGTACTTGGTCGTTTGGAAAAAGATCGTGATTGATTTATCACTAGTTTTAGAATGCTTGGTCGTGACAATCAACTGAAGCCACAACCAGAAGTCTCCATCGCGTAAGTACTTTACGGTCGGTCGCACCAACAGACGGTCGGTCGGACCACGTCTCACCGAAGGGACACGCATCGGCTTGGTCTTACATGTACGACCAGTTACATCACTGAATTGTGCGACGACATTTGAGCAGTGTAGTACTCCCTCTATCTCAGTTTACAAGTCTTGCACGTGTACCTAGGTCATTAATTTGACCAACTTAATAAGAGGCATACATTTGGAAAAATATATCATTACAAACTTCAAATATTCTATTTTTTAATGATATATTTTTTATGTTAAACAATTTATGTTCTACTAAACTCATCGGGAGTACTTGAAATTTATGTTCCACTAAACTCATCGGGAGCCGTTTCGGGCCTCGAAACCAAAACCATCAATTAATCTTTACCTTGTTCCCATCACATTCCAAAGTACTAGTTCTACAATTAAGTGCAGGCCTGCTCACACCTACCAGTACGTACCAAACCTGAACATGTCCCACTATCCGGGTTTTAGTACTAGTGCTAGTACTTAGGTTATAAAAAGGGGAACTATCTAACCGAAAATTACTCTACCTTCCTCCTCATAAGTCCTCCTTCTTCGTCCGTCCTTGCCATGGCCGGTGTGCAGACCTCTAGGTCGAGAACTATCCAAACTACTCATAACAAGGGAGCGGCAACCTAGGCTGCGGAAAAAAAGAGAGGGCTCGCCACCACGCAGAGACCTCTAAAGATCTCTCACTGGCAGGCGATGGCTCCCAGGAGTGTCCTAGCCATGAAGGCGAACATGCTGAGCTGGCAGCGCTGGAGTCGTTATCCCTCGATGGCATGCCCGATCAGCTCAATAAGCACCTCAGTAAGCAGAAGGAGTTCATCCACGGCTTGGTGGAGCTGCTGAAGGAGAGCCTCGACGACATGCCCGCTAAGCTCAATGAGCAGGGGGAGTTGACCGCCGGCTTGGTGATGCTGGTGAAGAAGATCATTGCCTCGGAGAAGAAAGCGACCGGCGAAATCCTGCAACTTCAGGAGGACAAGGCGAAGCTCTGCCACGAGCTCGACCTGCTGAAGGAGGAGAACGCTGGATGGCAGAAGCTGCATGAGAATATTAGTTCCTCGATGAAGATGCTGCAGGCCCTCATCATGGAACAGAAGGAGGAGTTGGCGAAGCTCTGCATCGAGCACCCGGCTGCTGTCAAGGTACGTGATACGTCCATTTTGCATCATGCTTTTATATCGATATTTATCGCATTATGGGCTGTTATTTCACGTTATGTCACAATACTTGTGGCTATTCTCTCTTTTTTACAAGGTTTACATGAAGAGGGAGAATGCCGGCAGCTGGAATTCTGGGCTGGAAAAGGAGCAAATATTGAAGGTCTATTCAGCGCAACTCCAAAAGTCCTGAAACTCCACGGAATACCTTAAAATAAATAAAGAAAAATCGTCGCCAAAGATGAAGGCCAGGGGGCCCACACCTGCTCACGAGGGTGGGGCGCGCCCCCTCCCAGGCGCGCCTCACCTCGTGGGCCTGGTGGCTCTCCGACGTCCATCTTCTCCTATATGAAGTCTTTCGATGAGGAAAAATAGGAAGCAACCTTTGGGGACGAGACTCGCCGCCACGAGGCGGAACCAATCTAGGGCTCGGCAGAGCTGTTCGCTGGGACACTTCTCTCCGGGGGGAAATCATCGCCATCGTCATCACCAACGCTCCTCTCATCGGGAGAGGGCAATCTCCATCAACATCTTCACCAGCACCATCTCATCTCCAAACCCTAGTTCATTTCTTGTATCCAATTCTTGTCTCCAAGTCCGGGATTGGTGCTAGTAGGTTGCTAGTAGTGTTGATTACTCTTTGTAGTTGATGCTAGTTGGTTTATTTGGTGGAAGATTATATGTTCAGATCCTTTATGCATATTATTACCCCTCTGATTATGAACATGAATATGCTTTGTGAGTAGTTACGTTTGTTCCTGAGGACAAGGGAGAAGTCTTGCTATTAGTAGTCATGTGAATTTGGTATTCGTTCGATATTTTGATGAGATGTATGTTGTCTAACCTCTAGTGATGTTATGTGAACGTCGACTACATAACACTTCACCATTATTTGGTCCTAGAGGAAGGCATTGGGAATCAATAAGTAGATGATGGGTTGTTAGAGTGACAGAAGCTTAAACCTTAGTTTATGCGTTGCTTTGTAAGGGGCTGACTTGGATCCATATGTTTCATGCTATGGTTAGGTTTACCTTAATACTTTTGTTGTAGTTGTGGATGCTTGCAATAGAGGTTAATCATAAGTGGGATGCTTGTTCAAGTAAGAACAACACCCAAGCACCGGTCCACCCACATATCAAATTATCAAAGTACCGAACGCGAATCATATGAACGTGATGAAAACTAGCTTGACGATATTCCCATGTGTCCTCGGGAGCGCTTTTCCTATTATAAGAGTTTGTTCCGGTTTGTCCTTTGCTACAAAAAGGATTGGGCCACCTTGCTGCACCTTATTTACTTTTGTTACTTGTTGCTCGTTACAATTTATCTTATCACAAAACTATCTGTTACCACTTATTTCAGTACTTGCAGAGAATACCTTGCTGAAAACCGCTTATCATTTCCTTCTGCTCCTCGTTGGGTTTGACACTCCTACTTATCGAAAGGACTACGATAGATCCCCTATACTTGTGGGTCATCAAAACTCTTTTCTGGCGCCGTTGCCGGGGAGTGAAGCGCCTTTGGTAGGTGGAATTTGGTAAGGAAAATTTTATTTAGTGTGCTGAAATTTTCTGTCACTTGTTACTATGGAAAGTAATTGTCTGAGTGGCTTGTTCGGGGTATCTTCACCCCGTCCAGTAGAGCAAAGAGTTTCTCGTCAACCTACTCAACCTACTAAACCTATTGAAAATGAAACTCCTTTTGAATTTCCTTCGGGTATGATGGAAAAACTGCTAGCTAACACTTTTGCAGGAGATGGAACAAAGCATCCTGACGAGCATCTACGCTATGTGGATGATATTTGTGGACTATTTAAGCTTGCAGGTATACCCGATGATGTTGTTAAGAAGAAGGCTTTCCCTTTATCTTTGGAGGGAGACGCATTGACATGGTATAGGCTATGTGATTATACGAGATCATCAAACTATAAAAGAGTGAAATTGGAATTCCATCAAAAGTATTACCCTATGCATCTTGTTCATCATGATCGCAATTATATATATAATTTTTGGCCTCGCGAAGGAGAAAGCATCGCTCAAGCTTGGGGGAGGCTTAAATCAATGTTATATTCATGCCCCAATCATGACCTCTCAAGAGAAACAATTCTTCAGAATTTTTATGCTCGGCTTTCTGATAACAATCGCACCATGCTCGGTACTTCTTGTGATGGCTCTTTTATGATGAAGCCTATTGAATTTAGATGGAATTTATTGGATAGAATTAAACGCAACTCTGAAGATTGGGACCTCGACGAAGGTAAGGAGTCAGGTATAAAACCTAAGTTTGATTGTGTTAAATCTTTTATGGATACCGATATTTTCCGTAAGTTTAGCACTAAATATGGACTTAACTCTGAGATAGTAGCTTCTTTCTGTGAATCTTTTGCTACTTATGTTGATCTCCCTAAAGAGAAGTGGTTTCAATATCATCCTCCCATAGAAATAAAAGTAGCTGCACCTATTAAAGTTGAAGAAAAGACTGTCACTTATAATGATCCTATTGTTCCTACCTCTTATGTTGAGAAACCACCTTTCCCAGTTAGAGTAAAGGATCATGCTAAAGCTTCAACTATTGTTCGTAAAAGCAATATTAGAACTTATACACCTCCTGAGCAAGTCAAAGTAGAACCTAATATTGCTATTGTTAAAGATCTCTTGTCTAATAATATTGATGGGCATGTCATTCAATTCTCTGGTGAAACTGCTAGAATTGCTAAACCATATGATAGAGATAAACATAGACCTGTGGTAGGCGTGCCTGTTATTTCTGTTAAAATAGGAGATCATTGTTATCATGGCTTATGTGATATGGGTTCTAGTGCTAGTGTTATACCCATTGACTTATATAAAGAAATTATGCATGATATTGCACCTGCTAAGTTAGAAGATATTGATGTTACAATTAAACTTGCCAATAGAGATACTATATCTGCAATGGGAATTGTTAGAGATGTTGAAGTCTTGTGTGGAAAAACCAAATATCCCGCTGATTTCCTTGTTCTTGGTTCTCCACAAGATAGCTTTTGTCCCATTATATTTGGTAGACCCTTCTTGAATACTGTTAATGCTACGATAGACTGCAAAAAGAATGTTGTTACTGTTGGCTTGGATGATATGGTTCATGAGTTTAATTTCTCTAAATTTAGTAAACAACATCGTGAGGAAGAATTGCCTAGTAAGGATGAAATTATTGGTCTTGCTTCTATTGTCGTACCTCCTAGTGATCCTGTGGAACACTATTTGCTAGACCATGAAAATGAGATGTTCATGAATGAAAGAAGGGAAATAGATGAAGTATTCTTTAAACAGAACCTATTCGCAACATAATTTGCTGTTGAAATCCTAGGGATCCTCCTCCACCCAAGGGTGATCCGTGTTTGAGCTTAAACCATTGCCTGATAATCTTAAATATGCTTATCTTGATGAAAAGAAAATATATCCTGTTATTATTAGTGCTAACCTTTCAGAGCATGAAGAAGAAAGATTATTGAAAACTCTGAAGAAGCACTGTGCCGCTATTGGATATACTCTCGATATCTTAAGGGCATTAGTCCCACTATATGTCAACATAAAATAAATTTGGAAGCGTATGCTAAACCAGTTCGTGATCCTCAACGACGTTTGATCCTAAAATGAAAGAAGTGGTAAGAAAGGAAATACTCAAGCTTCTGGAGGCAGGTATTATTTATCTCGTTGCTGATAGTCAGTGGGTAAGTCCTGTCCATTATGTCCCTAAGAAGGGAGGTATTACTGTTGTCCCTAATGATAAAGATGAACTGATTTTGCAAAGAATTATCACAGGTTATAGGATGGTAATTGATTTCCGCAAATTGAACAAAGCTACTAAGAAAGATCATTACCCCTTACCTTTTATTGATCAAATGCTAGAAAGATTATGCAAACATACACATTGTTGCTTTCTAGATGGTTATTCTGGTTTCTCTCAAATACATGTGTCGGCTAAAGATCAATCAAAGACTACTTTTACATGCCCTTTTGGTACTTTTGCTTATAGACGTATGCCTTTTGGTTTATGTAATGCACCTGCTACCTTTCAAAGATGCATGATGGCTATATTTTCTGATTTTTGTGAAAAGATTTGTGAGGTTTTCATGGACGACTTTTCCGTCTATGGTTCCTCTTTTGATGATTGCTTGAGAAATCTTGATCGAGTTTTGCAGAGATGTGAAGAAACTAATCTTGTCTTGAATTGGTAAAAGTGCCACTTTATGGTTAATGAAGGTATTGTCTTGGGGCACAAAGTTTCTGAAAGAGGTATTGAAGTCGATAAAGCCAAGGTTGATGCTATTGAAAAGATGCCATGTCCCAAGGACATCAAAGGTATAAGAAGTTTCCTTGGTCATGCCGGGTTTTATAGGAGGTTCATTAAGGACTTCTCAAAAATTTCTCGACCTCTGACTAATTTATTACAAAAAGATGTACCATTTGTCTTTGATGATGATTGTGTAGAAGCATTTGAAATACTTAAGAAAGCATTAGTCTCGCACTGTTGTTCAGCCACCGATTGAATTTACCCTTTGAAATTATGTGTGATGCTAGTGATTATGTTGTAGGTGTTGTTCTAGGGCAAAGAGTTGATAAGAAATTAAATGTTATCCATTATGCTAGTAAGACTCTAGACAATACTCAAAGAAATTATGCTACTACTGAAAAGGAACTTTTAGCAGTTGTATTTGCTTGTGATAAATTCAGACCTTATATTGTTGATTCTAAAGTAACTATTCACACTGATCATGCTGCTATTAAATATCTTATGGAAAAGAAAGATGCTAAACCTAGACTTATTAGATGGGTTCTCTTGCTGCAAGAATTTGATTTGCATATTGTTGATAGAAAAGGAGCTGAGAACCCTGCTGGCATAACTTATCTAGGTTAGAGAATGTTCTTGATGACCCACTACCTATTGATGATAGCTTTCCGATGAACAATTAAATGTCGTAAGCACTTCTCGTAGCACTCCATGGTATGCTGATTATGCTAATTATATTGTTGCTAAATTTATACCACCTAGCTTCACATACCAACAAAAGAAAAAGTTCTTTTATGATTTGAGACATTACTTTTGGGATGATCCACATCTTTATAAAGAAGGAGTAGATGGTGTTATTAGACGTTGTGTACCTGAGCATGAACAGGAACAGATCCTACACAAGTGTCACTCTAAAGCTTATGGAGGACACCACGCTGGAGATAGAACTGCACATAAGGTATTGCAATCCGGTTTTTATTGGCCTACTCTATTCAAGGATGCCCGTAAGTTTGTTTTGTCTTGTGATGAATGTCAAAGAATTGGTAATATTAGTAGACGTCAAGAAATGCCTATGAATTATTCACTTTTTATTGAACCATTTGATGTTTGGGGCTTTGATTATATGGGACCTTTTCCTGCCTCTAATGGATATACACATATTTTAGTTGCTGTTGATTACGTTACTAAGTGGGTAGAAGCTATTCCAACTAGTAGTGCTGATCATAACACTTCTATTAAAATGCTTAAGGAAGTTATTTTTCCGAGGTTTGGAGTCCCTAGATATTTAATGACTGATGGTGGCTCACATTTTATTCATGGTGCTCTCCGTAAAATGCTTGCTAAATATGACGTTAATCATAGAATTGCATCTCCATATCACCCACAGTCTAGTGGTCAAGTAGAATTGAGTAATAGAGAGCTCAAATTAATTTTGCAAAAGAATGTTAATAGGTATAGAAAGAATTAGTCCAAGAAACTTTATGATGCATTATGGGCCTATAGAGCTGCATATAAGAATCCTATGGGTATGTCTCCGTATAAAATGGTTTATGGAAAAGCATGTCACTTACCTCTCGAACTAGAACATAAGGCATATTGGGCTATTAAAGAGCTCAACTTTGATTTCAAACTTGCCGGTGAGAAGAGGTTATTTGATATTATCTCACTTGATGAATGGAGAACCCAGGCTTACGAAAATGCCAAGTTGTTTAAAGAAAAAGATAAAAGATGGCATGACAAAAGGATACAAAAGCCTGAGTTTAATGTAGGTGATTATGTGTTGCTATACAACTCTCGTTTAAGATTTTTTGCAGGAAAACTTCTCTCTAAATGGGAAGGTCCCTACGTTATCGAGGAGGTCTATCATTCCGGTGCCATAAAAATCAACAACTTTGAAGGCACAAATCCGAAGGTGGTTGTCGGGGAAGCTGATCGTGACCCACGAACACCTATGGGACCTGGCGGACCGAGTCCCTTTTGGTTCGGTGGGGGGCGGAGATTGCACGAAGAGCAGATCGAGGCGATGCACACGAGCAGTTTACCCAGCTTCGAGCTCTCCGAGAGATAATACTCCTACTGCTGCTTGTGCGATTATCTTGTGTTCTTGCTAGGGAGCAATGAGAGCTACAAAACCTAGCTTGAGTGTCTCTAGTCTCGAATGAGTCGAACCAGCCGACCCTCCTCTACGTTGCGCATGGGCCTCCTTTTATAGGCTCAAGGGGTCACCACAGGTGGCAACGTAAACAAGGGCAAAATGAGAAAATGAGTTGCGGTTGGTACAGCTACTTTGTACAGTGTATTCTACCTAACTCTGACGGCAAGGGACAAAAGCAATAAATGCCCGTCCATGTAGCCTAAACAGTGCAGAAAGGGACCGTCAGGGGCGCCACCGCTTGCCACGATGGCGCCCTGTCGCCGCCACACCGCTGCTCTCCGCTGGATGCACAGCCTCTTGACACGCACGCCTGGAATGGCCCCATGGCGACACGTTGGTGGATGAGCTGGAGCGGAGATGAAGAGAGGTTGCCTGCCGCGGCTGAATCCTTGCTGTGCCCGGAAGCTTGTCGCTCACCAAGCCTTCCTGGCAAGCTCCTCTTGCCGTGGTCTTGTCTTCTGCGTGCCTTGAGTGGCCTTCCCGGCAAGCTCCTCTTGCCGGGGCCTTGTCTTCTTGGCTTAAATACTTTGTTCTTGAATGGCTCCAAAGGAACCACGGAGGACCTTGGCGGTCACTAGGCGGCCCGCCGCTGGGTGCTGCAACTGCGCGTGCGGCACGAAGTTCGGGATACTAGGGTACCCCTACCTAGTACACCGACAGAGCCCAGGCTGGGCCACACACAGTGCCGAAGCGCTGTTGGGCCAGGCCCAAAACAGGCTGCGGGCACGCTGCCCTAGATCACGCCGTTACTTGCTCCGGACCCACCACGCCCCCACGAACAAAGACGCGTCGAACGTGGCGTCGTGGGAGAGATCGTGGGGGCTTTTTAAATGGAAAAGCGAACGTCCGCCCCCTCTCCCTCCTTATAAACAGGGGAATCAGGGGCAGGTCGCCCACCTCGCCATTTGCTGTCCCATCTTGAAAACCACCGTCGCTCCCCCCTTCTTCTCTAGCCTGAAGAGAGCAACGCTCCGCCCCCCATCGCCACCAACGCCATCAACGCCGTCGGACTCCTCCACCACCTCCGCCATGGCTCCGAAAGCCGACAAGGGGAGGGGCGTGAAGTCGGCCGAGGCGCAGTGGCTCGCGGCGCTGCGAAAGGAGCGGGCCCTCTTCCCTCCCCAGCTCGACGCAAAGGAGCTGAGGGAGGGCTACTACCTCTTCTGGTCGACGGAGACGCGGGCGCATCCGCGCACGAAGGTACTCTCCACCGCCGCATCAGAGTCAGCTTCGAGCAGGTACCCCTTCTTCGCGCTCTTCTTCTATTGCGGGCTCTGTCCGCCCTTCTCTGAGTTCTTTTGCGATATCATGAACACCTACGGGTTTCGCCTCCTTGATTTCACCCCCAACGCTGTCCTGACCATGGCGGTTTTCGCACACCTCTGCGAAAACTTTGTCGGAGTCCACCCAAATGTAGCCCTTTTCCGCCACTTCTTCATGCCCCACGTCGAGAGAGGAGAGCCACTTGCCGGAGGGATTGCTTGGATCTCCAGGATCGGCAAGAAAGAATCCTATCTGGAAGGAGAGCTCCGCAGCAAGTGGGAGGAGTGGAGAGCCGATTGGTGTTGGATCGTAGAGGAGAACCCGCAGCCCTTCACTGCCCAGCGCCAAACTCCCATAGTGCGCGGCAATGATTGGAGCAACTTGGCGCCGGAGGATTCTAGGTTGAAGATTGCTGTGACCCGGATCCTGCGCCTCAGCTTGCCGGACTCATCAGAGGCGCAGATTGGCGAGATTTCCTTCGCCGCCAGACGCTTCCCTTGCAGGAGAGGAGGAGGCCTACTTGGGAGTTCCAAAACCGGCGGATATCATGAGGTTGCGCCCGGGCCTCAACTGGAATTTCACCGTCTTGGAGTTGGACGCAATGCTTCTGGAGTTGTTCAAGCACGACCCCGATCACCCCGAGTGGTTTATGTTGCCGAGGGGGGTCGTCCCATTGTGCAACAATTCTTCGCTCGACCGCATTCGCGCCATGATGCCCTTGTGAGATTCGCATGGGATCGCTCCAACTGGAAGAGCTCATGGACGACGTCGTCAGGCGGCAGTTCTTCGATAGCTTGGTAGAAGTGCCGATCCGCGCCGACGAGCAGAAGTGGCTCACCCGCGACACCACCGACGCCGAGATGCAGCGCATCGCCACCAGGCTGGAGGAGGCGGCAACAGCTGCTGCCGCTGGCGAATTCGGGTTCACCGTGGAGGAGGGAGGCAGCAGAGGCGGCAAGCCTTGCCGATCGAGAGGAGCTTGCCGGCGAGGAGGAGCAAGTCGAGCCCGAAGTTGAGCCGAGCAAGTCCGCCGAGGGCGCCTCCTCCACACCTTCAAGTAGCTTGCCGTGAGCGGAGCCCGCAGCCCCACCAAGAAGGCATCTTCGCAAGGCCGGGGAAGTGACGGGGCGGCAGACGGGCCAACAGCCGCAGCACCGTGCGACGCGCTCCACCGCGGCAAGCACTGTTGCCGCGGGAGCGCCCCACACTGTTGCAACAACTGAGGCGGGATCTTCTCAGGCCACCGCTGCCACCCCCGCCGGAATTTGATCTCTCCGCGCTCAGCTCCGACGAGGAAGAAGAAGAAGAGTAAGTCTCTATGCTGTGCTTGTATTTCTTAAATTTGGTTGCCTTGTCTTGTATCTGATTTGCTTCATTCTGAACTCTTTACTTTTTCAGGACGCTGGTCCAGAGAGCGTCGAAGAGAGCCAAGACCCCGGTGGTTGTCATCGAAGACGATCCCCCCGTGGCGACAGGAGGCGCGTCTGAGACCCCCTTGCCGGACCCGCAACCCTTCCTCAAAGCAGCCCCCAAGACAGCCCCCAGCCGTAAGTATTTGGTTTATTTCTTACGGTTAGGTGTGCATGGGTGCTCCTTCTTTGCTGATATCTGACTTGTTGATTTGTGCAGAGCAGAGCAGCCTCATCGGGAGGGCCCGAAGTCGCTCCCAAATACCATCTGCTTCAACTACGCCGCCAAGGGAGAATTCCCGGCAAGGAACGCCTCCGGCAAGGGATGCTTCTCCGACAAGGAAGCCTCTCCGACAAGGGGCAGCGCCGCGATCCTCCGGTGGTTGAGACCGCGGCCACAGACCCCATCGCAGGTAATCCCTTTAGACCGAAAATTTCCCTTGGGCTCTTTTTCTTCTGTTTTTCTTTTCGAACATTTGCTTGACTGTTCTTTCTTTTTCTGATCGTCAGATCCATCTGCCGGAGAGCCGATGGAGATTGAGGTCGCCGGCGAGGAGGACGCGCGCGGCGATACTGACGACGTCGCCGCCATGGAGGAAGAGGCTGGCGCCGATGGGTCCGCCGGCGAAGAGGCCGCCAAGGCTGCCGCCGCAAAGGCTAGCGGCGGTGCAGCGATCGATCGACGACTTCGAGGCGCAGGAGGCGCGCCAGCGCTACACCGACCGCCGATCCCTCCGCCACCGATGCAGCGTCCAGTTCAAGAGCCCCAGCCCGCGCCTATCTCGAAGGCCGCAACGGCGTTTTCATCAAACTCCCCGGGCGCCGAGCCTGTGGCGCCGGTCGAAGGGGAGACCTTTGACGAAGAGCTGCTCGCCTCCGCTGGGCTATCGCTGGTTGACGCGCCAAGCAGCAGCAGCGGCGAGTCTGAGGAGGAGCAGCTGCTGAAGAAGCTGTTGTCGCTCTACCGCGCCCGACAAGCCAAGCTGGAGTCCCGGGAAGCACTTGTCGCGAGGGCGGGAGCGGACATGGAGAAACGCGCAGAAGAGCTCCGGGGCGCCAATCAAGAAGCTCTCCGGAATGTAGCAGAAGAGCGGGAGCAACTCTCCGAAGAGCGCACAGCCTTCATCCTTGAGAAGGCTGAGGTCGAGGAGCAGCAAAGGCTTGCCGGCGAGAAGCTATCTGCGCAAGAAGGCGAGCTGGCGCAGCGGAAGATCAACCTTGACAGCTATGAGGAAGAGCTTGCTGCGCGAGCAATCACTTGGCGGAGCTCTCAAGGAAGCAAAGGATGCTGCCGCAGCTGCCGAGGCCGCCAAGAAGGAGTTGGAGACAAAAGTGACGCAGGTGGAGGCCGGTCTGCAGAAGAGCGGCGAAGAGCTTGCCGCTGAAGCACTGCGCCGAGAAGGACGCCTACACTCTTGGCGAAGTTGCAGGCCATCTCGCCGAGAGGATCAAAGAGCTCGATGCCGCCAAGGACTCCAAGGCAGATCTTGAGCTGAAGCTGACCACCCTGATGGAGACGCTGGATGGTGCCAAGGAGCGGGAGGTGGCCCTGTTGGAGACAATCAAGACCAATGAGGAGCTGCTGACGAGTGCCACGACTGCCCAGAACACCTTCAGAGAGAACGTGATGCACTGGACGGAGGGTCTTGTGGATACTGCCGCCGCGATCGACAAGGAGCTGATGGAGCTGGGGATGGTGGATCTTGGGTACTCTACCGACGAGCGCCTCCAACCCAGCGCCAAGCTCAGCCTGTTCCTCAAGGGCGTGGTGACGGCTCTCCAGCGGCTCCGGGAAGAGATCCCGAAGCAGCTGGCCGAGGAATCGCGCCAGATCTGCGCAGGAGCCCTCCAAAAGGTGTTGATGAAGGTGGCCTTCCGCAATCCAGGCCTCAACCACAACAGCGTCCTCAGATCCTTGCCGCCAGATGCCGATGTGGAGGCGCTCAAAGCCCTTGTCGCACCCATTGTGGACAAGGTGGGCAAGATCAAGCGGGTTGATGGCGACCGCGTAGACTAGGCTGCCAAATTTATCTTTCCCTTGTCGATGCTGATCATGTTTAGGAGAACAATTTATTAGGTCTGCGACAAGTTATTTTGTAATATACTCTATCTTAGGCAACGATTGCAATGTTATTTACTTTACTTGATTCCTTCCTTTGTATGTTTTTGCCCTACTCTTTTAGGGAACTTGTCGGCGCGGGCACCCTTGCCGCGAGAACTGAGTGCGGAACGTCAGCAGCTTGCTGGCGGTGCCACTTCCGACAAGCAACCTTGTCGCAACTAGTTGCAGTTCACTTAAGTTGTTGAGCGGACTCGAAACAAAGTAAGGGCGCAGACTAGCTACGAGTTGGTTCCTCCGCGCACAGGTTTTCCATACAAAGTACTATCGTTCGAGGAAGATAACTTAAAAAATTTAAAAACTGATTGCTCAAACTTTGGCAACTTAGCTTTTCTGTCGTTTGCTTCCCGGTAAGGCGAAACTCCCTCGAGCGACGCTTGGTGGCCCACACCATTATCTTCTCCTTCCCCCCTCGGCTAACTTGTGGGTGGATGAACCTTCCTTTCTTTGAGAAAGAGAAAGAAGAGAAAATAAAGTTATGGAGCCTTGTGGCTCGTTATTGCTTACCGGGTGTGGATGCTGCACAAAATGTCAGATAACACATGCAAAAAGGATTATGAAAACATGAAATTGACAAGTTGCGCGCAACACATGAGCTTTACTGATGCACGGGGTCTGCGCCCAGCTTTGTACAAAGGATTACATGCAACATGGGCAAGACTTGTACAAAAGGTGGGTGCCAGAACGGGTTCCGGCAACCGCGCCCTATGGGTAAAACTTACGAAGATGCTCTATGTTCCAGGAGTTGCTCACCGGAATGCCATCTTCGGTCTCAAAGCTTAACAGCGCCGAGCCTAGTGACTCGTTTCACCCGATAAGGGCCTTCCCACTTCAAGCGCCAACTTGTTGGAATTCTTGGCGGACTGAACGCGCCAAGAACAAGGTCGCCTTCCTTGAAACTTCGGCACTAACTGCGGCTATGGTAGCGGCGCAAAGCTTGTTGGTAACGAGCAGCTCGACAAAGAGCTCAAGGCGATCTTCCTCAAGGAGCAGCGCGTCATCTTGCCGCAGCTGCTCTTGCTCAAGCTCATCATAAGTTTAGTACTCGAGGTGACCCGTATACGAGTTCCGTGGGGAGAACTGCCTCTGCTCCATAGACTAGAGCGAAAGGTGTCCGGCGCTGGCTCGATTTGGCGTCGTCTGATCGACCAAAGAACCACCGCAGCTCCTCAATCAAGTTTCTTCCGCACTTGTGCAGCCTGTCGAAAGTTCGGTCTTGAGTCCTCGCAGCACTTCAGCGTTCGCCCTCTCGCTTGACCGTTGCTTCTCGGATGAGCAGCGAAGCAAAGCAGATCTTGGCGCCAAGATCTCGGACGATCGCATGAAGGTGCGGCTCGTGAACTGTGTGTGTCGTTGTCGGTGATGATCCTGTTAGGAATTCCAAACGGCAAACAATTTACTCAAGAACTTGATGCCGTTGTCTGTCACCTTCCTCACTGCTTCCACTTCCGCCACTTTGTGAACTTGTCAATTGCAACGCATAAATACTCAAAGCCCCGACAGCTCGGGAAAAGGGCCGAGGATGTCGAGCCCCTGCACCAAAATGGCCAGGATAAAGGGATCGTCTGGAGAGCTTGAGCTGGCTGGTGTATTTGCTTGGAATGGAACTGCACGCTTCACACTTGGTTACTTGTGCGATTGCATCCGGAGGCTGTCGGCGGAAGAAACCTTGCCGGAAAGCTTTGCGGCAAGTGCTCTTGCGCCAATGTGGTGACCACATATGCCTCCATGTATCTCTGCCACAGCAGCTTCATCCATCTTCCCGGTGAATACACTTCAGTTTCACACCGTTGAGTCTTCTTCATGCAGCGTCTTTGTCGACAAACTGGTACATACTTGACTGCCGGGCTACTCTCTCCGCTTCTTCTTGCTCTTGGGAAGTTCTCCGTGCTCAAGGAAATGGACAATCTGCTGTGCCCATGCTAGAGCTTGTGGCTCGACAACAAGGACTAAAGGCACATCTGCTGCTGCGGGGACATCCGCTTCGACGGCAAGAACTCGCGGCTCGGCTCGAGCTTGATGTTCCCGGCAAGCTTGCCGAGCAAAGCTTGTCGGGAGCGTCTCGCTTCAACGAAACAAACCACAGGGTTTGTTTGAGCGACTGCTCCTCAAGACTCTTGGTGTTGACCTTGGGGACTTCCGCGGCGGCGGCTTCGGGTAGCTCTGCCGGAAAACAGTCGCCAGAAATCAACTTCCTCTTCTTGTTCTGTCCAGTTGATGGTGTCACGGTCGGTCGAGTCAGCTTGAGCACAAAAGTCCCTGGTTCCACAGGTAACTTGAGTGCGGCGCACTTCGACAGGCCATCAGCAATATCATTCTGAGCTCTTGGAACATGTTCCATTTGTAGGCCGTCAAAGTGCTCTTCTAGCTTTCTCACCTCATCAACGTAGGCTTCCATCAACGGACTCTGATAATCTTTGTTTACTTGGCGGACGACAAGCTGCGAGTCACCCCTGACAATGAGCTTCTTGATCCCAAGGTCCACTGCTATCCTGAGTTCGGCAAGCAAGCCTTCATACTCTGCAGTATTGTTTGTTGCTTGCTCCTTGGGAAAGTGCATTTGAACTATGTACTTGAGGTGTTCTCCGGTGGGTGCGATAAAGACGCTGCACCGGCGCCTTTGCGCGTAGAAGGCACCATCAAAGTACATCAGCCATTCCTTGCCCGCCTCCTTGACGGGATGCTCGTCTCGAATTTCTTCATCTTGCGTCGGCGTCCATTCTGCTATAAACTCTGCCAATGCTCTGCTCTGGATATTTGAAGTGCTTTCAAACTTGAGGGCAAAGCTTGACAGTTCAAGTGCCCACTCGACAATCCTGCCTGTTGCTTCGGATTTTGCGGTATCCTCTTATTGAAAGCGAGTGACAACTGTGATCTCATGTGCTTGGAAGTAATGGCGCAGCTTTCTCGAGGCCATGAGGAGGCCGAAAAGCAATTTCTGCACACCAGAGTACCTTGACCTAGCCCCCTGAGAAGGGAACTGACAAAGTACACCGGGCGCTGCACCATCCTTTTCTGAATCTTCTCGCTCGTCTGCGCAGATCCGTCCTTGTCGGGACCAGAGCTTGTCGGTGAAGCCCCCTGCTTGTCGCTGGATGCATCTGCCTCGGTTGCCGGCTCCTCATCTGTCTCCCTCTCCGCTACTAACGCAGCACTAACCACTTGATTGGTTGCCGCTATGTATAGCAGCAACTTTTCTTGTGGCCTAGGTGCGACAAGTATTGGAGTGGAGGACAGGTACCTCTTTAAGTCCTGCAGCGCAGCCTCCGCTTCGGGAGTCCATTTCATTGGACCTGCCTTTTTTAAAATCTTGAAAATGGCGAGGCGCTCAGCAGACCTAGAGATAAACCTGCCGAGAGCAGCCACGCAACCGAAAGTCTTCGTACATCCTTGACGCGCTTTGGTGCTTCAATCTGCTCGATGGCCTTGATCTTGTCGGATTGGCTTCAATTCCTCGTTGAGACACGAAGAATCCGAGAATCTTGCGGAAGGAACTCCAAACACGCACTTCTCGGGGTTGAGCTTGAGGTTGATCTTGCGCAGATTTGCAAAGGTCTCATCTAAATCTTGAACCGAGTTGCTCTGTCCTTGCTTTTGACCACTATGTCATCCATGTAGGCTTCTACATTTCGTGCATTTGGGGCTCAAAAGCGTCATGGACTACTCTTGCGAGCGTTGAACCAGCATTCTTTAACCCAAAGGGCATCCGTATAAAACAGTATGTGCCACATGGGGTGATGAATGCGGTTTCTCTTCATCCTCTTACGCCATGAAGATCGATGATATCTCGAGTATGCATCAAGAAATGAAAGCAAATCACATCCAGCCGTGGAGTCAACAATCTGGTCGATGCTTGGCAAGGAAATGGGTCTTTGGACAAGCTTTATTAACATCCGTGAAGTCGATACAAAGTCTCCATTTCCCATTTGCCTTGAACAACTACAGGATTGGCCAACCACGAGGATGGAGCACTCTCCGACAAGGCATGCTGCTTCCAACTTCTTGATCTCTTCGCAATGAATTCTTGGCGCCCACCGCATGCCTCGACTTTACGCTTGATGGGCGCGCATGAGGACAGACAGCTAAGTGGTGCTCAATTACTTTCACAGGAACACCGGGGATGTCGACGGTTGCCATGCAAACACGTCGACGTTCGCCCGCAGAAAGCAACGAGCAGCGCCTTCCTATTTAGGGTCGAGAGTGGCGCGATGGTGAAGGTACCACCGGTGCCGTCCTCCTGGCGACACCTTCTTGGTCTTGGTGGAGCTGCCATCGTCTTCTTGCACTTGCCGATGGAGCTCGATGGTGCGTCCTCGACGGTAGCGCAGCACCTGGCGCGCCAAAGATGTCGGGGAAGCTGATCGTGACCCACGAACACCTATGGGACCTGGCGGACCGAGTCCCTCTTGGTTCGGTGGGGGGCGGAGATTGCACGAAGAGCAGATCGAGGCGATGCACACGAGCAGTTTACCCAGCTTCGGAGCTCTCCGGAGAGATAATACTCCTACTCATCGGTCTCGTCGTCTTCCATATCTTCATCGTCATCATCGTCTTCATCCTTGTCGCGCCCGCGGGGAGGTCTGTCTCCTTGCCGCTGCTTGGCCTTGCCGCGGCGTCCTCCCCAGCCGGGTCGCTTCTTGTTAATTCCCCCAGCACCTTCCTGGGCCATCTCCTTGTCACGCCGCTCGTACTCAGCCTTCTACTGTTCAACAAGCTGCTCGACCTTCTTGCAGCTCTGGAGGTCATGGCCCTTGGTGCGGTGGATCTTGCAAGATTGTTTGTTGAGCTGTCGCTTGTCGGGCGTCCGCCACAGGCAGCGGTCGGCGCCAGCGGCAACCTCCTTGCGGAGCCACCAACTTTGGTTTTCTTGGCGGTACCACCGTTACGGACTGCTCGACAACTAGTACCTCTTTGCCCTTCTTCTTTACGTTGTTCCGTCGCTGGCTCTTCTTCGCCGGGCGGTCTCCTCACTATCAGATCCTGCTTCGCATTCTCTCACAGGAGTCTTCTTCTTTCTTCAAAGACGCACACTTGTCGGCCAAGGCATACAGCTCACTGACGTCCTTGACTTTGCACATCGCCATCTCTTCCCTCATCCTGCGGTTCCGCACGTTCTGATGAAACGCGCTGATCACCGCGGCAGGGTGGACATCTGGGATGTTGTAATGCACACGGCTAAATCTCTGGATGAACTTGCGCAGGGACTCCCCTTCCTTCTGGGCGAGCAGATGAAGGTCGCTCTCTTGGCCATGAGGCTTGTGGCCGCCCGTGAAGGCGCCAACAAACTGATGGCATAAATCTGCCCAAGAAGATATGGAGCCGTCCGGCAAGTGCATGAGCCAAGATCTGACATTAGGCTTGAGTACCAGCGGGAAGTAATTGGCGAGGATCTTGTCGTCCCGTCCCCCTGCAGCTTGCACCGCGACGGTGTAGATCTTTGAGGAACTCCGACGGATGCGTCCTGCCATCATACTTCTCCGCACGTCGGCTTGAAATTTTTCTTGTCAGGCCTCTGGACCTGCCGCAGCTCATGAGTGAACGCAGGGCAACCTACCGCGACGGCAAGTCACTGGTTCCCTGGCGCATGCATCGCCGACAAGGCCCAGCGCTGGTCGGATTGACGCCGCACTTCTCTTCGGCACTCGATGCGAGTTTCGAGCGTCTTCTTGTTGCCGTTCTTGAAGAACTTGGCGCTGATCACGGCGAGCTCGTGGATCCGATGAAGCGGTGGAGTCGCTGTCGAGGTGGATTCGACGAGTCGGCGATCTTGGCCTTCGGGATGGAGAGTGCATGGTGGTTGCACCCCCACAGGTCTCGTCGCCACCGGCTCCTGCCTTGTCGTCTCGCCGCGGCAACGATGTGCTTGGTTGCCGCGGAATGTCGCCGTTGGCAAAGCCGATGAGACTCTGGATGGTGGCCCTCCATTCGTCGACCTTGTCTGCCGTTGGAGGGTAATCCAGGAGCAGTTGAGCTCGCGCCAAAGCTTCCGCTTGAGTGGTGGGTGGCAATGGTGAACGGTGCGAGGAGCGGGATATGCTCGGACTTCCAAATATGTTAGAAGGAGCAGTATCCCGTCCAGGCGACCGTGCCCCACACGCACCAGCCTGTTGGCGCGCGAGCTGTTCTTGAGCATCCCCGGATCGACCAGCTCGATCTTGGCCCAACGAATGCATGGCGCTGCGAGCACCATGACGCTGTCGGTCTCGCGCCTCCTCAGATGGACGCGGTACGTGTACGGACGCCGAGGTTTGCGCCGCCTTGTCCTTGGACTTAGCAGCGACACGGGCTCCCTCGTCGACGTCCGCTCTTCCGCCGGCGTCTTCCCCACCACTCGTCGGCTCCGGTGGTGGTGGGTTTGACGCGGACGGCTCTGCTGCCGCCGAATCCTTCTTCTTCGGTGGCATGTTGATGAAGATGATGAAGATGTTGCTCGTGTGAACGCTGGATCAGGTTCACACAGCCTCGACGCCCCCTACCTGGCGCGCCCAAGATGTCGGGGAAGCTGATCGTGACCCGCGAACACCTATGGGACCTGGCGGACCGAGTCCCTTTTGGTTCGGTGGGGGGCGGAGATTGCACGAAGAGCAGATCGAGGCGATGCACACGAGCAGTTTACCCAGCTTCGGAGCTCTCCGGAGAGATAATACTCCTACTGCTGCTTGTCTGATTATCTTGTGTTCTTGCTAGGGAGCAATGAGAGCTACAAAACCTAGCTTGAGTGTCTCTAGTCTCGAATGAGTCGAACCAGCTGACCCTCCTCTACGTTGCGCATGGGCCTCCTTTTATAGGCTCAAGGGGTCACCACAGGTGGCAACGTAAACAAGGGCAAAATGGGAAAATGAGTTGCGGTTGGTACAACTACTTTGTACAGTGTATTCTACCTAACTCTGACAGCAAGGGACAAAAGCAATAAATGCCCGTCCATGTCGCCTAAATAGTGCAGAAAGGGACCGTCAGGGGCGCCACCGCTTGCCACGATGGCGCTCCTGTCAGCGCCGCTTACCGCTGCTCTCCGTTGGCTGCACAGCCTCTTGACACGCACGCCTGGAATGGCCCCATGGCGACACGTTGGTGGATGAGCTGGAGCGGAGATGAAGAGAGGTTGCCTGCCGCGGCAAGTGCCTTGCCGCGGCTGAATCTTGCTGCGCCGGAAGCTTGTCGCCACCAAGCCTTCTGGCAAGCTCCTCTTGCCGGGTCTTGTCTTCTGCGTGCCTTGAGTGGCCTTCGGCAAGCTCCTCTTGCCGGGCCTTGTCTTCTTGGCTTAAATACTTTGTTCTTGAATGGCTCCAAAGGAACCACGGAGGACCTTGGCGGTCACTAGGCGGCCCTGCCGCTGGGTGTCAGAATCTGACTGCATCGAAGTTCGGGATACTAGGGTACCCCTACCCTAGTACACCGACAGTGGTAAACGGTCAAAGAATCAAACACTATATCTCAGGTAATCCTATAAATGTTGAAACTAATATTATTGAAACCGTAACCCCAGAGGAATACATAAGGGACACTTTCCAGAATGTTCCAGACTCCGAAAAGGAATAGGTATGTGTTACGGTAAGTAAACCGACTCCAAAACAAATTCTAAGGCAATATTTCTCCATTTTGAAATATTTAGAAAAATAGAAAAATAAGTAGCAGTCCGGGGAGGACACGAGGCCTCCACGAGGGTGGAGGGCGCGCCCTACCCCCCTGGGCGCGCCCCCCTACCTCGTGAGCACCTCGTGTGCCCTCCGGACTCCGTTTTCTTGCATGATACATATTTTGGTCGGTAAAAATTCATTATATATTCTCCCGAAGGTTTTGACGACCGTATCACGCAATTATCCTCTGTTTTCGTTTCGAGCTGTTTCTGTTGCAGATTTGAGGATTCCGGAGACTTGATCATCCCTCTATGAGGGTGAGCCTATGCCATGGAAGGTGGACGACAAGCTTGCATCATCAACAACACCTCCACCGCCAACAACAAAGAAGGAGACATAATCACATGGGTATGGGCACTCCCCTTGGCAACTGCCAAGCTTGGGGGAGGTGCCCCGGTATCGTATCACCATCACAACTCCTATCTTTACCGTTTTTCTTAGTTCGATCCTATTAGTAGTATCTTGATATAGTAGAATAAAGTCATGGCATGATCTAGTTTTGAAGTTTTGCTTTATGATCCCTCTATGCAATCGAGTCTGTGAGCTATATATAATAAAGATTAGTGTTGAGTCAAGGGCTTGATTATTTTGCCATGATCTTGAGTGAATAAAAGAAAAGAATAAAAAGAAACAAAGAGTTCATATTGGTCTTATTGAAAGTAATGACTTCACATAGAAAGAGTATGATGATTAAAATTTGTTGGAAGTTGGCAAATATAGTTTTGGTCATCGTTGCAATTAATAGGAAGTAATAAGGAGAGAGAGGTTTCACATATAGATATATTATCATTGACATCTTTTATGATTGGGAGCACTCATTAAAATATGACATGCTAAAGAGTTGATGTTGGACAAGGAAGACAACGTAATGAGTTATGTTTTCTTATATCTGAGATAAAGTATGTTGTCATGGATCCTCTATCATGTTGATCTTGCCTTTCCCCCTCATGCTAGCCAAATTCTCAGCACCAAGTAGAGATACTACTTGTGCTTCCAAATACCCTTAAACCAGTTAGCCATGAGAGTCCACCATATCTACCTATGGATTGAGAAAGATCCTTCAAGTAAGTTGTCATCGGTGCAAGCAATAAAAATTGCTCTGTAAATATGCATGACTTATTAGTGAAGAGAAATAAGCTTTGTACGAACTTGTTATGGAAGTAGTAAAAGCGACGGACTGCATAATAAAGTTCCACATACAAGGGGAAATATAAAGTGATGTTCTTTTGCATTAATATTTTGTGCATCCAACCATAAAAGCGCATGGCAACCTCTCCTTCCCTCTGCGAAGGGCCTATCTTTTATTATTATCTTCTACCTTATGCAAGAGTCACGGTGATCTTCACTTTTCTTTTTTCATTTTATCCTTTGGCAAGCCCAGCATGTTGGAAAGAACATGATATATATATATCTAATTGGATGTGGGGGAGCATGAATTATTATTGTTGACATTACCCTTGAGGTAAAAGGTTGTGGGGCAAAACTATAAGCCCCTATCTTTCTCCGTGTCCGATTAAAACTCCGTAACCACAAGTATTGCGTGAGTGCTAGCAATTATGAAGGACTAAGTGATAGTTGAGTATGTGGACTTGCTTTTAAGCTCCGACATAGACTCTTTCCGATGTTATGATAAATTGCAATTGCTTCAATGACTGAGGTTATACTTTGCTGGTGCCCAATAAAGTTTCTGATTCATACTTTTGCATTGTGAAAAGATCATCACTTGAACATAAGTAATCATATGACAAAATTTATATATGTTGCTGTTATGAGAATAATCATGATGCCTTCATGTCCGTATTTTATTTTTATCGACGCCTCTACCTCTAAACATGAGGACATATTTATTGTTATCGGCTTTTCGCTTGAGGACAAGCGAGGTCTAAGCTTGGGGGAGTTGATACGTCCATTTTGCATCATGCTTTTATATCGATATTTATCGCATTATGCGCTGTTATTTCACGTTATGTCACAATACTTATGGCTATTCTCTCTTATTTTACAAGATTTACATGAAGAGGAGAATGCCGCAGCTGGAATTCAGAATTTGGAAAAGGAGCAAATATTGAAGGTCTATTTGCAAGAACTCCAAAAGTCCTGAAACTCCACGGAATACCTTAAAATAAATAAAGAAAATCATCGCCAAAGATGAAGGCAGGGGCCCACACCTGCTCACGAGGGTGGGGCGCGCCTCCCCAGGCGCGCCTCTACCTCGTGGGCCCCTGGTGGCTCTCCGACGCCCATCTTCTCCTATATGAAGTCTTTCGATGAGAAAAAAATAGGAAGCAACCTTTCGGGACGAGACACCGCCGCCACGAGGCGGAACCAATCTAGGGCTCTGGCAGAGCTGTTCTGCCGGGGACACTTCCCTGCGGGAGGGGGAAATCATCGCCATCGTCATCACCAACTCTCCTCTCATCGGGAGAGAGCAATCTCCATCAACATCTTCACCAGCACCATCTCATCTCCAAACCCTAGTTCATCTCTTGTATCCAATTCTTGTCTCCAAGTCCAGGATTGGTGCTAGTAGGTTGCTAGTAGTGTTGATTACTCCTTGTAGTTGATGCTAGTTGATTTATTTGGTGGAAGATTATATGTCCAGATCCTTCATGCATATTATTTCCCCTCTGATTATGAACATGAATATGCTTTGTGAGTAGTTACGTTTGTTCCTGAGGACAAGGGAGAAGTCTTGCTATTAGTAGTCATGTGAATTTGGTATTCGTTCGATATTTTGATGAGATGTATGTTGTCTAACCTCTAGTGGTGTTATGTGAACGTTGACTACATAACAATTCACCATTATTTGGGCCTAGAGGAAGGCATTGGGAGGTAATAAGTAGATGATGGGTTGTTAAAGTGACAGAAGCTTAAACCCTAGTTTATGCGTTGCTTCGTAAGGGGCTAATTTGGATCCATATGTTTCATGCTATGGTTAGGTTTACCTTAATACTTTTTTGTAGTTGCGGATGCTTGCAATAGAGGTTAATCATAAGTGGGATGCTTGTTCAAGTAAGAACAGCACCCAAGCACCGGTCCACCCACATATCAAATTATCAAAGTGCCGAACGCGAATCATATGAACGTGATGAAAACTAGCTTGACGATATTCCCATGTGTCGTCGGGAGCGCTTTTCCTATTATAAGAGTTTGTTCCGGATTGTCCTTTTCTACAAAAAGGATTGGGCCACCTTGCTGCACCTTATTTACTTTTGTTACTTGTTGCTCGTTACAATTTATCTTATCACAAAACTATCTGTTACCACTTATTTCAGTACTTGCAGAGAATACCTTATTGAAAACCGCTTATCATTTCCTTCTGCTCCTCGTTGGGTTCGAAACTCCTACTTATCGAAATGACTACGATAGATCCCCTATACTTGTGGGTCATCAGTACGTAATGCGGCCATGGAACAGATGATGAAGGCTCGCATCGAGAAATCATGTGTCATGGACAGAATGAAGAAGATGGCAGAGGAGACGTGCAAGGAGATGGAGGTCGTGGAGGCGTGAAGAAGCAGTAACGACTCCGCGGCCACCAACACATCATGTAGTAGAGAGCAACGCCCCATACTTGTGTGTGCATCTTCCTTCTATTTTTGGGGTGATAATCTTCCTTCTACTTTTGCTCCTATGTTTCTTCTTTTGCTTCGGGTGTTTCGCCGTACGTGTCATGTTCTCTGCGAGGCATGAATACAATAATGCTAACAATGAGATGACTAGCAAATTAGATCATTTTTATCATCATATGGCACTGGGCTACCGTGTTTCGTGCTCCTCCGTCATACTACTCCAGTGGAAAACTTGAGTATACCGCACGGTTCTTTGCTCCTCCTCAGGTCGTCGACACATTTATACAAGCAGTCAAATCACAAGGCCCCACCTTCCAGCAGTAATGAGCCATCAAATCACAAAGGCCCTCACCTCTCTTGAAAATGACCTAGCTAGACTGCCCCGCCCTCTAGCCTTTTAAAAAATGTATATGTCTGTACAGTAGTAGGATCGATGGATTGCGCCATGGAGAAAAACTAACAAGATGAAATTAAAGAAAAAAGGTGGTACATATAGAGAGCGCTTATCGCCAAATTATGCATATAGTACTATTAAAAAAGCTAGTACGGGCTTAAATGGGGTGCTAAGTTCTATTAAAGAAATTAGCATACCTATTTAATTCTCGGATTCTTATTATTTATGCCAATAGTTTGTGTATCACTACTTAGTTTTGCCATTAGAAGTTACAACTACTCAAAAATGCCATCGACCCGTGAGATGCCTGCTTAAAAATGCAATTAGATATCTCAAAAATGCCATCGTTAAGTTAGATGTTTGCTCAAAAATGCCATTAGACATTGTGATTTTCACATCAAAACTGTTGACCATGTTACATGACAAAAATAAGACGATTCTCACAATGATAAGTGTGGCCTCGCTTGTCAAGAGTAACCAAGCGAACAATTTTACAGTAAAATAAGAACGCTGTTGGGATCAAGTATGCCCCACACTTTATTTTACTGTAGTGAGATAGAGGGAGAGCTGGCATGTTGGTCCATCGGTATTTATGTCATTATAACATGGCAAAAGAGATTTGAGTCACAATAATGGTGTCCAGCACAACACACCCCTCAAATAAAATTAAGCACCCTGAAATTCTTTGACAAAACTAAGCCCCCTGAAATTCTTTGACAACTAAACTGCTGGCTACATGATGTTGGTCATATATATTGTACGTATATAATGCGAAGAAACGAGTGGTAGTCATAGTACTATACAAAAAAAAGATGAACTGTAAGAAATACTAGTATGTACGTACTGAGGAGTTAAAGTAACAAGAAGAAACATAACATAGTTCTGCTGGGGGCTTAGTGCAACACACCCTCAAATAAAACTAAGCACACCAGAAATTAAACTAAGCAACTAATCCGGTAGACACTGCATTAGAACCACCATGAGCAACGACACTGCCACCTTACTTGGAGTCCTCGTCCACGTGCTCGACTTCGTCCTTGTCCCTCTTCCTCTTGGTTGATACGTCTTTGCTTGAACCACACATTTGGCTCTTGCTCTTCATCCAACCCTTGTAGATATTGAAACAAAGGTAGCCATCCATTTCAGCGTAGTGGATGTGGTCTATATCTAGTACATTCCACTCTGATGCATGATGAAACTTTAAAGGAGGTCTCTTCAGTGTACCGTACAAAGGATGAACCATGGCTCCTGCCAGGGTCAGCATTGAAGGCTGATGACGGGAGAGCACCAGCCCTTTCGTCTGGAGGTCGAAGCAGTTGCCTACAACGAGGCCTATCCAATCCAAGATTTCCTTGTCATTCCTAAAGTCTACAGCAACGAATTTGACTAGGCCATCCTTGAGGAAGTTCTTAAAATCCTGGCACTCAACGTCGGCATGGCATATGTGGTAGAGCAAGCATAAGTCATGCACGCAAACCTGGATCACGGCGGGCTTCTTCTTCTCTGCCTCCTCTAGAGTCTTCTCGCTTCCCAGGACTGTGGTGTACTCAACATCTAGCCCAGCGGCCCACTCATCATTTGAGTTTTCGAGCATGCGTCTGAAGCGAGCAAGGCATCGTTTCACCATTGTGGAAGAACGGGTGTAGATGATATCAAACTCCTCGCCGGTGATGGTTCTAACCTTGTACTCACTGCCGATCATGGAGATTTGGGATGCCATGGATTTGGGAGGAGGGTTAGGATTAGTGGAACTGCCGTAATGTGAAAGGACGGGACGACTAGGAGCGAACTGCCAGCGGTTTTTGTAAAAATGCTGAGTGGGGCGTGCGAACGGCAGGGTAGTGGCTTGCCTGCTGGATAAATGGATTCATGCACAGTACTATGGGGGCCCAGTTAGATGTCATGTCTACTCTACGCCCAATTAAATGTCTTTCGATGTCATGTCAAGATTTCGGCGTTCTGGGAATGGGGGTCCCCAGACTTTCCTGCATGCGGCCCACGTCATGGTTGTGCTAGCAGGCCTGTACGGCCCATCTTCATCAACAAGGCACTCAAGACCCTCACGAGGGGCCAAGCCTCGTGAGGCGGACGACGCAAGACCTCCTCAGGAGCGGCCTCACCAGGTTGCCTCACAAGGAGCGGAGAGATCAAGGCAGGGCAAACCTCACGAGGTTCTCGTGACGTGAGCCATGACGATCAAGATCAGGCGGGTGCCAGGCAAGCGCCAGCGCGTGCAGCATCCTTGTTTCCTCTTTGGTGCCAAGGGGGTGAGCGCAGGCGCATAATACCGAGGCGTCAAGCAAAGGTTTCCATATCGGTGCAACGAGACCAAGACCAGCAGGATGGCAAGATGGAGGTCACCATGGAGCCCAAGACGGCGTCACCACCAGAGCCTTTTCCAGGCGAAGACTACTTTTGTCAGGATAAGTTGTACTAGCTTTCCCCTTTCAAATTGGCCGTTGTTGGCTTCCTTCCCGCTCAATATTTGGGGAGAGGACCAGGGCCTCTATAAATAGGACTAGCCACCACAGTAGGAGGCATCGGATCTAGAGCCAACCCTTAGCCACACGCCGAGCGCAAGAACACCTCAACCTCAGGAGGCTGTTCTTCCCCTTGTACTGTTCATCATCAGCCCAAGAGGCAATCCACCACCACCACACTGGAGTAGGGTATTACACCACAACGGTGGCCCGAACTAGTATAAATCTTGTTTCCCTTGTGTTGCGAGTTCGTTGAGTTCGTTCTTGAGATCT
This sequence comes from Aegilops longissima, assembly GCA_021605205.1. NCBI lineage: Eukaryota > Viridiplantae > Streptophyta > Magnoliopsida > Poales > Poaceae > Aegilops > Aegilops longissima. Next base: position 496,141,278 of record CM038679.1, on the reverse strand, counting down.
TAGCCAGTTAGGACGCAGATCGGTAGGGAGGAAATCTTTGCACGCACCCCAGTGTTCGAACCTAGAGGGTTTTGCCAGAACCCGTGATCTGACATTTGGCACGCCAGGTAGGGGTGCGCCGGAGCCTCTTCCCCACCAGTCGATCCGCCGACGCTCCGCGGTTCCGATGTCCGGCGACCCGAGGGCTGACACCGACCGCTGGGCAGCCTGGCCCGCCCAAGCGGCGCCGCCTGCCCAGGAAGACTTCAACCCCCCGCTCCAGGCAGCACGGGCGCCACCTAACGCTGATGGGCGCGGGCGGCGTGGCCAAGCGCCATCCACCCTTACTCCACGACAAGCGCGAGCCGCTACAAGGGCCGCGAGCCACGCCTCAGCAACTGCGGCACACACCCGGCGGGAGCAGGCGAACATGCGGGCGGCACTCACAGTGGCGCGGGAGCTACTGCGGTGTCGGCTGATGGAGAGCGGCCGGGATGCGCTGCTGGAACGCGTCGCCGAGCTGCTGGACGCAGCAGCCACAGGAGCACCGCCCTTCTGCTATCAACTCATGCCCCAGGCTGCAGCCGGGTCCCACGGCGGGCCTCGCCGCGCCCGCATGCTCCTGGGCGTACCCGGGGGCCTCGTCAACATCAACATAACCCACGGTGGGGGGCGCCCTGCCGCGCCCGCACCACCCCAGATGGGTGCGGGCACAGGTGTTGCCGCGTACGGCCCCATCGGAGTGCCGCCCTACCATCCTCAGGACAGCATGACAGGCCTCGACGGGTGCCCCCCTCATTGATGCAAGGGCGGCTCTGCGCGCCTCCACCTGCTGCTCCAGGGACGCGCTCCAGGCCTGTAGCTCCCACGCGCGCTTCTCTACGACCTCACGATGGCGGTCAGCCTCACGAGCCTCCTCCAAAGCTCAGGAGCAAGCTTCACGGAAAACCTTGAGGGACGCCTCGGCCTTCGCATTATCAAGATCACGCTGGTAGCGGCCAAGGTTGATGGCCACCTTCAGCTTACGTCGCTCCTCCGCCAGCCGAAGACCCTCGGCTTTGAGGCGCGCGTCGACGTCCGCAAGCTCACCACCAAGTCAGTTCATCGCGCCCATCGCCTCCTGGAAGAGCTCTTGGCGGACGACGCTCCGCCCGTGCTCGAGCTCAAGCGCACGGCCCACCTCGTCCTCCACCTCAGGGGCTGCAGGCGGTACGTGAAGCGGCGCACACCCTCCTAGCAGGGGGCTGGGGGCTGGTGCTGCCCCAGGCGCCAGCCGGGCCTCGTGAGGGGCCCCAGCGGGTTGGGGCCCGCTACTTGAAGAGGAACCGAAGACCGAAGCCCACCAGCTACTATCCATGACCAGAGGAGGGGTCTTGGGCACGCCCTCCAAGCTCCACACCAGGCCGTGGGGAGGGACGACGAAGCCACAGATTCAAAGCGTCGTGAAGGCGAGTGCACCTCTCCGACTGGCCCTGCTCCAGGTACGGCATGCAGGCGCGAGACGCTCAAGGCCAGCGAGGGAGTCAAGGAAAGTGGAGGTTGCTTCTCGGGGGACACAGCAGCCCTGACGGAAGGGGTCCTCAAGAGCCAACATCAGGGAGGAAAAAAACAATCAAGAGATCACAAGGTGCAGTATTTACTCGTCAACAGCGATGTACTTTCGTCGCTTCAACGGCCTGAAGATACCACTGCTGCTCGGGGATCCTTTCCTCTTGCGGAGCTCCTCGAAGTCCACGCAAAACCAATAGAAGCACTGGACGTGGCGGCCGGCACGGGGTGCAGCTAGGGAAGTGCTCGAAGGGACAACTTCAGGGGTGCCGGGCTGCGGAGAGCAGTCGGGCGCCGTCCCACCGCAACCTCCCGAGGCCTCCGGAGCTTCGGCCTCGGGAGCCACGTGTTGCATCGTCTCAGCGACCGACACCCTAGTGGGAGAATCATGAGTTACTGAGGACGATGCCCTAGGAGCCCCAGGCGGCATCTGCACCTCGGCACTCGAGCCGCCAGCCTCCGGTGGTGCTCGCCCCCCTGCATCCACATTCGGGGCGATCTCGACGCCAACAATGAAGAAGGGAACCACGTTGACGGGGTTCTCGCGAGGCCACACTAGGCCGACCGGGCGCAGCCCCCACTCATCGAAGGAAGGCATCTGCTCCACAAATTCTGCCATGTTCCTGCCGCGGTACAGCAGACAGCTCCTCCCGGGCATGTCGTCCGGCGATGCGACACCTGTCAGGACCTCGAGCATAGTCTGCTACTTCTCAAGAGGAAGCCCAGACTCCTGAAGTCTCATATGGTCCTGACTGTTGAGCAAGGTCCACATCGGGCAAGAATGGTGCTGAAGCGGAGCGACACGGCGCCTGACGAACTCCTTCACCACCATGGGCGCGGTCACGCCGCTGTCTTTCAACCTCTTCAGCCTGAGCCAGACGGGGACAAGACAGGGGCTCACGAGCTTCTCATGGCCCCAACCAGGATTGGGAATGGCAGGCGCCGATGAAGAATGGAGCAGAGGGCTGAGCACTCCGGCATCGACAAATACCCACTGTGTCTGAAACTCGCTCGTAGATGGAGGAAGCTCGAAGTCGATCCCCGCGCCTGCTGTTGCAGCCACAGGTTGGAAGCTCACGCATCCCGAGCTCTGTCGGAGATCCATCAGGTGCAATGAGAAGAAGTGGCGAAGGAGGGCCACGGAAGGGGCAATTCCCACCATGGCCTCACACACAAAGGCAAAGACGGCAAGGGGGGTAACAGATTGGGGGTCAAGATGCAGCAAGTGGATCTGATAGTGCTCCGGCACTGCGTTGAAGAAGGCGGAGAAAGGGGGGACCAGGCCAGCCCAAAGAGCATCGGTGAAGATTGGGACCTCGGTAGTTGACCGGTTGACACGAGCACGAGACGCAGGCCAAGCCACCGTCTTTCCCCACTCATTGAAACTGGAGGCGAGCATGGGGCGCACCTTGCCCATGGCCTCATCATTGAGCACCAGCGACCGGCCAACCGTGGGCTCGATGGCCGAAGCCGTGCCGGCAGAAGATAGAGGCTTCTTCCCCTTGTCAGCTTGTTTCAGTGCCATGGCGATGGAGAGGGCAGAGTGCAGGACAGATTGGGAGGAGGAGCAGAATCTTGGGGAAGCAGAGGAATTGGGGAGGTATGGCGCAGGCGATGGAAGAATAACTGTGTGGGTAACGGGGGCCGCATAGCCGAGCGGACTCCAAGGCGGCATGGGGAAGCGGAGACGCCCACGTCCAATCAACCGCCACAAGTCGACCAAGGCCGCAGGCTTTTGGGGCCCGCGGTGCTCCATGCTTGACCTTTGGCTTCGCCTCGAAGCCAAGCCCGAGCGCGCCTTGGGCCCGGGGGCTACTGTTGGCGTTCTAGGAACGGGGGTCCCCAGACTTGCCTGCCTGCAGCCCATGGCGTGGCTGTGCTAGCAGGCCTATATGGCCAATCTTCATCAACAAGGCACTCAAGACCTTCGCGAGGGGCCAAGCCTCGCGAGGCGGACGATGCAAGACCTCCTCAGCAGCGTCCTTGTTTCCTCTTTGGTGCCAAGGGGGCGAGCGCAGGCGCAGAATACCGAGGCATCAAGCAAAGGTTTCCATATCGGTGCAACGAGACCAAGACCAGCAGGACGGCAAGACGGAGGTCACTATGGAGCCTAAGACGGCATCACCACCTGAGCCGTTTGCAGGCGAAGACTACTTTTGTCAGGATAAGCTGTACAAGCTGTCCCGTTTCAAATTGGTCGTTGTTGGCTTCCTTCCCGCTCAATATTTGGGGAGAGAACCAGGGCCTCTATAAATAGGACTAGCCACCACAGTAGGAGGCATCGGATCTAGAGCCAACCCTTAGCCACACACCAAGCGCAAGAACACCTCAACCTCAGGAGGCTGTTCTTCCCCTTGTACTGTTCATCATCAGCCCAAGAGGCAATCCACCACCACCACACTGGAGTAGGGTATTACACCACAATGGTGGCCCGAACCAGTATAAATCTTGTGTGCCTTGTGTTGCGAGTTCGTTGAGTTCGTTCTTGAGATCTTAGCCAGTTAGGACGCGGATCGGTAGGGAGGAAATCTTCGCGCGCACCCCAGTGTTCAAACCTAGAGGGTTTTGCCGGAACCCGTGATCTGACACAAGCGTCGGGAAAATTACAGGTGATACGAAGCTTCCGAGAGCCCTTGGATCTGAGATCAAACGGTTGCATGGCGTGATTCTAGACCTATGGGTTAATATCCTATCCTAGAGGGTTATTCTGCAAATTTCCGGCAACTTAGCATGCGATCGTTCGATCTCAAATCGAAGGGCTACCAATAGCCCGTATCATGGTCGCGCCTACCACGACCGTCGCCTCGCTCGCGCGGTCGCGCCCTTGGAGATTTAAGGTGCGTTAGGCTATCTGATGTTGGCATGTCATACACAGTCATCACTTAGTCACTCATACTACAACAAGGTTAGCTATAAGGTTGGCTATAAGAATATTTTTTGTTTACTTCTCTCTATCTCTTTCTTCAAAGTATTTATTCCATTTGCCAAGGAGTGACCTCTTCTAATGAAATGGTGCTTAGATGAGGTGCTATGGGCATTAAATGGCTTAGCAACTCAAGTCCCCAATGCATAGGTGCTTAGTTTTTTGTTGCAAAGTTTGCTTCATCTAGGTACACGCGCTTAGCACCGTTTCTTCCTGGGGTCACCAAACTAGTCTCTTCTGACAGCCTGGATTTTGCCTTCTCTCTTTTGCCGGACTTGCCTTCTCTCTTTTTTCGGACTTGGTTTTCACCGTGGTTTTCCACTGATTTGATTTGGGTTTTGGATCAATTCAAATGGACTTGTCACTTGGGCATACCCTTGGCTTTCACCCAGGTGACCCATCTATCTTATTCCTCCCACAAATTCCCAAAATAATCAAATGAATATTTTTCCTAAAAGAAAAATATTCATTTTTCTCTCTTAAACTCACTTCAGAACCATGTGCTCCAAGGCAACCTCAATTTTTCTTGCTCAGAAAAATTTGAGATAATTCCTAAATATTCTTAGAAGCCTGGCACACCTTCCAATGCAAAAATATTACATCACTATTTGTAACATTTTTGCTGTAGAAAATCTTTTCTCTACTGACCTAAAATCCCAGTTTGTACAATAGTACATTTTTTCTTTAGCTTTTGGCCTTGAGCTTTCTTGAGCTTAAGCACCTTCCTAAGAAACCCTAAACCCCAGGAGATTAGCCCTAATGGCCTTCTAGAAGGTGCCCAAACTTGGCAACCAAGTTTCTGACCAGAAACTTGCCAGCTTGGTAGAGTCACGTCTGGTCGGCCTGGGTATGATCCATCACCCCTCCTTGATGTAACACTGCACGGTCGAGCGCTTGGACAAGGTATGGCCGCTCCTGGCCGTTGTTTTGACCATGCCAGCATGGTGACCGCGCGAGGACACGGCGCCTGTCAGCGTCTCGACGCGCTCTGGCTGCTGCCTTGCCCTCTGTTTCGCGCGTGCTCTTTCCAGCGCTCGCCTCCGGCTGCCGCACCGCGCCACAACCCTCGACCCATCAAGCTTGACCCCTCCCTGGCGCTCGCCAATGCTGGAGCTGCCGCAGCAAGCATGGGCGCGTCGCGTCCAAATCGGCACAGTGCGTGCGTGCACTTGTCCTCTTCTTCAACCGCCTCATGTGCGCGTCCGCAAGCATGGGCAAGCCCCTGAGTCAATGCAGCATCGTGCCCCCTCGCGTTGGAGCTTCTCGTCAACGTTCGCCGCTAGTCCAGAACACTCCGGTGACATCCCCCCGCTCCGGCTATATATAGCGCCCCCTCCTCACTTTCTAGCCACGCACCACTCCACACCACCTCCACGAACACGTAGATGAGCAAAAGCCCGGTCGGGCAAGCCTCTGGCCGTCTCCCCGACCCGAGGACTCCGGCGATTCCCGCAATCCAGCTGTCGCGCTCCGATGCCTCTCGAGCTCAAGCAGTTGCTTGGGCGGGGCATTGGGGGTCTACTGGTGCTGCCTGGACCCCGCCAAGCCCTCGAAGCTGCCTCTAGCCGCCGTCTTCAACCTCTCCGGTGAACCCCGTCAGCCACCGAAGCTTGCGAGCTCGACTGCGGCCAGCTCAGTCCACCTCTCGCCAAGCCACGGGTACGGGCAGGTGCGCCGCGAGCCCCGCTTCCAATCTATCCCTCTAGCTTAGTCCCAAACCCCTCGTCGCCGGCGTGAGCTCCGGTGAAACGCCGCCCCTCCTCTGGTCTCGATCCCCCCCTCTCTCTCTCTCTCTCCTGGCGGGCGGGACCTAGTGTCAGCCTCACCACTCGCGCTCGAAGCCGTACGAGTGGAGGCGCACTCCCGTTTTACGCCTTCGACGTCACCCCCCCCCCCACCCCCAGGATTTTCTGTTTATTCAAATTTAATTCAGAAATTTGACTAAACTTTGACCAGCCACTATTTCTAAACAATAAGTCCAAATGAATTGATTCTTTTTTGCATTGTCTTTGTTACAGAAAGCTCTAGCAGCACACCAAAAGGTGGATTTTTCCTTGCTGTCTAGAATTTCTGGTGATTTTCAGAATGTGTTTGGACATTTATTTTTGTGGTTTTAAATTGTTTTTCAAAAGGAGAAGCTTGTCTTGAAGCAAACCAAGAGGGGTGTGATCCTCCTCTACACTAAGGCAAGCCACACGAGCATTTGGATGGTGTTATTTCAATATCTATGATTTTCTACTTGAATATGAGTTCTTATTTGCATTAAAAATTTGGTAAATTGCTAGTCACTTTATTCAGTTAGAAATGCTTGTTTTAGTTACTGGTTGCATGCATGAACTTGCTTGGTTAAGTAGAGTAAGATTTTTACACTATGCATATTGCTATGGAAAATTGATGCTATTAATTTTACTAAATGATATTTTCATTTAAATAAAGAACTAATAAAAATATTTCTTGTTGATAAAAATGGGGTATAACCAGAAAGTTTGATCCTTAGTGTTGCAAGATAATTATGTGGTTAAGTTTGATCCATGAACATGAGTTGTTTGCTTTGCATGGCGAGTAGTTGCATGATTTCCGGTATTATGCCATTGTTAGTAATAAAAAGTTTTCTTAAGAGTTAAACTTGATTAAGTTCAACTTGAATATGATGTTGATCACATCATGGTGCCACTGAATCGGGTTTGTAGTTCAGTGCGACCACATTTACCTAATGGGAAGGTCTTGATTCGGTCCTTTGTTGTGGCTCTCACCGGTGCCTCCCGCGAGGGAAGGTTATGGGCGTGCATACCCTGGCCCGGTAGGCAGACATAACCTTGTGTGCTAGTTTTTGTTTTTATGGTACCTTGTCCCCGTTTAGGAACGTTTTGCCACGACGGTGGCCGTCGGTGTCTTTGGTAGACATGGGGCCACCCAAGGCCTGGCCCTGAGAGGGAGATGGTCGGAGTGGCCAGGGAGAGTGCATGACAAAGGGAGGGTTTCGCCAGGATATTTTGGTCCACCGAATGGGAGTGCGAGGCCAGGTATTCCGTAGTGTTGGTAAAGTGAGCTACCTCTGTAGAGTGTATTTAATCTATCGATAGTCGTGCCCTCGGTTATGGGAAAAACTCGGGAGTAAGTCACACCATGGATCAACTTTTATAATTAATCTTGCAAACTAGAAATTGTTGTGATGCATTGTTTCGTGGTGAACCTTGAACACTCGAGGTGTTCATGAGCAATTGGTTTCAGGTGTGACCCCGGTGTGGTCACCGTTTGGTTACGAGGTAACCGTCTAGTAAGCGAGTCTGTGTGACTCGGTGCGCTGTTTGGCTGCTTTGCATCTGTAGTATTTTCTTGCATTAGTTTAACCTGATTAATTATCATGATATTGTCTGTCATCGTGCTTATGTTTGTTGTGAGCTTGCAAGTACATTCAATGTACTGACCTGGCGTGTTATGCCAGCTTTCAGGAAAGTCGAATCGCATCGGAGCGCATCTCGTGTCTAGGCCATGTCCACGTTGGTGTCCCTGTGCTATGGAGTTCTGCTACGACGTTCTTCCGCTGCCGCGTAGTTTCGTGTGATCGAGGCCCTAGCCATGTTCATTAAGTAATGTACATACTGTCCAGCAGCACCGTGCGTGCAGCTTGGCCTCGAATCTCGATGTAATATCAGACCTATGTACCCCGCTAGTATCAATAAAACGGTTATTTCTGTACCATGTTGTTGTGTGTTGCCAGAAGACTCAATCTCTGGGCTGGCAATGCAGGGTAAACCGGTTGCTCTGAGCCGGGGTGCCACAACGCTTGGTATCAGGGCCGCGCTGATTGTAGGATACGCTAGACCGGTAGCGCGTTACTAAAACGATAGATAGTTTCGTTTGAGTGCCGGTAGACATAGGAATTGGTTGTTGCATTGCATGCATGTTTAATTATTGATATTACTAACCGTATGGTTTGTGTGTGTAGATGGCACCAGTATCGATCTTGTACCATCCTGTGCCAGATCCGTGCACATCGCCGCACCTACTTCAGAACGTGTGGTGATGACTCTATCCAGAGGGTGCTGATCTAGAGTATCGGGTGTATCGCGAGCATCTGGCCGGTGCATTGTATGAGTATTATGCGGAGGTCAGTCTACACCACAGTTCCCCATCCGGCGCTTACACTCATTCATCTAAGGGTGGTCTTGCTTATACGCCATCTCAGGTGGTTCAGTTCGCTGCTATTGAGGCTCCTGTAGACTTGCGCTACAATGAGGTTCGCATGCACACCCACCCTGGTCTTTTCTACTACCCATCTCTGCACTAGAATGGGCGTATCCTCTTTCCTTTGATTAACCTAGCGTGCAATCGTCCCACTAGCCACCTTTCACGCTACATCACCACTAGTTATCTCCTTAACTACGAGTTAGCTCGGGAGATCTCACGTGCTCGCGCCGCTCTCGCTGCTGCTCGTATAAGGAACCCTCTTCCAGCTGTCATCTACACTTCTGCTCCTCCCACCTCAGTTCCTTCGATGACCTCGCGGGGTACCGTTAACCCTCTGGCGGTGAACCCTCGCAGCGCTCCTACTGCATGGTCTTCTCTTGTCGCTACTCCTGCTGCTCCTATGCTTAGATACCATCCACCGCCTGCCCCTGAGGGAGAGCCCTCGAGGAAGCGCCAGCGCACCTCTCTTCCCCCGGAGGTCTCTACTATCAGTTCAGGATCTGGGTCCGGCTCAGGGGACGAGCCTGCAGCAGCACCATCCGAGCAGTAGACCGTTAGAGTATCGTTGTAGTCATGAGCATGATGTATGGCTGTAATCGCACTTGTCATGACGCGTAGTTTCATGTACGAGGGTAGTAGACCCATTGTGATGTTCACTTTCATGTTGGGACTATGTATAATTATGTTGGACTCTTTTATTTGACTTGGTTTTCATTCGCTGTTTTCTTCCGGGATTTGTCATTGGTTTTTCCCCCATTTTGGGATTTTCTCATCCTGGATGCTATGTATTGGGAAAACGAAAAATAGGATACCGTGTGGAGGCAACAGCAGTCAAGCTGGTGAGGATGTCCCTGTCCGTCGCTCCGCAAGACAGGCAGGACATTCTCCTGAGCCATACCCGCCACCTCCGCCTCCACCGCCACAACCGCCTTCCACCAAGCAAATCATGCGAATGTTTGAAGAAAGAAGGAGTAACGATCTGCTGGAAGTACAGAAAAGTGTACAAGTTATGGTTGGGAAGAATGGAAACCAGAATGGCCATCACTCCAAGCTATCAGATTTTCAGCGAACCAATCCTCCCAGCTTCAGCCAAGTACTTGATCCGTTGGACGCCGACCACTGGCTAAAGACCATTCAGAAGAAACTGGAGATTGCCTGCACTGAAGAAGGAGACAAGGTTCCTTTCGCAACGCATTATCTCGAAGGAGCTGCCGCTATATGGTGGGATAATGCCAAAGCAATATGGCCCGCGGAAGAGGAAATTACTTGGACAAAATTCAAGGATCATTTCCACAAGTATTATATTCCTACCGGAATCATGAAGATCAAGCAACGCGAATTTCTCGCTCTCACTCAAGGCTGCGCGACCGTCAATGAGTACCTGAACAAATTCAACCATTTGGCCCGTTATTCTCTCCACGATGTGGCCACAGAAGAGCGGAAAATCGACCGGTTTCTTGGAGGCCTGAATCAGCATCTCAGGTGCACTCTCAGTATGTTTGATTTCCCAGACTTTCTGACTCTGGTGAACAAGGCCCTCATCGCCGAGAGGGAACATAAGCTCATGCACGACAACAAGCCAGCCGTTAATGACCACAAGCGCAAATTCGAGCCAAAGAATGATATGCAACCAGTGCAAAAGGCTCGAACTTGGCAACAGACTCAGGTGGAGTACAAACCCAATTGGGAGCAGAATGTCAACAAGACTACTACACAAGTCAAGAATGTCGTGACCAGCCCGGTGCGCGACGATTGTCAGAGAAACAATTCGTGCTTCAGCTGTGGTCAAACCGGACACTACGCCCGACAGTGTCCCAAGAACACCAAGAACGTCGCTCCATTTCAGCCGCAAGTCAACTACATGGAGCTGTATTCCGCCCCCGATATAATCCAAGGGCAAGTTCATCACATCTCCGCAGACGAAGCTCAAGAGGAACCGGAAGTCATCATCGGTATGTTTCTAGCTAACAACATACCAGCCGTAATTTTATTTGACTCTGGGGCTTCCCACTCTTTTATTTCGCGGGGTTTTGCTTCCCAAAACAATTTTCCTTGCTCGATTTTGGGAAAACACATGCTGGTACAATCCCCGGGATCCCTACTCAGAAGCAATCTCGTCTGCCGAAATTTGGAGATCAACATCAAGGGTGTCAAGTTTCCAACATCATTGATAATCATTGATTCCAACAAACTAAATGTCATTCTGGGCATGAATTGGTTGACCCAATATCAAGTCTGCATCAGCTGTGCGACCCGAGAAGTTACCCTGAAAAATATGGAAGGTCGCACTACCAGTTTTTATGCCCGCAAGCGCATCCCCACGAAAGATATGGTTTTCGCAGCCGTGGCAGAAGAGGTGGAATTAATTTCAGTGGTCAGCGAGTATCCGGATGTGTTTCCTGAAGTATTACCCGGCATGCCACCAGACCTAGAATTGGAGTTTGCTATTGACCTGGTGCCTGGAACCACTCTGATACATAATAAATATTATTGGATGCCTTCCTCAGAATTGGTGGGGTTGAAGAAACAACTGGATGAGATGTTGCAGAAAGGATACATTCGTCCAAGCTCTTCACCATGGGGATCACCCGCAATCTTCGTGGACAAAAAGGATGGCAAGCTACGAATGTGCGTAGACTACCGATAGTTGAATGACGTCACCATCAAAAACAAGTATCCACTGCCGAGGATTGATGATCTGTTTGATCAACTCAGTGGGGCCAAAGTATTCTCCAAAATTGATTTGAGGACGGGATATCATCAACTCAAGATAAAGAAGGAAGATATTGCTAAGACCGCGTTCACCACTTGGTACGGTCTGTATGAAGACACCGTTATGTCCTTCGGCCTCACCAACGCTCCTGCATTCTTTATGCATATGATGAACAAGGTGTTTATGGACTTCTTGGACAAATTTGTGGTGGTGTTCATTGATGACATACTCATTTACCCCAAGAGCAAGGACGAACATGAGGAGCATCTTCGAGCAGTTCTGCGAAGATTTTGCGATCATCAACTGTATGCCAAATTCAGCATATGTGAGTTTTGGCTCCAGCAAGTGGGATTCCTTGGACATATCCTCTCAGTAGAAGGAATCTCGGTGGACCCAAGCAAGGTAAAGGACGTACTTGATTGGTCCGCACCCATCACCGTCTCAGAAATCCGGAGTTTCCTTAGACTAGCCGGATATTATCGTCGGTTTATTGAAGGATTTTCCAAGATCGCCAAGCCAATAACGGAGCTCCTCAAGAAGGACAAGAAGTTCGTATGGACTGAGGACTGCGAATGGAGCTTCAATGAGTTAAAAAAACAGGCTAACGTTGGCACATGTATTAACTCTTCCAGACATCTACCGCAGTTTTGACGTTTACTGCGGCGCCTCCAGAAGAGGACTGGGGTGTGTTCTCATGCAGGATGGCAAAGTGGTAGCCTATGCATCTCGCCAACTGCGACAACATGAAGTAAACTATCCTACCCATGATTTGGAATTGGCCGCAATGGTGCACGCTTTGAAAATCTGGAGATATTATCTGATTGGAAAGAAGTGCCAGATATTCACCGACCATAAGAGTCTCAAGTATATATTCACTCAGCCCGACTTGAACCTTCGACAGCGAAGATGGCTCGAGTTGGTTAAGGACTATGACCTTGGAATAAGTTATCACCCGGGCAAAGATAATGTGGTGGTTGAAGCCCTCAGCCGGAAACCAGCCAACCTTAATGCTCTAATGGATTCCTTACCTCCGGAGCTTCATGAAGAAATCATGCAGCTAAACTTGGTGTTCACCGACGCCCGTATTACCAGCATATTGGAAGTTGCCCCCACTCTCGAAGAGGAAATCCGTTGTGCTCAGGCGGATGACAAGGTGTTACAAATATATGTCCAGAAGATGCACCAAGGGCATGCACCGGATTTCTCTATGGATCAGCAGGGTTCGCTAAGATTCTGCGGAAGACTTTGCATACCCAATCACGAAAGCCTGAAGAAGAAAATATTGGCAGAAGCCCATGAAGCACCATACTCAATTCACCCCGGTGGTACCAAAATGTATGAGGACCTTCGTCAGATATTTTGGTGGGATGTATGAAGAAAGACATCGCGTATTTTGTGGCCTGTTGCGACACATGCAATAAAGTAAAGGCGGAACATCAAAAGCCCGCCGGACTCCTTCAGCCTCTGCCGGTATCCCAATGGAAATGGGATGATATTTGCATGGATTTCATCACCGGATTGCCAAGGTCTCATCGAGGCAACGACGCGATATGGGTCATAGTGGACACCTTAACCAAGGTGGCACACTTCCTGCCTATCCGGACTACATACCGTGCAAATCAACTCGCACAGCTGTATGTATCAAGAATCGTCAGTCTACATGGAGTACCTAAGACTATCACCTCCGACAGAGGATCCCTTTTCACCTCCGCATTTTGGGCCCGACTACATCAAGCCTTGGGGACCACTCTGAAGTACAGCATGGCTTATCATCCTCGGACAGATGGACAAACTGAGCGAGTAAATCAAATACTCAAGGATATGCTACGAGCCTGTACATTTGCCCAAGGAACCAAGTGGGAAGACTGTATGCCCTATGCCGAATTTTCCTACAACAACAGTTTCCAGGCCAGCTTGAAGATGTCACCCTATGAAGCCCTGTATGGCCGGAAATGCCGCACCCCATTGAATTAGTCTCAAACCGGAGACAGTCGCATTTTTGGGACTGATTTAATGCTTGAAGCAGAGAAGCAAGTCAAGGAAATCCGAGACAGATTGCAACTGGCAAAATCCCGACAGAAGAGCTACTATGATGCCAAACATCGTCAGATCAGCTTCGAACCCGGAGAACACGTATATCTCCGAGTCACCCCTATGAAAGGAGTCAAGAGATTTCAGACCCGAGGAAAATTGGCACCCAGATTTATCGGCCCATTCCCCGTCATGGCCAGAGTCGGAACCATTGCCTACCAGTTGGAATTGCCACCAGAATTGTCAGAAGTACACAACGTGTTTCACATCTCACAGCTAAGAAGATGCATCTCACCACCAGAGAAAAGGACTGATATGTTAGAGATAGAATTGGCAAAGGATTTGACTTATGAGGAAAAGCCAACCAGAATATTGGATAATACAAAAGGGTCACTCGCAGCAAAGAGATACGGTTTTACAAGGTTCAGTGGGAGCATCACACCGAAGAAGAAGCAACCTGGGAAAGAGAGGAATTTTTAAGGACTGCATACCCAGAATGGTTTTCCAAAGCAACCGAATCTCGAGGACGTGATTCATCCTAAGTGGGGGAGGTTTGTGACAGCCTAGATTTTACCTTCTCTCTTTTGCCGGACTTGCCTTCTCTCTTTTTTCGGACTTGGTTTTCACCGTGGTTTTTGCCCTGATTTGATTTGGGTTTTGGATCAATTCAAATGGACTTGTCACTTGGGCATACCCTTGGCTTTCACCCAAGTGACCCATCTATCTTATTCCTCCCACAAATTCCCAAAATAATCAAATGAATATTTTTCCTAAAAGAAAAACATTTGTTGTTCTCCCTAAACTCACTTCAGAACCATGTGCTCCAAGGTAACCTCAATTTTTCTTGCTCAGAGAAATCTGAGATAATTCCTAAATATTCTTAGAACCCTGGCACACCTTCCCATGCAAAAATATTGCATCACTTTTTGTAATATTTTGCTGTAGAAAATCTTTTCTCTTATGACCTAAAATCCCAGTTTGTACAAAAAGTACATTTTCCTTTAGCTTTTGGCCTTGAGCTTTCTTGAGCTTAAGCACCTTACTAAGAAACCCTAAACCCCAGGAGATTAGCCCTAATGGCCTTCTAGAAGGTGGCCAAACTTGGCGACCAAGTTTCTGACCAGAAACTTGCCAGCTTGGTAGAGTCACGTCTGGTCGGCCTGGGTATGATCCATCACCCCTCCTTGTGGTAACACTGCACGGTCGAGCGCTTGGACAAGGTTTGGCCGCTCCTGGCCGTTGTTTTGACCATGCCAGCATGGTGACCGCGCGAGGACATGGCGCCTGGCAGCGTCTCGACGCGCTCTGGCTGTCGCCTTGCCCTCTGTTTCACGCGTGCTCATTCCCGCGCTCGCCTCCGACTGCCGCACCGCGCCACAACCCTCGACCCATCAAGCTTGACCCCTCCCTGGCGCTCGCCGACGCCAGAGCCGCCGCAGCAAGCACGGGCGCGTGCGTCCAAATCGGCACAGTGCGTGCGTGCACTTGTCCTCTTCTCCAACCGCCTCCTGTGCGTTTCTGCAAGCGTAGGCAAGCCCCTGAGTCGACGCAGCATCGTGCCCCCTCGCGTTGGAGCTTCTCGTCGATGTTCGCCGCGTGTCCAGAACGCTCCAGCGGCGACACGTTCCCCCCTCCGCTCCAGCTATATATAGCGCCCCCGACTCACTTGCTAGCCACGCACCACTCCACACCACCTCCACTAACACGTAGACGAGCAGAAGCCCGGTCGGGCAGGCCTCTGGCCGTTGCCCCGACCCGAGGACTCCGGCGATCCCCGCAGTCCAGATGCCGCGCTCCGGTGCCTCTCGAGCTCAAGCAGCTGCTTGGGCGGGGCATTGGGGGTCTGCTGGTGCTGCTTGGACCCCGCCAAGCCCTCAGAGCTGCCTCTAGCCGTCGTCTTCAACCTCTCCAGCGAACCCCGTCCACCACCGAAGCTTGCGAGCTCGACTACGGCCAGCTCCGTCCACCTCTCGCCAAGCCACGGGTACAGGCAGGTGCGCCGCGAGCCCCGCTTCCAATCTATCCCTCTAGCTTAGTCCCAAACCCCTCGTCGCCGGCTTGAGCTCCGGTGAAACGCCGCCCCTCCTCTGATCTCGATCCCCCTCTCTCTCTCCTCATGGGCGGGACCCAGTGTCAACCTCACCACTCGCGCCCGAAGCGGTACGAGTGGAGGCGCACTCCCGTTTTACGCCTTTGACGTCACCCCCCCCCCCCCCCCAGGATTTTCTGTTTATTCAAATTTAATTCAGAAATTTGACTAAACTTTGACCAGCCACTATTTCTAAACAATAAGTCCAAATGAATTGATCCTTTTTGCATTGTCTTTGTTACTGAAAGCTCTAGCAGCACACCAAAAGGTGGATTTTTCCTTGCTGTCTAGAATTTCTGGTGATTTTCAGAATGTGTTTGGACATTTATTTTTGTGGTTTTAAATTGTTTTTCAAAAGGATAAGCTTGTCTTGAAGCAAACCAAGAGGGGTGTGATCCTCCTCTACACTAAGGCAAGCCACACGAGCATTTGGATGGTGTTATTTCAGTATCTATGATTTTCTACTTGAATATGAGTTCTTATTTGCATTAAAAATTTGGTAAATAATTTTGGTAAATTGCTAGTAACTTTATTCTGTTAGAAATGCTTATTTTAGTTACCGGTTGCATGCATGAACTTGCTTGGTTAAGTAGAGTAAGATTTTTACACTATGCATATTGCTATGGAAAATTGATGGTATTAATTTTACTAAATGATATTTTCATTTAAATAAAGAACTAATAAAAATATTGCTTGTTGATAAAAATGGGGTATCACCAGAAAGTTTGATCCTTAGTGTTGCAAGATAATTATGCGGTTAAGTTTGATCCATGAACATGAGTTGTTTGCTTTGCATGGCGAGTAGTTGCATGATTTTCGATATTATGCCATTGTTAGTAATAAAAAGTTTTCTTAAGAATTAAACTTGATTAAGTTCAACTTGAATATGATGTTGATCACATCATGGTGCCACTGAATCGGGTTTGTAGTTCAGTGCGACCACATTTACCTAATGGGAAGGTCTTGATTCGGTCCTTTGTTGTGGCTCGCACCGGTGCCTCCCGCGAGGGAAGGTTATGTGCGTGCATACCCTGGCCCGATAGGCAGACATAACCTTGTGTGCTCGTTTTTGTTTTTATGGTACCTTGTCCCTGTTTGGGACCGTTTTGCCATGACGGTGGCCGTTGGTGTCTTAGGTAGACACCAGGCCACCCAAGATCTGGCCCTGAGAGGGAGATGGTCGGAGTGGCTGGGGAGAGTGCATGACAAAGGGAGGGTTTCGTCGGGATGTTTTGGTCCACCAGAATGGGAGTGCGAGGCCAGGTATTCCGTAGTGTGGGTAAAGTGCGCTACCTCTGCAGAGTGTGTTTAATCTATCGATAGCCGCGCCCTCGGTTATGGGCAAAACTCAGGAGTAAGTCACACCATGGATCAACTTTTATAATTAATCTTGCAAACTAGAAATTGTTGTGATGCATTGTTTCGTGGTGAACCTTGAACACTCGAGGTGTTCATGAGCGATTGGTTTCAGGTGTGACCCCGGTGTGGTTACCGTTTGGTTACGAGGTAACCGTCTGGTAAGCGATTCCATGTGACTCGGTACGCTGTTTCGCTGCTTTGCATCTGTAGTGTTTTCTTGCATTAGTTTAACCTGATTAATTATCATGATATTGTCTATCATCGTGCTTATGTTTGTGGTAAGCTTGCGAGTACATTCAATGTACTGACCTGGCGTGTTATGCCAGCTTTCAGGCAAGTCGAATCGCATCAGAGCGCATCTCGTGTCTAGGCCGTGTCCACGTCGGTGTCCCTGTGCTATGGAGTTCCGCTACGACGTTCTTCCGCTACCGCGTAGTTTCGTGTGATCGAGGCCCCGACCATGTTCATTTAATAATGTACATACTATCCAGCAGCACCGTGTGTGCCGCTTGGCCTTGAATCTCGATGTAATATCAGACCTATGTACCCCGCTAGTATCAATAAAGCGGTTATTTCTGTACCATGTTGTTGTGTGTTGCCAGAAGACTCGATCTCTGGGCTGGCAATGCAGGGTAAACCGGTTGGTCTGAGCCGGGGTGCCACATCTCTCTCTTCTTAATTAACTTGCCACATCAGAATTTATGCCTATGTGGCAGGCTTAGCACATGTAGGATCAAGTACAATAGTGGGCTATAAGCCCGCTTTACATGGCATTTTTGCATATGTGGGGGAAAGAGGAAAGGAAAAAGTGGAGGAGTGGGCTCTCAAGCAAAAGCCAGCCTCTACATGGTGGAGCATCGGGAGAGGCACCTGTATGGAGGTGGTCAGGAATCGGGAGACTCACGCTGGTCGAAGCCTTGATTAAAATGATAATGGCAAGTCAAATCACCGGGCCCCACCTGTCCAGCAGTAACTCGCTGTCAAATCACACAACCCTACGTTTGCAGCAGCCTACTCCCTCATCTTCTCGCGTCTCTGTCAAACCGACTAGGCGGAACTGCCCCACCTACCGCGCAGGAAAAGCCTCGCCCTCGACTTTTAAATAGTACAGTATACTAATTTTGTATCCATGGATTGCACCATGGAGCAAAGCCTCAAGAAAATAGCGGTACACATTTACGGAGTACAGTATACAGCACACTCGTCGCGTTCGCGTCGCACCCTAGATGGTCAGTCGGTCTGGCACGCCGCTCTCCGAATGGAACGCGAGTCATATTGCGTTTGCACACACATGTTGTCACCTTTGGGCAGTGAGGTTATGGTTTCTTTTCATGTGGCATTTTTCATGTTATATGTTATAATCCGGTGCTTCAGATAAAAATGACGACAACTGTGCCTCCGGGCCACGTGCATGAAGACTTCTCGACAGTCATTGACGAGGTCAAGTCGGCTCCAGTAGACAAAAGAAAACTAGTACTCCACTATATAGGCAGGAGCTTCCGCGCTTGCTTGCTAGTGTTGCTCTCTTCACACTGTCTTGTCCTCTCCAAATCTAAACACGACAGCGGTGGCAAAACACTCTCTCTCTCTGCTCACCGCCGGTCACAGATCCAGTCGGATCCTCTCCGCCTGGGAAGGTGAGAAGGTGCAACGTTCACGCGGTCGTCCTCGGCGACGGCCTCCGACCCCTTCTTCCTCGTTGGCGTAGTGTGGGCAGATCCGACCTCCCGCCGCCCACCTAGCGACATCCCGGCGACCCTCAGGTATAACTTCCTTTGAAACCGGCCTTGCTCTACTTCCCGAGGTCCTGACATTGCTGCATTTGTATCTTTTACTATTTCCCAGGCCCCCTCGTAGATAGGATCGATCGGTTGTTTGAAAGCCACCTAAATTTTTACTGTTAAGAGGTAAAACTAGTTCATGCACTTGAATCTAGTACTACTTGGTTCAAACAAGGAAGAAAGGGGTGGGGGGGGGGAAGATTTGTTACCTGAATCTAGGACTTGGTCGAAAGAGGAAATAATGGGGCGAAAAGTAGCGAGGCGGCTATCCAAGCTGGTCTCTAGGTCTAATAGGAAATAAAGGAAATGCAGTACAAACTCAATATAAACCCGATCTATTGTTTGAAAAAGGAAGGAAAGTGGGGATTGGGGACAAGTCAGCGAGTAAGTCCAGCACTAGATTTGCTAGCCTCACACGGTATAAGGTGGCTATCTGAGAAAAAAATGGGACCAACCCAGATATCATGTTATGATGTTTGTTGCCCCGAGCCACTCTTATGTAATGCCACTGGTAAAATGTAGCAGTCGCAATGCTAAAATTAAGGACACGTTAAACCAATGTTGCTGGTAAAATGAAGCAATCGCACCATTAAAGTAATGTTGTATTTAACGGTTGTCTTAGTTAATCCTAATGCCCACACTAATATCTAGCAATGTTGCTGCTTTAGAAATTGCTACTGTCCTTGTAGGATTGCCATTCACATAAGGAACATGCTTCTTTTCATTTGATGTATGTTTCATCACTTGTTTGTCACCCTCCTTTCCACCTTTTTTGTGCAAATAGAGACATACATTTCACGCTTGATCTTAGTTGAACTGGACAAATGATATCCAAATTATAGTTGAACATTCCAGGAGCTTCACAACCAACCTTGATGTTGCTCAATTTTATTGCAACTAATGAAGAAGAAGCTCTGTCGGTTTCATTTTCTGATGGAAATGGAACCGGGGCAGGAGCCCTTTTCTTATAAAAATGAAGAAGAAGCTGCTAGCTCATGGGACATTGCTTCATTTTAGGTGAACTGCACCAAAAGGTCCCATGAATTGAATCATCCATGTTTGTGACTGGTGTCATCCCTTCTACGATGGCGTTGACTGCAGACATGGTTCCCATCACGAGGTATGTTCCTTTTTGGTCTGACCGTTTGCCAAAGATCATGCATGTTAAGTCTGCTCTTGTGCTATTGTTTTGGCACTGCCATGATAAAGCAGTAATGTTATTATTTTGCACCTTAATCTAGTGGCACTATTAATTTGGGGCAATGTTTTGGCACCGCTAGTGGCACAGATTTTTTTTATATATCGAAAGAGGGGGTTTCCTCCGATTTCATTAAAGAATCCAACCATAGAGAACCATTATCCGACAACATCTCAGTGTAAATGGGCAGTTATGCAACTACTACTAGAACGGACTGAGTACTAGCAGGAGCCAAGTTCGCCACATCAGCTAGGCAGGTAGGGGGATGCAGCACCAGCTCGACCAAGTTTGGATTACAACCCAAATGCTACCACAGAAACATCAGAGGGGAAGATAGGGACTGAAAGAGCCAGCTTCAGCATCCCAGTCTAAGCACCCCGGCCTCCATCCTTGCGACGCACGGTACACCTCGTTTGCCATCTGCTCAACCCTAGTTCCACTGATAAAATTAAGTAATAATACAGTCTAAGCGTTTCATCAACTAGTCCCATTGTTAATGTCTAAGCGTTTCTGCAAACTGGGGTGCTTAATTTTAGTTGGTCTGCACAAAAATAGAGCTTGGAATGTCTCTAGGCCCCTCCTTGTACTACCGTTGTACACTGATGTTCATCACTGGTAGAAGGTGTATCGGGGAGACTTGGGTCGATTTCCAGTATGAGGCGTACCATATGAGGTGTCGCAGAGCCCATCTCTCCCTCGCAGCACGGCATACTATGATACTATCGCAATATTTTCTTCTATTTATTAGTGTATGTTTCATTAACTAGTGCCACTATAATGTAATCACACCTTTTCATATCTGTGCAAACAGGGTTATTCAGCTGCATTTTGGTGGAACTGCACAAATGTACGGATGGAACCGGCATATATGCAGAGTGCGAGGTGCCAAGTAAAAATTACCAACACCAACCCTGCTCCATCTAAGCATTGGAATCCACCACCATCAGTGGGATGTGTGGCGCTCACTGTGGACGGATCTTTCTCGGCAGCAAATCCACTAACCAAATACTAGTAGCTTAGACTTCAAAAAAAATACTAGTAGCTTATATTGGCAGTTTTCTAGGGGTGTACTATTTTCTGAAAGAAGAACCAATCTATTTTTCTTTATTTGTACATAGTGCCTCAACTTTGACCCAAAGGTCCAGAGCTATTTTAGGGTGATTGGCGTAGTACTCGGAGACTGATTGTAAGCATGATTTTTATTAGCTGTCACACTGATTGTAAGCATGAGCAGATGGAAGATTAGTTTAGTGCGAAGCTTACCTTAAACCCTACCGACGCCGTTGAAATGAGGCGAGCGTCGAGGGAACCATGGAGAATGGCGGGGAAGTGACGTCGCACCATCCGGCCTCCTCTTGTGGTGGGAGAAAGAATACTCCTGTGGCTCCGGCTGGCTCTGCACCCTCACGAACGGCACACTGTACTCGATCTATTCGTTTTCCTCTGGGTGCTCAACCTTCGCCCTGTACGCCCACTACCTCCGCCAGACTTTCGCCTCGGGCGAATCAGTCTGCTCCATCACCCAGAGAAGATACTCGATGAACTCAAAGGACTGCGGCATGACTGCCACCGAGGAGTACATCACTGCCATCTCGCTCTTTCGCATACATTGCCACATGGCCCTCACCGTCCTCGAAATCTCCCACTCATTGTCAAACCAAGTAAGGATCTCCTTCAACTTGGCTAACTTTGCCTGGTCGCTGTCGGCGATCTGCGTGATTCAATGCTGCATCCTCTCCATAGATGTCCTTCTGAGTGGTCTGGTGCTAGCTTTGGAAGATGGAAGGAGAGACGATGGTCTTGCAATAGAGAAGGGAGAGGCGAGACGGTGGTTTTGGAATGGAGATGATGGAGAGGAGAGGGGGTGGTTTTGAAATGGAAAGAGGGAGAGGCGAGACGGTGGTTTTGGAATGGAGATGATGGAGAGGAGAGGTTTCCCTGCCTTTCGATCGCTGACAGGTGGGCCCCGCGCTTGGTGGGACCTATGTGTCAGTGTCTCAATGGCAGGATGGGCTATGTCAGGGGATCCTTGTCCGAGGACAGAGGAGGTGGTTTTGCAATGGAGAAGAGGGAGAGGCGAGATGGTGGTTTTGGAATGGAGATGATGGAGAGGAGAGGAGGTGGTTTTGCAATGGAGAAGTGGGAGAGGAGCGTGCGACATCGATTTAGGATTGGACGAGAGGGCCGACGCGTTGTGACTGGATCAAAATCAAAATCAATTTGCCCTTCAATTAAGAAAGCGACCCCACATTAACTAGTCTCCCTTTTATTCTGGGTCATAATTGACCATGATTTTCACAAATAAAATATATGTTATATGTTGCAAAAATAATATAATTTTAAAGTACATTCAGATACGAACCAAACGATACAATTTTTGGTGACATGCATTCACATTTTGCTTGTCAAATAAAGACGTGTCAAACTTTGACCCAAAATCATAAAACAAAAAAATACTTCCAAGACCAGCGCCGCTCCTCTCCTCTTAAACCACCGCCGCTCCTCTCCTGTTCCAATATAAATCCAGCACCGCTCCTCTCCTCTTCCATTTCAAGACCACCGGCCCTCCTCTCCTGTTCCAATCCAAAACCAGCATTGCTCCTCTCCTGTTCTAATCCAAAACCAGCGCTGCTCCTCTCCTCTTCCATTCAAAAACCACCGCAGGCGAGTGAAGGTGTTGTGGAGAAGTAGATAAATGGAGGAGTACAACCGATACGTGAGGATTGCAGACGGCGACCCTGTGAAGCTAGCTAGGATGTTGGAGATACAGTCTTGGTTTGACAACAAGGACCAACTAGCGGCGACGGCGACATCCATGGCCAAATATCTGCAACAGAGCGAAAAGGCGGCGATACTCCCGAAGGGAGTCGCGGGGGAGTACATAGAGCTGCTCCTCTGGGCCATGGAGCAAACAGATTCACCGAACCCGATCGTGATGGAGCGGTGGTGGGAGTATTGATCCCAGATGGAGCATCCACCAGAGATTGAAGGATCGAACATCTACAAGGTGCCGTTTGTGAGGGTGTCGTGCCAGAGCAAGCCGGTGGAGTCTTCGTTGACCGAACCCAGCTACAAGAGGAGAAAAGCAGTTGGCCCGACAACGCTTCCCCGCCATCCTCTCCCTCGCCGTTCACATCATCTCACGGGGCGGCTGTCTGCCGCCGAGGAATAGGACGGGACTGCCCCCCAGCCCAATAGTCGGGCAGGTTGTGAATTGTCAAGAGGAGCTTAGGGTTGTCAGTATTTGCAGGTTTTGAATTGTGTTTTGTGTTGTTTATTTTGAGAGTACTTTCAGATATGAATGTCTTTTGAATTTTAGATTTGCAGTATTGAGCATATGAAGTATTTTATGAATTCTAGAGATATATTTTTAGCACTTAAAAAATGTAGTCATAGGAGTATAAAAGTGCAGACAATGTGATTCTCGAGAAGAAAGCGCAAGTTTCAGCCAGATAAGCGCAAGTTCGGGCCAGATAAGAAACTGCAACTTTCAGAGGCGAGCATTTATATTAACACGGTCTTTTCAAACAGGGTTAACATCATGTTGGAAGTTTTATTCATGGTCCAAAATGGAACTACCAGCCAGTTAACATCATGCTGATCAACATTCATGCATAGCACATCTTCATATGATGCACAGTCAAAAAGATATGCTATTTTCAAAATGCCCACACAATGTCGAGTGTGCGAAAAACAGAGAAAACGAGGGACGAAGTTTTGGCAAGTGTTGGACGTGGTGTGCGTAGATGACAATGGGGACCCACATGTCAATAATGGTAGAGGCAAAAAATTTGGAGATATTTTTCCTGCATCAGGTAGAATCGAACCTGGGCGGAACAGCTGTCGGGTAGTGTCACTTGGCCACTGGGCTAGTTCAGTACTTTAGTTACAAATAAGGCACTGCCTTGGGTGGTCCGATCACCTCCCACGCCTTTGTGTGTTGGCCTTGGCGCTCTTGTCTGCCGTTGCCAGAACATGCTGAACAAACGAGAGGAATCTGGAGAGGATCATGCGTGAGAGGCGAACAATGAGACCCACAGGTCTATGGTCGACGCAAGCAAGTGCCTCATCGGAAAAAAACTTCCTCCTAATGCTATACTACGTTGAGGCGCACGGGTTTGTCAACATAGTTACTTTTTTAGGTGCTTCAACGTAAGAGATAAATTCACAACGGTTGTGGAGCTGGTGATAGTATCACTTATTATCACCGGGCAGCAAGTATCCGCTGGTTTTGGGCTGCCCGTCTAGGCTTTCTTTTTAACATGCAGCCCACGACATGCCGGTTTGTATTTTTTAGGGCCGTCATGTATCGAACAGCCTATGGACCTCCCATCGAGGTTTTATTTTTCCTGAAACATCGGGCGCCCAATTTATGTATTTTTTGCGTAAAACGATATGTCTCGTTTCTATTTTGTATATAAGAATAGGAACGCCTTTGGTCCAACTTTTGTTTCCTTCTAACTATATTATATATATTTAAATTATTTTATATGTTATTATATAATATTTTTATTTTCATCATATATTTAATAGATACTTAGATATGTAAGAAAACAATATCCCACATCTTATTAACTTATAAAAATAATTTCTTAACAATAAAATACTGGATTTTTTTGGCAACGAAAATACTGGTGATTGTGTACAAAAGCTTGGTAAGATTTAAGGACCAATGTAATAATAAATTACTTATTATTCAAATATATTTATCACAAAATGCTCAGCCCCTGTTCATTTTTTGATAACAATGTTGCGCCCAACCCAACATTATAATTAGAATCAGCCCAGCAAAATCGTGTATTTCGAGAAAGTGCAAATGGCTTGTAATTTTTTAGGAGAAAAATAAATGGGCCGCATGGACGCTACATTATTTGTTCAACCAGGCCAGCAAATGGATTGTAATTCTAAAAAAAGAGATCAAATTGACTGTAAATTCTTAAAAACGGGTTGAATATGTGCCACATTTTTGGAGGCTGAAATGTGGGCCAACAGGTCGAAGCCAATGCAAGTCGTTGTCAACTTAGTCAACAAATGATTCTAACATCGTTAGTCGTTGGATTTACATCCAACGACCGGCATACATCTTCAATCTCTCGTCTTCTTCCTCCAGCCGCGGGACCACTGCTCCGCCTCGCCGCTAGCAGCTCTGCTTAGCACGCTTGTGAAGCGCTACCCCATCGTTGGCCGGGCCATCCTCCACCCTCCACACCTCCTATTCTTCTCCACCGATTGCCGAACCACACCGCACTGTAACCAGTTAACCTCAGACACCTCTCCATCTGCGAATCTACTCCCGCGTCTTCCCATCTCCGGCTCGTTGCTGTCCGGGGCCTCGCCGTCGTCCACCACCTTGGATGCGCTCAGCGCGGAGTAGTCAACGTGGTCAATGAACGATATCCGTCGGAAGTAGAGTGTGCATGGAGAGGCTGACAGCTGGGTCCACGGCCGCACGCAAGGAAATGCCTCCTTATTACGCGCAAAATAATGATTCCTGCACCTGACACCTAGGACCCACCAGAAGGGCCTCTGCATTTCGCGAAAAAAAACGGTCCCCCCGCTGACAGGTCGGACCCACCAGCTATATCTTCATATGCAAGGAAGTGCCTCCTTATTATGCACAAAAAATGAATACCCCCTGCTAGCTGGGTCCCACCATAGTGGGAGGCTGACTTGTGGGCCTACTAAGTTGACGGGGACGGAGGGCTTTGTCAACTTAGTCAATATGAACGATTCTAACTCCAGTGACCGTACGATGTCCATCCAACGGTGGTAGTGCTTCTTCAACCTCTAGTCTTGTTGCTCCAGCCACCCAAACCAGCGCCGGTCGTGTCGCGTGCTCCTGCTTCCCGTGGTCGGCTGTGATGCCGCGGAGGCCTCACCGCCCCCTACTACTCCCACCGCTGGCCAGGCCCTGCGGCGACGGCAGCCTCACATCGCAGCTGGACCAGTGAACCCTCGTACTCCTCTCTGCGTGCGCATCCACTGTCGCGTCTTCCCCGGCTCCGTGTCGTCCCCTTCCTAGGCCTCGCCATCGTCCATCGCCCTGGTGCTCTCGCCGTGGCGTGGTCAACGTGGTCAAGGAACGACTTCCATCGGAAGAGTACTGTACGTGGAGAGGCTGACAGCTGGGTCCACGGCCGCAACAAGGAAGTGCCTCCTTATTTCCCGGAAAATAATGATTCCTCCACTTGACAGCAGGGACCCACCGGACGGGCCACCGTATTTCACGAAAAAAATGTTTCCCCCCTAACTGCTGGGACCCACCAGCTACATCTTCGCACGCAAGGAAGAGCGTCCATATTACGGGCAAAAAAATGATTCGCCCCCATGATGCTGGGACCCACCACCTAAATCTTCACACGCAAGGAAGTGCCTGACAGTCGGGACCCACCCGATCGAAGCATACATAGCGTTGCCATTCTGGTCGTGAACATGTACGTACATACTGGTCGATGTAGAGGCGCGCACGTGTGGTAGTAGAGGCGCGCACGTGTGGTAGTAGAGGCGCACACATAGCATGTACACGTACGTACAGTGGCCAGGGTGCAAGAAAGTAAATACAGCCACGTACGTACATACGGGCGGGGTCTCGAACGCCTACTCGCGCATGCGTACGGCCAGGGCTCGTGTACACGGCTACGGCTGGGTCAGAACGGAGAAACTGCGTCATCATCGTGTTCATGGGGAGGCAACGGAATGCGTCGTGTTCATCGGGAGGCAACGGAACGCGTGCTGCTCATCCGGAGCCAACCGGCTTGGACGAAACAGCCGATGGAAACGAGGCCTGGCGTACCGCAGAACGGAGGAAACAGCCTTGTGTTTGACCGACCACGGTCGAAACGGGATCCTGTTCATCGGGAGGGGTCTGGCATACCGCAAAACGGAGGAAACGGACCTCCTACGGTCGAAACGGGGTCCTGTTGATCGGGAGGGGTGTGGCGTACCGCAAAACGGAGGAAACAGACTTGTGTTGGAGCGCTACGGTCGAAACGGGGGTCCTGTTCATCGGGAGGGGTGTGGCGTACCGCAAAACGGGACTCCACGGGATATTGTTCATCTCCACCATCGACCTCCTCCTGCCTCCACGGGCTACTTTTCATCCACCGTCGACCTCCTCCAGCCTCCATATGCGAATTTTCATCCACGGGCCCCTGTTCATCCAGCCTCCACCGCGCGCTCCTCCACCGGCTACTGTTCAACCAGCCCTCTCCACGGGGGTCCTGTTCAACCACCCCTCCACGGGCTACTATTCATCCAGCCCTCCACTGGCTACTGTTCATCCAGCCCTCCACGGGGTCCTGTTCATCCAGCCCTCCATGGGGTCCTGTTCATCCAGCGGCAACGGCCTCTACTACCATGGGTTCCTGTTCATCCAACCCCCACCGGGAACTGTTCATCCAAACCCCCCAACAACACTCATTGTTCATCCAGAGGTAGCATCAATCGGCTTCATTTAGCAGCAGTAGCGAAGGAATCGCTCGATCGGGTTCAGCTAACAGCAAGGGATCGATCGATCGCTCGGGTTCAGTAACGCGTAGCCTGCAGTGCAATCACTCGGGTTCAGTTAGATCCCAACGCCTCGCTCTGGTTCAGTTAGAGCCCAACGCCTCGCACACACGCATGTACGTACGAGAGAAATGTGCATCGCTCGGCCCCCGACCACCCACCGTAACCGGGAACTCCCCGATATTTTCCTCGCCCTTGCTTCTACCACAGTTTTTTCCGTCATGGACGGCCCAAAGAATGTCATGCAGCTGTGTCTCCGGCCCACTCAGGATGAAAAGCCCATTTTCTGTCATGGTTTTTTGTCATAGAAGTAGGACCCCACCACAACTATGATGATACCGGGTTTTGTCACAATTATCGTCATAGAAGTGTCATAAGCATGACAAAAAAATTTTCGTTCGGCCCTAAATGTCACGGATGTGTCTTTTTTTGTAGTGCCACCTTGTACTTCTCCTCAGCAAGCAACATCTCCATGATGTGGATGGAGTGCTCCACCCAGACCGGGTCGTTAGTGTACACCACCGAGAGGTCCATGAACCTTCTGTGGGTGTCCACCACGGCACGCATGGTGAACTGCTGCTTGTCGTCGGCAGCCGCTCGGATCACCATTGGAGCCGCGCAGGATACCCTCTAAGAATTTCTCATGGTGGGTGTGCTTCTTGCAATGGCGGGGCGCGATCGAAAGGTTGAAGAGACACAAGGGTTCAACGGCTGCTGTAATAAATGGGGGCCGGCTGGCCTGTAATCGTCACGTCTTGTCACGACGTTCATAGCGGAGGATTCCAGTGCACGCTTGACAACCCTGCACCGCACGCGTGGGCTCAAAGAGGCACCAAATGTATCGTCGATGAGCCTATTCCCGTGCTACCGCGCAGTTTACTGCGCAAGCTTCCCGCCCGACTAGTTTGGCCACGCGTCGGCTAGAAGAGGGACAAATCATGGGCGTTTATTGGCAAAAAGCTTTGTGAAAACAAAGTGTGTGGAATGACTTCGGTCATAAGTTTACCCGTGGGTGATGAGGTCAAAGTTACATAGAAGGGTGATGATGGACACTCGAGTGCGATAATTAATTATGCACTCTACAGGGCACATGATGGAAGAAACCAACTATGTGCATTAATGTCGAAGATCGCAGTCGAGTTAGCTATACAGATCATGTGCTATGAGATCGACAAGGTAAACAAATTCTAGAATGGTTAATAAAATCTAAGACCATTGCATATTAAGGTCAAAATAGTGCTACCAATATACGAGTCCCATAAGATGCCATTTCAACAATTGTACCACAAAAGCTCGAAATATTACAAGGTTCAAATTCCAGAGTTATATGGCTCAAATTCGAAGATTACAAGGTTCAAACTGATATTAGAAACGCAATTCAGCTCATCAGCTGCAAACGCTTGCGCTGATCCGCTAAACATGGATATCAGAGAGGTTCAAACTAATATTACCACTTCTAAGTCTGGTTTCGAAGCCTCACAATTTTTGCAAAGGGGTCAGCCACTGAGAAGTCATGTATGGGGTTGACATGATGACTTCCGATTACTCTGTCATCTGAAGTTCCAAAATGAAATTCAGCATTTTTGGAGAATATTCCATTCTGCCACAGGCGTCGGCGCTGATCAATAAACCATTCATTTTTGCGAAATAAATTTAGCGCAAACCTCATTTCCTTCAGCATACTCGCTCTGAGAACAAAGAACCTGGCGAATATAATCTCCGGTAAGGTCCCTCGGTAGGAGTTCAAAGTAATTTCTGAGAGATGCAGATCTAGGCATTCGACGTGTTTGTTATATTGTATCACATTATCCACCATTGGGCCTAATCTTATCTGCAAAAGAAGAAAACGTGTTAGTGCCTACATGCAGTTTTGAACATTACTACAGACCTATTTGGTTTGCAAGATTTGTAAGATGCACTAACATGCCATCTTCGATATGACATGATTAACATGGGCATTTGATTACATTCTAGAAAAATGTAGCCTTCTTCACAAGAGGTTGGCGTGGATGAAAAGTTCCCTAAGAAAACTAGTACAGATGAATCCAAAGGAGAAATGCTTATTGATTGTAACCATATGGATCAAGCAACCGATATGTGGGGAGGGGGCATGTATGTACTGAAATCCTCCAAAAGAATCCTATAGAAATTGTAGTACATTGTCATTGTAAACTTGGAAAAAGGTGTCACAAATTGAACTCCCTTATGGTTAACATTTAATAGGAATGGAACATCACCTCGATATATAGCTTCCCCATGCACGGAAAGCATCTCAGAAAACTGACAACTTGCTCCAGGTTGGGGCCGATAGATTCTAATGCCAAGATCTTCACCATGCGCACTTTCGGGGTCAAGCTTGTCAGAATCATTTTCTGAATGACAGATGAACAAACATCTTCAAAATTATAAATAATGTTAATTTGTAGAAGGAGAGGTAGAAGGCGGCTATTGTACCTCAACGGGTGTGGATCCAATAACAAGTTCAGAGTATTTGTCAGACGAGTATCCCACCACTGTCAATTTCGGTGCAGAAATGGCATTGATTCTTGTTGGGCCTTCTTGATCAACTACAAGTAATCTCTCAAGTGCAGGTGTGTCCTCAGTGACCATACCGTGGTACAAATCTTGTGATGTCTTCCTGCCGCACCAGCAACACACATAAATAGTCCGGAGGGTCATGGAGGTGATGTGGAAGGTACTCAACCCATTGATCGCCTAAAGACGAAGGTACTCGAGTGCAGTACAGCCATGGAGCAGGCGCTCCATGTCACCGTTTGAGAGGCAGATGACGACGAGCTCGACCTGCTTTAGTCATGGTAGAATAAGAGTGGGCACGTCATTAAGGGGGGCGAATGGCAGTTCCTGAACTTGGCAACGCGTAGCATGGGCGCGAGGAGGAGTGCGGGCGTTGCAGCGACCACATATGCCCATCATCAAAAGTGAGCTCCTCGAGCTGATCTAGGGCGGGGGATTGGAACCAATCGTCAAGCTTGGCTCGGTCCTTCCCGTTGGAACGGAACTTGCCCATTCTAAGGCCTCTGGTTGGGCCAAGGTAACTGCCGAGGATCTTGGAGAACGCATCCAAGCTTTTGCGATAGCCATGGCAGAGCTCGTGGGTGTCGATGAGGTCGAGAGGGCTGGACTTCCATAGGGGGCGCCACCGCCGGCAAAGGACGGTTGTCCACATCCCATATTTGATTGGGAGGAGGGAGATGATGGCTGTCAACATATCATTGGGGAGGCTGCTGATGAAGTCTGGGCCTGCTGGAGTCGCTTGCGGTTCTAGCACGCCCCGCCTCCGCTTGTTGGCAGCCCCGTTCTCCATCTCTGGAGTCTCCTTGTCAGCGGCACTTTCTGATAGAAATGGGAGTATAGGGAATATTCAGTTAAAACATGGCAATAGAAAAGTGTATTGGTAACTAGAAGTTATTAGATATGAATACAGTAAGAAAAGGGAATAATAGTTGTTTGCTTAAATACTACACAATTCATTTGATATTGTTGGGTGAGTCAACATGCAGATAGTTGCAAAGAAAACTAACTTTGAATAAAGTCTGGACGGATGATATCGTCGGGGAAGTTACCATATATCTCATGACCAAACCCTTTTATGTGCAGTGCAATTCTAGTGCCAACTTGCAATTCATAAAACTTAGTAATTTCTCTCCAAAATCCAGTGCCAAAATAGGGGTCACCACGTTCATCAAGTCTTACAGTAGCAACGATTATAAATCCATGGTTTGTGTGCAGTATGACATCCCTACAGTCTTGATTTATGTAAAGGGAAAGATTGTGCACTACGGATTCTGTTGCATAGCAAGGGACACGCTGCGGAAAATGGTAGGATTGTTAAAGAAAATATGGTAACATGCAAATATGCGCCCAAATTGAAAGAACTGTACAACAGTCAAAATCTAAGAACAAAAATTTATAATTAAACAGATAGGGTAAACATGAAGTCATGGAAATATGAGAGTAATCGAAAGAACAATACATCATTAATTTGCCTAATATAGAAAGAAGAGGGGGGAAATCCCCTTTGACGTATATGGTGCATGTGGCACCTTTTATCCAAATGTAGTAATATTTAGAATATGTTCAGGAAAGTAGGCCATGCCAGCCGATTTAGGGTGAGATTGAACATACCGCGTGCATCCTCAAGTCATTTGGTACGGTAAGATGGAATTTCTGGCGGCAGCCGCAAGGTCCTGATGTGTCTGCGCACTGTACACTCTATGAACGGAAGAAAACCCTCAAATCAGCTCAAATAAAAATGAATTCACGGTGATTTCGGTCGGGTGATTAAAGGAGGCAGATGAACTGGGATAAGAGATGAGATAATATCTCATTTAATTAGTTACCTGGTTGTCCATGAGAAAGAACCGTTGATACGGAAAATTCTCCAACCGAGCGGAGCTGGGTTGACCACGAGCAGTGTCGACAAAGTCGATGATGATAGGCGGTGGCAAGCGGAAGTGGCGAAATGCGGTGGGCTTTGCCGGCAGCCTGGCGGCGGCGGCAGGCGTCGAGCTAAGTGTTTACCGCCGGGATAGGCGGTGCCATGCATAGACGCGGAGGAGCTTGTGCAGGTGTGAATGGGGACCGAAGGGGCGTGGCGCGTGGGGTGAGGGTTTTTGTGATGTGGGGATGGTAAGGGTTTTATTTTTTTGAATTGGGTGGTGAGGGTTTTCTGTCCCACCGAATTTTGGAGGCGACGGTTTGCTAGAGCCAACCGTGTGTGAATGACGCAACAGGCAAAATGAAAGTCATTGCACACGGTTCCAATTTTGGGAACCATGTGCGATTGATGTACTACCTCTGTCCTAGTTTATTAGTCCCCTTTGTAATTCTGAGCAAATATTTAACTAAGAAATGTTTATGCATGTTGCCAAAAATTATATCATTGAACACTACGCTCAAATACCCATCCAACAATTTTTGCTGACCTGCACTAACATTTTGTCAGTTAAATATTTGGTCAAAATTTAACACAAATTACAAAGCGGACCAATAAACCAAGACGGAGGTAGATTCCATCAACCGAACTGATTGCATCCATATTCCACGGTTAGACATAAGTAAACATAGATTAAACATACTCAGACATAGATAATAAGCATACATGTACACAAGCATAGTTCAATCATAATTACATAGTTAAACCGTCATTAAGCATACTCAAGCGTACATACACAACAGGAATCAGCTACTTTGCCATCTGCCACGGCGGACGGCAAAGGCATGAATGGCGGACGGCAAAGGTCTTTGCCGTCCGCCGCGGACGGCAAAAGTGGACGGCAAAGAAAGGTCCGGTAAAGAGCTACTTTGCCATCTGCTTTTGGTGGCTGACGGCAAAGGGGCCTTTGCCATTAGCAGCTGACGGCAAAGAAAGCAGACGGCAATAATTATGCTGTTAGTCCGTTAGGTGGCTAACGGCAGCCTTTGCCATCCGCCGCTGACGGCAAAATTTGTTCGGCCTTTGCCGTCCGCCGAATGATGTCAGCTGGACGTCACTACACGGCAGGCCTTTGTGTTGGAAATATGCCCTAGAGGCAATAATAAAAGGATTATTATTATATTTCCTTGTTCATGATAATTGTCTTTTATTCATGCTATAATTGTATTATCCGGAAATTGCAATACACGTGTGAATACATAGAACACAATACGTCCCTAGTAAGCCTCTAGTTGACTAGCACGTTGGTCAACAGATAGTCATGGTTTCCTGACTATGGACATTAGATGTCGTTGACAACGGGATCACATCATTAGGAGAATGATGTGATGGACAAGACCCAATCCTAAGCATAGCACAAGATCGTGTAGTTCGTTTTGCTAGAGCTTTTCCAATGTCAAGTATCTTTTCCTTAGACCATGAGAACGTGTAACTCCCGGATACCGTAGGAGTGCTTTGGGTGTACCAAACGTCACAACATAATTGGGTGACTATAAAGGTACACTACGGTATCTCGAAAGTGTCATTGGGTTGACACGGATCGAGATCGGATTTGTCACTCCAGACACGGAGATGTATCACTGGGCCCACTCGGTAGTGCATCATCATAATGAGCTCAAAGTGACCAAGTGTCGGTCACGGGATCATGCATTACGGATGCGAGTAAAGTGACTTGCGGTAACGAGATTGAACGAGGTATTGGGATACCGACGATCGAATCTCGGGCAAGTAACATACCGTCTGACAAAAGGAATAGTATACGGGGTTGCTTGAATCCTCGACATCGTGGTTCATCCGATGAGATCATCGAGGAGTATGTGGGAGCCAACATGGGTATCCAGATCCCGCTGTTGGTTATTGATAGGAGAATCGTCTCGGTCATGTCTGCTTGTCTCCCGAACCCGTAGGGTCTACACACTTAAGGTTCGGTGACGCTAGGGTTATTAGGAAGACTTGTATGTGATTACCGAATGTTGTTCGGAGTCCTGGATGAGATCCTAGACATCACGAGGAGTTCCGTAATGGTCCGGAGGTGAAGATTTATATATGGGAAGTTGTCATACGGACACCGGAAAGTTTCAGGGGCATATCGGTATTGTACCGGGGCCACCAAGAGGTTCCGGGGTCCACCGGGAGGGGCCACCTCTCGGAGGGCCTCATGGGCCTGAGGGCAGGGAACCAGCCCCGGAGGGCTGGGCGCCCCCCGGGCCCATGCTCCTAGGGTTGGGGGAACCCTAGTGGGGCGGGCCCCCTTTGCTTGGGGGGCAAGCCCCCCTCCCTGGCCGCCGCCCCCCCCTCTAGATCTCATCTAGAGGGGCCGGCCCCCCTTGCCCCTTCCCTATAAATAGAGGGGTGAGGGGAGGGCTGCAAGACACATCCAAGGCGCAGCCCCTCCCCTCCCCAACACCTCTCCTCCTCCGTTGAGTGCTTGGCGAAGCCCTGCCAGAGAACCACGAGCTCCATTGCCACCACGCCGTCGTGCTGCTGGAGTTTTCCCTCAACTTCTGTTGGAGCCTTCTTCCTCAACCTCTCCTTTCCCCTTGCTGGATCAAGAAGGAGGAGACGTCGTCCGTTCCGTAGGTGTGTTGAACGCGGAGGCGCTGTCCGTTCGGCACTTGGTCATCGGTGATTTGAATCACGGCGAGTACGACTCCATCATCACCGTTCCCTTGAACGCTTCCGCACGCGATCTGCAAGTGGTATGTAGATGCAATCTCTCTCCCATGACTCATTGCTTAGATGAACTCATAGATGGATCTTGGTGAAACCGTAGGAAAAATTTTAATTTTCTGCAACGTTCCCCAACAGTGGCATCATGAGCTAGGTCTATGCGTAGTTCTCTTTTGCACGAGTAGAACACAATTTTGTTGTGGGCGTAGATCTTGTCAACTTGCTTGCCGCTACTAGTCTTTTCTTGCTTCAGCGGTATTGTGGGATGAAGCGGCCCGGACCGACCTTATACGTAGGCTTACGTGAGACAGGTTCAACCGACTGACATGCACTAGTTGCATAAGGTGGCTAGCGGGTGTCTGTCTCTCCTACTTTAGTTGGAGCGGATTAGATGAAAAGGGTGCTTATGAAGGGTAAATAGAAGTTGACAAAATCACGTTGTGGTTATTTGTAGGTAAGAAAATGTTCTTGCTAGAACCCAATTGCAGCCACGTAAAAGATGCAACAACAATTAGAGGACGTCTAACTTGTTTTTGCAGCAATTGTCATGTGATGTGATATGGCCAGAAGTTGTGATGAATGATGAATGATATATTGTGATGTATGAGATCATGTTCTTGTAATAGGAATCACGACTTGCATGTCGATGAGTATGACAACCGGCAGGAGCCATAGGAGTTGTCTTATTTTTGTATGACCTGCGTGTCATTGAAGAATGCCATGTAAATTACTTTACTTTATTGCTAAACGCGTTAGCCATAGAAGTAGAAGTAGTCGTTGGCGTGACAACTTCATGAAGACACGATGATGGAGATCATGATGATGGATATCATGGTGTCATGCCGGTGACAAGATGATCATGGAGCCCCGAAGATGGAGATCGAAGGAGCTATATGATATTGGCCATATCATGTCACTACTTTATATAATTGCATGTGATGTTTATTATGTTTATGCATCTTGTTTACTTAGAGCGATGGTAGTAAATAAGATGATCCCTTATAATAATTTCAAGAAAGTGTTCCCCCTAACTGTGCACCGCTGCTAAAGTTCGCTGCTTCAAGCACCACGTGATGATCGGGTGTGATAGATCCTTACGTTCACATACAACAGGTGTAAGACAGTTTTACACATGCAAAACACTTAGGGTTAACTTGACGAGCCTAGCATGTACAGACATGGCCTCGGAACACAAGAGACCGAAAGGTCGAACATGAGTCGTATGGAAGATACGATCAACATGGAGATGTTCACCGATGATGACTAGCCCGTCTCACGTGATGATCGGACATGGCCTAGTCGACTCGGATCGTGTAACACTCAGATGACTAGAGGGATGTCAATCTGAGTGGGAGTTCATTAAATATTTGATTAGATGAACTTAGTCTAAAGTCTTTGCAAAATATGTCTTGTAGATCAAATGGCCAACGCTCATGTAAACATGAACTTCAACACGTTCCTAGAGAAAACCAAGCTGAAAGATGATGGCAGCAACTATTCGGACTGGGTCCGGAACCTGAGGATCATCCTCATAGCAGCCAAGAAACAATATGTCCTAGAAGCGCCGCTAGGTGAAGCACCCATCCTGCAGAACCAAGACATTATGAATGCTTGGCAGTCTCGTCTTGATGATTACTCCCTCGTTCAGTGCGGCATGCTTTACAGCTTAGAACCGGGCTCCAAAAGCGTTTTGAGCAACACGGAGCATATGAGATGTTCGAGGAGCTGAAAATGGTTTTCCAAGCTCATGCCCGGTCAAGAGATATGAAGTCTCCGACAAGTTCTATA
This sequence comes from Aegilops longissima, assembly GCA_021605205.1. NCBI lineage: Eukaryota > Viridiplantae > Streptophyta > Magnoliopsida > Poales > Poaceae > Aegilops > Aegilops longissima. The sequence goes on along the minus strand of CM038679.1, from coordinate 496,105,046 downwards.
GTTGTAAGATGGAGGAAAACAGTTCGTCGGTGAGTACATACTCAAAATGTCCTGGGTTGCACAACCGCTTTGTCCCACTGGACATTAACCTCCCAGACGAGGCGGTCATTGACAGAATCCTTGATCGCTCCCACCAAGCTACAAGAGCTTTGTGATGAACTAAAATATGCAGGGGATGGTGAAGAATATTCCTGAAGTATTCTCAATGCTGAAGTCAGCAGAGGTTGAAATCAAGAAAGAACATCAAGTGTTGATGGTTAATAAAACCACTAAGTTCAAGAAGGGCAAGGGTAAGAAGAACTTCAAGAAGGACGGCAAGGATGTTGTCGCGCCCGGTAAGCAAGTTGCCGGGAAGAAGTCAAAGAATGGACCCAAGCCCGAGACAGAGTGCTTTTATTGCAAAGGAAGGGCCACCGAAGCGGAACTGCCCCAAATACTTAGCGGACAAGAAGGCCGCAACACTAAAGGTATATTTGATATACATGTAATTGATGTGTACCTTACCAGTACTCGTAGTAACTCCTGGGTATTTGATATCGGTGTCGTTGCTCATATTTGTAACTCACATCAGGAGCTGCGGAATAAACGGAGACTGGCGAAGGACGAGGTGACGATGCGCGTCGGATGGTTCCAAGGTCGATGTGATCGCCGTCGGCACGCTACCTCTACATTTACCTACGGGATTAGTTTTAAACCTCAATAAAATAATTGTTATTTAGTGCCAAGTTTAAGCATGAACATTGTATCAGGATCTCGTTTAATGTGAGATGGCTACTCATTTAAATCCGAGAATAATGGTTGTTCTATTTATATGAGAGATATGTTTTATGGTCATGCTCCGATGGTCAATGGTTTATTCTTAATGAATCTCGAACGTAATATTACACATATTCATAGTGTGAATACCAAAAGATGAAAAGTTGATAACGACAGTCCCACATACTTGTGGCATTGCCGCCTTGGTCACATTGGTGTCAAGCGCATGAAGAAGCTCCATACTGATGGACTTTTAGAGTCTCTCGATTATGAATCATTTGACACATGCGAACCATGCCTCATGGGCAAAATGACCAAGATTCCATTCTCCGGGACAATGGGGCGAGCAACCAACTTATTGGAAATCATACATACCGATGTGTGCGGTCCAATGAGCGTTGAGGCTCGCGGAGGATATCGTTATGTTCTCACTCTCACTGATGACTTGAGTAGATATGGGTATGTCTACTTGATGAAACACAAGTCTGAGACCTTTGAAAAGTTCAAGGAATTTCAGAATGAGGTAGAGAATCAACGTGACCGAAAAATAAAGTTCTTACGATCAGATCGTGGAGGAGAATATTTAAGTCACGAATTTGGTACACACTTAAGGAAATGTGGAATCGTTTCACAACTCACGCTACTGGAACACCTCAACAGAACGGTGTGTCCGAACGTCAGAATCGCACTCTATTGGATATGGTGCGATCTATGATGTCTCTTACCGATTTACCGCTATCATTTTGGGGATACGCCTAGAGACAGCTACATTCACTTTAAATAGGGCACCGCCTAAATCCGCTGAGACGACACGTATGAATTATGGTTTGGGAAGAAACCTAAGCGTCGTTTCTAAAAGTTTGGGGATGCGATGCTTATGTCAAGAAACTTCAACCTGAAAAGCTCGAACCCAAGTCGGAAAATGCGTCTTCATAGGATACCCTAAGGAAACCATTGGGTATACCTTCTACCTTAGATACGAAGGCAAGATCTTTGTTGCCAAGAACGGATCCTTTCTCGGAAAAGAGTTTCTCTCGAAAGGAGTAAGTGGGAGGAAAGTAGAACTCGATGAAGTACTACCTCTTGAACCGGAAAGTAGTGCAGCTCAGAAAATGTTCTGTGGTGCCTACACCCACCGGAGAGGAAATTAATGATGATGATCAAGGTACTTCGGATCAAGTTGCTACTAAACTTCGTAGGTCCAAAAGGACACGTTCCACACCAGAGTGGTATGGCAACCCTGTCCTGGAAATCATGTTGTTAGACAACGGTGAACCTTCGAACTATGAAGAAGCAATGGCGGGCCCAGATTCCAACAAATGGCTTGAAGCCATGCAATCCGAGATAGGATCCATGTACGAAAACAAAGTATGGACTTTGACACACTTGCCCGATGATCGGCGAGTGATAGAAAACAAATGGATCTTTAAGAAGAAGACGGACGAGGATGGTAATGTCACCATCTATAAAGCTCGACTTGTCTCTAAGGGTTATCGGAAAGTTCAAGGGATTGACTATGATGAGACTTTCTCTCCCGTAGCGAAGCTTAAGTCCGTCCGAATCATGTTAGCAATTGCCGCATACTATGATTATGAGATATGGCAGATGGACGTCAAAACAGCATTCCTTAACGGTTATCTTAAGGAAGAGCTGTATATGATGCAGCCGGAAGGTTTTTTCGATCCTAAGAATGCTAACAAAGTATGCAAGCTCCAGCAATCCATTTATGGGCTGGTGCAAGCACCTCGAGTTGGAACATTCACTTTGATGAGATGATCAAAGCATTTAGTTTATGCAGACTTATGGAGAAGCCTCGTTTACAAGAAAGTGAGTGGGAGCTCAGAGCATTTCTCATATTATATGTAGATGACATACTTTTGATGGGAAATGATATAGAACTCTTGGACAGCATTAAGGCCTACTTGAATAAAAGTTTTTCAATGAAGGACCTTGAGAAGCTGCTTATATATTAGGCATCAAGATCTATAGGGATAGATCGAGACGCCTCATAGGTCTTTCACAAAGCACATACCTTGATAAGATTTTGAAGAAGTTCAAAATGGATCAGTCCAAGAAAGGGTTCTTGCCTCAGATTGCAAGGTGTGAGATTGAGCCCGGCTCAATGCCCAACCATGGCAAAAGATAAAGAAGAGATGAGTGTCATCCCCTATGCATCAGCCATAGGTTCTATTATGTATGCCATGCTGTGTACCAGACCTGATGTAAACCTTGCCGTAAGTTTGGTAGGAAGGTACCAAAGTAATCCCGGCAAGGAACACTGGACAGCGGTCAAGAATATCCTGAAGTACCTGAAAAGGACAAAGGACATGTTTCTCATTTATGGAGGTGACAAAGAGCTCGTCGTAAATGGTTACGTCGATGCTAGCTTCGACACAGATCTGGATGACTCTAAGTCACAAACCGGATATGTGTATATGTTGAATGGTGGGGCAGTAAGCTGGTGCAGCTGCAAGCAGAGCGTCGTGGCGGGATCTACATGTGAAGCGGAGTACATGGCAGCCTCGGAGGCAGCGATGAAGCAATTTGGGTGAAGGAGTTCATCACCGACCAAGGAGTCATACCCAATGCGTCGGGGCCGATCAAACTCTTCTGTGACAACACCGGAGCTATTGCCCTTGCCAAGGAGCCAGGTTTCACAAGAAGACCAGCACATCAAGTTGCCGCTCAACTCCATCCGTGAAAATGTTCAAGATGGAGACATAGAAATTTGCAAAGTGCATACGGATCTGAATGTCGAGATCCGCTGACTAAACCTCTTCCATGGGCAAAACATGATCAACACCGAACTCTATGGGTGTTCGATTCATCACAATGTAACTAGATTATTGACACTAGTGCAAGTGGGAGACTGTTGGAAATATGCCCTAGAGGCAATAATAAAAGTATTATTATTATATTTCCTTGTTCATGATAATTGTCTTTTATTCATGCTATAATTGTATTATCCGGAAATCGTAATACACGTGTGAATACATAGAACACAATACGTCCCTAGTAAGCCTCTAGTTGACTAGCTCGCTGGTCAACAGATAGTCATGGTTTCCTGACTATGGACATTAGATGTCGTTGACAACGGGATCACATCATTAGGAGAATGATGTGATGGACAAGACCCAATCCTAAGCATAGCACAAGATCGTAGTTCGCTTTGCTAGAGCTTTTCCAATGTCAAGTATCTTTTCCTTAGACCATGAGATCGTAACTCCGGATACCGTAGGAGTGCTTTGGGTGTACCAAACGCCACAACGAATCGGGTGACTATAAAGGTACACTACAGGTATCTCCGAAAGTGTCATTGGGTTGACACGGATCGAGACTGGATTTGTCACTCCGACACGGAGAGGTATCACTGGGCCCACTCGGTAGTGCATCATCATAATGAGCTCAAAGTGACCAAGTGTCTGGTCACGGGATCATGCATTACGGTACGAGTAAAGTGACTTGCCGGTAACGAGATTTAACGAGGTATTGGGATACCGACGATCGAATCTCGGGCAAGTAACATACCGTCTGACAAAAGGAATAGTATACGGGGTTGCTTGAATCCTCGACATTGTGGTTCATCCGATGAGATCATCGAGGAGTATGTGGGAGCCAACATGGGTATCCAGATCCCGCTGTTGGTTATTGACAGGAGAGTCGTCTCGGTCATGTCTGCATGTCTCCCGAACACGTAGGGTCTACACACTTAAGGTTCGGTGACGCTAGGGTTATTAGGAAGACTTGTATGTGATTACCGAATGTTGTTCGGAGTCCCGGATGAGATCCCGGACATCACGAGGAGTTCCGAAATGGTCCGAAGGTGAATATTTATATATGGGAAGTTGTCATACGGACACCGGAAAGTTCTCGGGGGCATATCGGTATTGTACCGGGGCCACCGGAGAGGTTTCGGGGGTCCACCGGGAGGGGCCACCCCTCTCGGAGGGCCTCATGGGCCACAAGGGCAGGAACCAGCCTCGAGGGCTGGGCGCCCCTGGGCCCATGCGCCTAGAGTAGGGGGAACCCCAGTGGGGCGCCCCTTTGCTTGGGGGCAAGCCCCCCCTCGCCGCCGCCGCCTCTAGATCTCATCTAGAGGGGCCGCCCCTGCCCCTTCCCCTATAAATAGAGGGGTGAGGGGAGGGCTGCAAGACACATCCAAGGCGCAGCCCCTCCCCTCCCCAACACCTCTCCTCCTCCGTTGAGTGCTTGGCGAAGCCCTGTTGGAGTACTGCCTCTCCACCATCATCACGCCGTCGTGCTGCTGCTGGAGCCTTCTTACTCAACCTCTCCTTTCCCCTTGCTGGATCAAGAAGGAGGAGACGTCGTCCGTTCCGTACGTGTGTTGAACACGGAGGCGTTGTCCGTTCGGCACTTGGTCATCGGTGATTTGAGTCACGGCGAGTACGACTCCATCATCACCGTTACCTTGAACGCTTCCGCACGCGATCTACAAGTGGTATGTAGATGCAATCTCTCTCCCATTACTCGTTGCTTAGATGAACTCATAGATGGATCTTGGTGAAACCGTAGGAAAATTTTTAATTTTCTGCAACGTTCCCCAACACTTTACCGTCCGCGGCTGTAGGCAAAGTGTCCAGATGCACGGATGGCAAATCTCCTTATTTGCCATCTCTGTCATTGATTTACAGTATGTTCAGCAATTCATATTCATATGTATAGCCCATGCATATATCACAAATATCTAACACAGACCACAGGAAAAAAATAACATCACAAGATCATCCATAAAAACATATATATCGTACAACTTGTATCACAAAGTAAGACGAGATCACACAAGTGTCGACAAATAAGATCACAAAGGTTGGCCTCCACATAACACAAAACTTAGGTGAGCACCATGGGATCTAGCAGCAACAACACCTAACCTACTGGATGGACACTGCAGTCCAGACCCAACTCCACAAGCACACTACATACTGATTTGTGACCGCGACGGTGATGCAACCACCACAGCCAAAATTAAAAAGGCAAGGGAGGTGGGTGGTCCAGGTTGTTGTCTCCACGCCGCCTGTGTTTGCCATCTCTAAATGCCAAAAGGTCCAGGTTGTGGTCATCAGCCTTCTTCATGCCATCAGCATGATCACCATTGCCTTCCGCACCCCGTCATCATCAGGCTGATTTGCTACTGCTGCTCGTCCTCCTACTCCATCTGCATGGACAAGAGCAAGTTAGTTGAATGGCATGCACGATAAAAGTGCAAGGCATATATATTCATCTAAATTAATTGTACTACAGTACAGATTTTGCATGGATGGGTTTGACTTCAACAGAGACTGAAGGAAGAGCATTTTCCCCTCCCAATCCAAAACCTGCTGTACAAGTACAGCTCTAAGAGAAGGAACTGTGGTACAACAAGAGGCTCTCCAAATAAATCTAAATCTCAGTTTCTTTATTTACCTAAGAAACAACACAACCATAACTTCTTCCAAGCAAGCAGTTATCATACTATCAGCTAAAAGAAAAACAAAGGAAGATCACGTGTCACTTTCATGGAAAACATCAGAAGTACTCCCTCCGTTCCGAAATAATTGTCGTCGGGAGTTCCTCTCCGACCAGGTGGAAACGCACAAAAGTACAGAAATAGCCCTCGTTTGAAAATAGATCGTCTTCCTCCTCCATCCGCGAGGCAGCACCCCTAATATAAGAGAAGAGAAAAAGGAGTGAGAAGCAAGAATTCAGTTAATTTTAATTAACTGGAAAAGGATTTAGTTAATTTTTACTCCTACACTAAATCTGGAATACTCCTACAGATCAGTACATTATTTTACAATGGAGAATGAAAACTGAACTCAGTCATTACTCATTAATACAACTTTTTGGTAGCAAAGTAGATTGACAGCTTAACTACTCAAGAAGCTATACAAATGGGAAAATGGGGCTAAGGGATGAACATGATGGAGTATATATTGATTATATGGCTACTGGAGATGAGAAGACTTCAAGCAGAGGAACAAATGCCTCTAAATATAGCACTAGTAAGAAAAGCCCGACTGGTAGTGACACTGGAACTAGTAATGTGAGAAAGTAAAGGTCTAGCTAGTGGTTTGTATGAACTACTCCATTTAGATTTGTGTAGATTCATTTAGTTGAACAACATAAAAGAAAAATGGACTAGTTCGACTACACAAAATGAAATACGCAAGGTCAAGCAGCAAGAACGCAGCTCACTTCAACTAAACTAAACTGAACTTATTTAGCTATCAAGAAATAAGCAGCGATCGAAGCAACTAAACTGCAGTTATAAGGAGGAGTAGCAAGCAAAGGATCAAACTCAAGATACGTCGAGGTTAACATTGACAAACCATGCAACTTTTCCTTATTACTCCAGCAAAACTACTGGAAAACTAACTGAATCTTTTCACTTGAATAAACTACCGCAACCAAATTCAGTGAATTAAGTATGCATAGATACAAGTACTACCATCAGAGAGAAACTACTGCAACCAAACTGAATTAAGTATGCAGAGATACAGGAGTACAACTAACTGAATCTTTTCACTGAATTAAGAGTGGGCGAGGAACATCTCCTGCACCCTCCGGGGAAGAAGAAGAGGCGAGTGCAGCTGACTCCTCCCTCGTGCACCAGCCCCGCACGAATGCCGCACCAGCTCAAGACGCTCATCTGCCATTGCAGCCAGCAAGATCAAAAACATGTTGTCGTCAGAAAAAAAAAGAGGCATCTCAATCCAATGGGAATATGGGATCACTTACTCTGCTGACATAGTGTGTGTTCCTTGTACTCCTTGCTTCTTTTCCCTGACACAAGCAAACCAAATGAAATGAGATCTTATTTATTTACAATCAAATCAAAACAAGGAAGCAAGGAAAGGTGAATATGGGCTGCACTTTAGTTTAGTTCATTTCATTTCAGACAAGCAAACCAAAAGTAAGTTTATTTTTTGTCATTGGATTGATGAATTGCAGCAAGAGGGGTCCTCTCGTGTAAATTAACATGAAGAGAAGATGAAACTAACTGGATTATTATCCTGGAGTACCAATTTCCTGACCATACTAGTCTTGCACATATTTAAACAAGCTAGGCAATTTGACTCGACGGTGTATACAAACAAAAAGGAAGTGTTCATATAGCAGATTTAGGTGGAAACAAAATCACAGGACAGCTTAAAGCTAGCCACCATGGTAACTCTCTCTCACACACACAGCAGAGCAAACTCCAAACTGAAATGCAGTTCTCACAAAATAAAAAGAGAGGGAGGATGGCAAGTGAGGCTCACCATTGCATTGCAGTTCAAGTAGGACTCGCTAGTGATTTTGAATCTGCGCCCACACCACATGGTGCTCAGTCTCCTACTGCCACCGTATGGTCTCGAGCTGGGTGAGCTCGGCCTCCACCGCCCCCGTGTCGCGTCGTGGTCTGCTGCCGGACGGCGAGCACCCGGCAGCCCAGGAAGCTCACATCGGCGTACGGGCTTGGCGATCTGACAAAAAGTCACGAGAACAGAAGAAAATTCATAGCCTCGCAGCTCCCGGCGAGTTCAGATAGCAGAATTTATTCAGTTACCTGTAGAGGAAGCTCTTGTCGTGGAGGCTGACGAGGAGCGTGGACGACTGGAGCTGCCCCGCCGCCGCCGCCACCGTCTCGCCGAGCTCCCGCTCCCGCACCACGATCTCCACCCTGGCCTCCTCCTCCTGCTGCTCCAGCACGGATTGAGCACTGCTGCCCATGGATCGAGCACCGCCGCCCATGAATCGAGCACCGCCGCCCACGAATCGAGCACCCCGGCTGCTAAAAATGTCACCTTTGACCGACGAGAGGGAGGAGCGGCCGGCCGGAGGAGGGGATTGGGACGGGGAGAGCTGGAAGCTCGGTGGTGGTGCGGCGGCATCCTGGTGGCGTTGGGTGGCGTGGTTGCCGGAGGAAGGAGGCGATTGGGACAGGGAGAGCTGGAAGCTCGGTGGTGGTGCGGCGGTGTCCTGGTGGCGCTGGGTGGCGTGGTCGCCGGAGGAAGAGGCGTCCTGGCGCGCGTGGGTGGCGTCAATGTCAGCGCGGGCGGCGAGGGTGCGGGAGGCGAGGTATGCGGCGCGACGCTCGAGGAGGAGGCGGCGGGCGGCGGCAGCCTTGGTGGCGAGGAGGCGGGACTCTCATGGGCGAGGAGAGAAACTGGTCAGTGGAGATGGTGAGCAGGGAGAGGTGGCCTCGGGGAGGAGAGCTGGGCGGTGGGGAACAGCGGGGATCGCCGAAATCTGGCGGCGGCGTGGGGTGGAGAAAGGGGATCGAGGAAGACGAGAGAGATGGGATCCAACGTGGGTGTGTGTGCGCGTGGGTTGGGTGTGTGTGCATCGTGGGTGGGGCCCGAGGCTGTGTAGGTCGTGGGTGGGTGTGTGCCGGGGGCGGCCGTTAGATACGTTAGGTTATTTTCTTTGCCATCTGCTTTCGGGCTCTTTGTCGTCTGCTAGCAGATGGCAAAGAAAGTGGCCGTTAGTTTTTTCGTTAGTAGGTGCCACCTTCCTCTTTGCCGTCAGCCAGCGGACGGCAAAGAAATGGCAGATGGCAAAGACCTTCTTTGCCGTCTGCCATTTGTTTGCCGTCAGCTTCTTGGTAGCTGATGGCAAAGACCTTCTTTATCGTCCGGTAGCTGACGGCAAAGAATTGGCAGACGGCAAATTCCCTGATTCCAGTAGTGATAGTTTGATCCCACATCTCATCTCACATGCCGGCACGATCCTGAAGCTTCTCTAGGTACCCGGCGTACGCGTCGTGTGCCACCCCGCGAGAATAATTATGCTTGAAGGAGCCAACGGCCCGTTCTCTTGCATGCACCAGAACACTTAGATACGCGTCATGAAGCTTGTGCTTGCAAAATGGGCATCGATAGCCGCCATTCCAGGTCTTGTTATGCATTCCCACATAAAGCTCCCTCAGGATTTGCCTCTTGTACCTCCTCTGGACATCTTCATCCTTGTTGTCCACATCGTTAGACAACACCTATATAAATAGTAAAACAAATTTGGCATCAAATCAATGATTACATGCCGTGAAGTAGGATTAGGAATTTATGGCTATTTATTTATACATATCCAGAGATTATGGTTTGAATTTTTAAGCACAGTCGTCTATGTACAGACCAATCTTGAAGAAAATAATGGCACAGACATATGTAGGTCATTCAAAATCAATTGTCAAGTCCTGGCTAGGAATTATTAGCACGAACACTAACCCTAGTTGGATTACTAGCAGAAATCATTTGCACAGATGAAACAACTAATCACTTATCACTTGTACCATTCAAACAATCAATACACTACATGGATCTAACGAAACTTAATCAGATTTCATGGATTGGGAGAACATAACCATAGGATTTCTATTCCAAAAAGGGGGAGGAAGGAGTAACCAGAGAAACCCTATGATCTATTTGACACATAAATGGGTATAGATGACTAACCAGTTGTCCGTTGTCGTCGGAGTTGTCGCCGGAGTGGCCGTCAGAGTCATCACCGGGGTCGTCACCAGAGTCGGTGTGGAACTTCGCCTTCGGCTGTGGAAGTTCGACGCCGTCGACGATGTCAGGGTGCAGCGATAACTCGTCGGCGGTGATGGCAACCTGTGTCTCCATCTCCACGTGGTGCTCCGGTGCTTTAGCATCCCCGGTGTCGCCACTCCCTCTAATGGGGCGCTTCGGCAGCATCCTCATACACTGACGGCTTTGAGGACTAAGAGCGGCGTCGAGGATGCAAGAGGAGAGAGAGGATTGTGTGTGTGGCGAGGATGGGGGTGCGGCCACTCGGGCGCACCATTAATATGGAGTAGTAGGAGTTGTGGGAGAGAGGCGGGCGGCGGTCACACCGATGGCTCGCCTCCCGGTGAGCCTGCGCACCGGACTGTTGGCATGCCTACCAAATTTTCAGACAGCTACTCGCACGCCTCCCGATGACACTGTGCAGCGAGCACACCTCCGTCAATTCACACACCTGCACGCACACCTCTCGGTCTGCCTGCGTGGCGGACTACTCGCATGCGTCCCGTCAACTCACGCCTGCTCGCACGGCACATGGGTCGCGCGGCGGCACGTATATTGTTTTTCTATTTGGATGATTAATGCTGCCGCTTTATTACTTAACCGAAGCATGGCACGTATCCATTGTTGGTCTAACGCTCACAGTTCGAATAAATAATCCGTTTGGGATATTGGTTCCCAATTATTAATAATCTCCCGTTTGTAATTAGATTACATCAAAACTGGTCTCAAATTTGACAAAAAATGTACAATGCCACTTTGTATTGGTGTCCATATGACAACACGATAAGTTTCATGAACTTCAAATAAGTTTTGGATGTACTAGAATTTAATAATCAAGATTCTCAATGTTTAAAATTTGTTACAGGGGGAGTAAACATGCACCTAGTGAGACACATGTATTTTTGCAATCCATTTAGGTGGACTGTCACGTGTGCATGTAGCTCAAATTTGATTTTTGCACATTATACCTGTAGAAAATCAATCAATTAATGTACTAAAACGTCTTAATGATCTCTATGATTTTTTTAAAATTAAAACGTCCCTCCTTTGCTAACATATGTTCACCGTGGGTTAATTAATTTAACATGCATCGTAGTTGTGGTGGATTCGCGGTGTGTGTGTGTGTGTGGGTGGGTGTGTGCGTCTGGGGGTGGCGGGTGGCTCACAGTACACTATGAGTTGTGAGCCTCCGTGTGGGTTGGCCGTTTTGTTAGGCAGGCCGGTGCCACATCAGAGTCATGAATTCGTTATCTAAAACATTACACAACCCTTTCATACATACATGTATTGGCCACATGCAGTCGATGGTTGTCCTACACGACACTCGATACTTGCGTGTGACGCTTTCTGTGGGCCCACGAGGTCGTCGTCCATGACTTTGACAAACAGCCAGCAGTGAGGTTAATTTGACCAGCAAGGTAGAATCTTTTTTGTTTATGTTATGGTGGTATATAGTACGCGTCGAAGAGATGGGAGGGGACTAGCATATATACTATATTTACGTGTTCGTGAACAACTACACCTCACTCGGTGTCGGGACTTTTCGGTTTCCGAGGCATGTGCCACATCAAAATTGTGAAATTGGCTATTCAAACATCACACAACACCTCTTTGGGCCACATGCATGCACGCGGTGGTTATCCTAGCTAGGACACTCACGTGTGACGCTTCCATCTATGGGCCCACGAGGTCGTCGTCGATGCATATGCATGCATCACTTTGACCTACATCGGGAGAGGTTAATTAATTTCACCATCGATGAGGATTCTTTTGGGTTGTACATATTATGGCAGGAGCATATAGTATGCGGTGAAGAGGGGGGAAGGGGACTGTCGATGTCAAAACCGGCGGATCTCGGGTAGGAGGTCCCGAACTGTGCGTCTAGGCGGATGGTAACAGGAGACAAGGGACAAGATGTTTTTACCCAGGTTCGGGCCCTCTCGATGGAGGTAAAACCCTACTCCTGCTTGATTAATATTGATGATATGGGTAGTACAAGAGTAGATCTACCACGAGATCAGAGAGGCTAAACCCTAGAAGCTAGCCTATGGTATGATTGTTGTTCGCCCTACGGACTAAAACCCTCCGGTTTATATAGACACCGGAAAGGGCTAGGGTTACACAGAGTCGGTTACAATGGGAGGAGATCTACATATCCGTATCGCCAAGCTTGCCTTCCACGCGAAGGAAAGTCCCATCCGGACACGTGTGAAGTCTTCAATCTTGTATCTTCATAGTCCAGAGTCCGCCAAAGGCTATAGTCCAGCTATCCGGACACCCCTAATCCAGACTCCTCAAGAGTCCCGAACCAGGCTTCAATGACGATGAGTCCGGCGCGCAGATTGTCTTCGGCATTGCAAGGCGGGTTCTTCTCCAAATTCTTTGCACCTGTTGAATAGTGTCTGGCTTCTCGTGAATATTGTGCTCCTTGGTTTCCACGCCCAATAATGGCCGTCTTCCACGTGTCAAACAAATGCGAAAAGCCAGGGTGTTTTTACATTTACCCCCCTAGCTGCGCAAATGAGCTGCCTATAAAAGAGACGAGGATTCAGATCCGAATCACACCATCTTCCCTTCGCGAGCGTTCATCGGAGCGCATCCGACAGAAATCCATTCCATCATGGCCAGTCGACGCAGCTCCTCCTCTCACCCTCCCAGCCCTCAGCCTGGAGATTGGGGAAGATGTTCCGTCCCACACAGGGAGCTAGTGACGCTCCAAACCAAGGGATTTCTTCCCCCAGCCTTCATGGTCCCGGTTCGAGCCGGACTCGCCACCTATAATGGCGGAAAGCAGGCGGAGAGCGTCCCCAATCCCTCCAAAGGAGAGCGGGTATGCCTTGCCCTTATTTAGTAAGAGGGCTCGGATTTCCAATTCATCCGTTTCTCCGGGGGCTCCTGGAGTTCTACGGCCCCCAGTTGCACAACCTTACGCCTGCCTCCATTTTGCATATTGCGGGCTTCGTAGCCCTTTGCGAGCTGTTTTTGGGCATCAAAGCTCATTTCTCGCTGTGGAAGAAGCTGTTTTGCCTTGTGCCCCGTTCTCAGGAGGGGTCGATATATCAAGTGAGCGGAGCGAACTATGGCGTCGCCGGGACGGATATCTATCCGGAACCCCAAGGAAGGCGTCCAAGACTGGCCTTCGTAATGGTTTATATAGAAGATGTCCCCTGCCGGACCTGTTCGGATCGGCCTCCCGAGTTCAATAATGCTCCCTTGAAGAAGCGCCTAAGCTGGCGTCTATGGAGCCCTCGGAGGAAAATGACAAGGACGTCCTTACCGATGAGCCGGGTAAGGTTGTTAGCTCATTCGCATCGACCATGATCGGGTCATGGCCACATGCATTATGCGGGGTGCAGCCGCTTCAAGATAGAGGCCACCCCATGTGGGATTTCAACGGGAGGATGATGCCACCCGCTGCGGCCGTAAGGGGCCGGATCGTTGCTGTTGCTCGACGAAGGCCTTGTCCACATTGTACAAGGGAGAAGAGGAGGAGTTCCTCGCGTCAATCCACGTGACGGATTTTCTATGTACAATCCTCCAAGCTGGGTAAGCGGACACTTCTTTTTGCCCATCCGTTCCATATTCCCATAGTTAAGTACCTTATCTTGTGATTTCGACGCAGGAATTCGCCGGGCCTTGAAAGATATAACAACCCTCCTCCACAACCCGAGGATCCGGAACGGTCCCTCAATCCGGCCTCCCAAGAGGATCCGGACATATCCGTGGAGCTGATCGATGGGGTATTTTACAACCTGAGCATCGACAATGCCTTGGTCGCCATTACGCCCGATTACCCCGGAATACTTCCAGCCTCACAGGTAACTGAGACCGAAGTCCCAATACTTTGAAAATGATCCATCCGTGCTTATTTTTTATCACTGTATACCAATGGTGTTTTGCAGGGGGGGGGGCCTTGAGGCGAAAGGCCAAGCCTGCGGTGGCTAGCCAACAAGGGGCAGCAAGGCCCAACAGGTTGAAAAGAAGTGCGGTCCGGATTGAGACACCAGCGCAACGGTATGACGTGCCATCTGATTCCCAGGTTTTATTCTCGGAAGGCATACTAACGCTCGTGCTCTCTTCAGGAAAAACAGCGCTCGCCGGACTATATCCGGAGAGGTTTCCAATCGAGCCTCCACCAGCCAGGCTCCAAAGCCAGGTCCAGAAGTGGAGGCAAACACGAGGCGTGCATCGGACGCTCCTCCGACAGAGGATGCCGACAGACTATCTGCCACCAATTCCAAGGTGGAGAGTGCCATGAATCACAGGCGTCGCCGGACAGTTCTTCGTGACGCATGTTTCTCCCAAGAGGCATTGGATGCCTTCAATTCGGGAGATGCGCACCTCCGTGCCGCTCAAAATGGTCTAGCCAGAGCCACAGAGCAGTATGTAAAAGACATACGGGTGAGAAAAATTGATGGTTATATATGCCAGTAGCCCCTGAGACTTGAAACAGTTAGAATAACTGATTTAAGGATCATTTGTTATGCAGGATCTTACAAAAAAGAATACCCAACTGTCCCAGGAGCTGGAAGAGTGCAAGGCCCAACTTGAGGCCGCACTAGCCGCTGCAGGGGAGGCCAAGGAGACCCCCTCTGGTAATATACGCTTCGAAAAATAAGTATGTTGTGAAGTGCGGCGTGTGTGTAAATCTGACAATATCATTGCAGATGGCGCCGGAGTAGATCCGGACAAGCAACAACTATTGCGCCGGTTAAAGGCCGGCAAGAGCGTGCTTACGAGGGTGAGGCAGGAGAAGAATAACCTCCAAGATGCCAACACCCGGCTGGGCGAGGAACTAAAGGATGTTCGTGCCCAGCTGTGAGACTCCATGAAGGAGAATCGACGGCTTCGACGCGGCATTTTTAGTAAGTGCTTGAACGAACTTTGAAAAAGAGTTCGGCGAGGAAGTCGACTAACAGAGTTATGTCTGTAGGTATGCTCACAGGTCGTCCTGCAGAGGAAATGGCCGGTTCTATGGGTGACCTTCTTCCCGAGCTCTTACAACTGCACGAACGAGTTCGGCAGGTGATGAAAGGCGTCGCCCAGGCCTTGTGGCCATTTGTCTCCCTGCCCGAAGGCCTTGGAGAGCTTGCAGAGAGGCTTAAGGGAGCGCGGCGGCGCTTCGGATTATGGAAGATATCGGCCTGCCGTCAAGGCGCCAGAGAGGCCTGGGCCATGGTGAAGACGCGGTACACGAAGGCTGACCCAAACCACATGGCCGAGGTCGGACCTGTGGGGGGCGATGGGAAGGAGATCCCCGTGAGCTTAGTGTACGACGAAGTAGAGTTGGCCGCCAAATATTCCCAACAGGACTGTAAACTACACAGCCTGTTGGATGGTATTGAAGAGGAATATGCCCAGTCAAATTGACTATGTAATTTAAGATGACATGTAAAATGCCTTCTAGCTGGATTGTAGATCGTTTGTCATGGCGGACCTTTTCGCTTCAACCTCGGGACCCGACAGTCCGGAGTGTGTCCGAATACCCTCTCGGTTATGTAGGAACCGGGGCATGCATGGAGACCAAGCGTAGGGGTCATTAGTGCTTGAACAGACAAGTGCCCAACTAGTTATGTTATATTACATGGTTAGTAAGAAACATCTTCCAGGGAGAATAGTTCCGTTAGGGGTTCCTTTCCCTGGGAGGCATGCCCTAAAGTGCATGTCCGGACTGCGAAAAAAGCAAAAAAGCATCTGGGGGCAGATAAATAAACAAGTGAAAAATCATCTTTAGTTCACCGACCGAATATTCTCTTAAAAACGCTAGCTTTCGGCTTCACCCAGTCTGAGGTACACATCCGGCTGACCCGGCAGTAACAATCGCAGAGGCGCTCCCTTTACCGCCTAGCCGAACAATTGGGAATGTAGGGGTAAGCACAGGAGCCAGGCAACCCAGCTTGGCCAAAACTTAAGTCATATCGATGCATATAATGGTGAATAAAAGGTACATGCGGAAGTGTGACACATGTGTTGGGCATGAAGCATGTATAAATAAGCTTCTGTTAAAGGAGCCCCCAGGTATAATGAGCGCGGATAGCGTGTCATGTGTGTGCGAACAATGCGCGAACGAGCCTTTAAAGGCTGTAAGAGAAAAGGAGAGAGAAGGAGAGAAATATAAGACAGCTAATGTGTAAAAAATAGACAGAGGAAGGAGAAGAACTCAGAATCCGGCGCTAGGCATAGAATCTTCGGAGACGGGCTGCGTTCCATGGGTTCGGCTCGATTCGGTTATCCGATGCATCTCGCTGACGGTACGCTCCGCCGTCAGGACTTGGTCGATAATAAAGGGACCTTCCCATTTGGGCTTGAGTTTGTCCTTTTTCTTGTCCGGCAGGCGTAGAACTAACTCGCCAACATTGTAAGTTTTGGCCCGTACTTCTCTACTTTGATATCTTCGGGCCTGCTGTTGATAGAATGCGGAACAGGCTTTTGCCACGTCACACTCCTCCTCCAAGGCGTCCAAACTGTCCTGCCGATCGAGCTCGGCTTCTCTTTCTTTGTACATGCGCACGCGAGGTGAGTCATGAATTATGTCGCAGGGCAGAACTGCATCTGCGCCGTATACCATAAAGAATGGTGTGAATCCGGTGGTGCGATTCGGCGTGGTCCACAGCCCCCAGAGTATGGAGTCGAGCTCCTCTACCCAGTGCGTGTTAGATTCCTTGAGGGACGGCACTAATCTGGGTTTGATGCCGCTCATGATTAGACCATTGGCTCGCTCGACTTGACCGTTAGTTTGAGGGTGATAGACTGAAGCATAGTCGAGCTTGATGCCCATGTTTTTGCACCAGAGTTTGACTCGTCGGCCGTGAAGTTCGTGCCGTTATCAGTGATGATGCTGTGGGGGACGTCGTAACGGTGTACGACCCCGATATGAAGTCTATCACGGTCCGGATTCGCCGCCTTAATGAGCTTGGCCTCTATCCATTTGCTGAATTTATCCACCATGACCAATAGGTATTTTTGCTTGTGGGTTCCTCCTTTAAGGGTCCAACCATGTCAAGCCCCTGACGCGAAGGGCGGTGATGGGTATAGTTTGGAGGGCGGTGGGTGGCACGTGGCTTTGATTAGCAAAGAGCTGGCAACCGACGCATCGTTGGACTAAGTCCTGAGCATCTGCCCGGGCCGTCGGCCAATAAAATCCTGTACGGAAGGCCTTGCTTACAAGGGCCCGGGCTGCGGCGTGGTGCCCGCCGAGTCCGGCATGAATTTCAGCCAGAAGATTCCGCCCTTCCTCTTGGGAGATACACCTTTGAAGGACTCCGGTGATGCTTTTTTTATAAAGCTCTCCCTCATGGACTTTATAGGCTTTAGATCGCCGCACTATGCAGCGTGCCTCGTTTTGGTCCTCGGGAAGTTCCAGCCTGGTTAGGTAGGCTAGGAATGGTTCCGTCCACTGGACAATGACTGCCATTATTACGTGGGCTGAAGATGTTACTTCGTTGGCAGAGCCTCCAATTGTGTCAGAATGTTCGGTGTCGGGCAGTGCTGTTGGGTCCGGGCTGTTATGTACGGACTCCCCTTCCCATAACACGGATGGCTTGAACAGCCTCTCTAAGAAGATATTGGGGGGACGGCATCGCGCTTTGCGCCAATGCGTGCCAAGACGTCTGCTGCCTGATTGTTTTCCCGAGCTATATGGTGAAATTCGAGCCCTTCGAACTGAGCTGACATTTTTAGGACGGCGTTGCAATAAGCTGCCATTTTCGGATCCTTGGCATCAAAGTCTCCATTTATTTGGGATATAGCGAGGTTCGAATCCCTGCGCACCTCTGGGCGTTGAATGCCCATGGATACTGCCATCCGGAGATCATGTAGAAGGGCCTTGTATTCGGCTGCGTTGTTGGAGTCCGTATACATTATCTGGAGTACTGTATCTCCTGTTGGGGATGTCAGAACGATGCCAGCCCCCAGACCAGCCAACAGTTTGGAGCCGTCGAAGTGCATGATCCAGTTGGAATATGTGTCGTACTCTTTAGGGAATTCGGCTTCAGTCCAATCGGCAATGAAGTCGGCCAAAACTTGCGACTTAATGGCTCGCCGTGTCTTATAGGTTATGTCGAATGGGAGGAGCTCAATGGCCCATTTGGAAATCCGGCCCGTCGCGTCGCGGTTGTTTATAATGTCGTTAAGAGGTACTTCGGAGGCTACTGTTATCGAACACTCTTGAAAGTAGTGTCGCAGCTTCTGGGATGCCATAAACACCGCGTACGCTATCTTTTGATAATGCGGATACCGTGACTTGCATGGAGTGAGGACAGTGGACACGTAGTAAACTGGTTTTTGAAGGGGAAACTTGTGTCCGTCCGTTTCTCGTTCGACAACGAGCACCGCGCTTACAACTTGATGAGTTGCGGCGATGTATAATAGCATTGGTTCGCCCATGTTGGGTGCGGCCAGGACTGGGTTTGTTGCCAATATGGCTTTTATTTCTTCGAGTCCGGCCGTGGCGGCATCCGTCCACTCGAAGTTTTCGGTGCGCCGGAGGAGGCGATAGAGGGGTAGTGCCTTTTCTCCCAAACGGGAGATAAAGCGGCTTAGAGCCGTCACGCATCCAGTCAATTTTTGTATTTGTTTGAGGTCCTTTGGGATATCCAATTGTGATAGAGCTCGGATCTTGGCTGGGTTTGCTTCAATTCCTCTACCGGATACAATGAAGCCCAAGAGCTTTCCGGCTGGTACGCCGAAATCGCATTTTTCCGGGTTAAGCTTGATGTCATATGTTCGAAGATTATCGAATGTGAGCGTCAAGTCATCTACTAGAGTTTCGACATGCTTGGTTTTGACGACCACATCATCTACGTATGCCTCCACTGTTTTGCCGATCTGGTTTGCTAGACATGTCTGAATCATGCGCTGATATGTTGCGCCGGCGTTTTTGAGCCCAAAGGGCATTGTGTTGAAGCAGAATGGGGCGTATGGGGTGATAAATGCCGTTGCGGCTTGGTCAGGCTCTGCCATCTTGATTTGATGGTAGCCGGAGTATGCGTCGAGGAAACACAATGAATCGTGTCCTGCGGTAGCATCGATAATTTGATCGATGCGGGGGAGGGGGGAGGGATCCTTTGGGCAAGCCTTGTTGAGGTCCTTGAAATCGACGCATAGGCGCCAGGATTTGTCCTTCTTTGGTACCATCACCAGGTTTGGTAGCCAGTCCGGATGTTTTATATCTCTGATGAATCCAGCCTCCAATAGTTTGGCTAGCTCCTCTCCCATGGCTTGTCTCTTAGGTTCGGAGAAACGCCAAGAGCCTGTTTGGCCGGCTTGAATCCTTTTAGGATGTTTAGGCTGTGCTCGGCCAGCCGGCGTGGGATTCCTGGCATGTCTGAAGGGTACCAAGCAAAAATGTCCCAATTTTCGCGTAGGAATTCTCGTAGTGCGGCGTCTACATCAGGGTTTAATTGTGCCCCGATGGAGGCTGTTTTTGTAGGGTCTGTTGGGTGGACTTGGAATTTGACTATTTCGTCTGCTGGTTTAAAGGAGGTGGACTTGGATCTTTTATCGAGTATCACATCGTCCTTGTTCACCGTGGAGCGCAGCGCAGTCAGTTCCTCGGCCGCTAGGGCTTCGGCTAGTGCCTCAAGGGCTAGTGCGGCTGTCTTATTTTCGGCGCGGAGTGCTATGTCCGGGTCACTAGCAAGAGTGATGATTCCGTTGGCCCGGGCATTTTGAGCTTCATGTACCCGTAATGGGGTATAGCTTGAAAAAATGTGAATGCCTCTCGCCCTAATAGAGCGTGGTATCCGCTGCTGAATGGGGCCACTTGGAACGTGACCTCCTCGGACCTGTAATTATCCCGCATGCCGAACACCACATCCAGTGTGATTTTTCCTGTGCAGCATGCTTCCCGACTGGGTATTATTCCTCTAAAGGTTGTGCTGATTCGCTCAATGCGGCTCCAGTCTATTTCCATTTTTCGAAGGATTTCCTCATAAATGAGGTTCAATCCGCTGCCACCGTCCATGAGTACCTTGGTAAGGCGAAGGCCGTCCACTATTGGACTGAGGACCAATGCTGCTGGTGCTCGGGCTGTTCAGAATTTAGGTTCATCACTGGCATTAAAGGTAATAGCCGTGTCACTCCATGGATTTATTGTTGCTACTTGGTAGACTTCGGCAAGGCTGCGGAGTGTTCATTTTTGCATATTGTTTGATGCGAAAGTCTCAAAGACAGTTAATACCGTACTGGTATCCCTGGGCTGGTGCTCTGTGGATGCTGGGGTAGAAGCTTTTCGCCACTTTTGGCCACCTGCCGGAGTATCCAACATGCTCTAAGGCTATGAGTTGGTGTGGCGCCCTCTGTACTATGAATTTTACAGGGTCCGTTGAGCCATCCCTCCAGTACGGTTCCATGCCCCATAGGGGTTTTTTGTTTTTTGGTGTTTAACCCGGGTGATTGGCGATAATGCACCCTTTTATTTCGGACTGGGTTTGTATTCAGGGCCGGATTGTCCCAAAATCTTACTTCGGTTTTCTAGGCGCTTTCCATCATACAAGATTTTCGTACTATGGACGCCAAGTTAGCAAAGCGTGTAATTTCACGGCGACCTATGGCGTTGAGGATTCCTTGTCCAAGCAATTATTGCGAAGAATGAAATTGCGTCTTCCTCATGGCGATCCTTTATCCTGTTCATAACCAGGAGGAATCGCCCGATAATGATGTAATGTTTCCTCGGGCTCTTGCCTAATTTTGGATAGATCGCCTATGTTCGGGTGGGTGGGTGGAATTAGATCCGAAACCTCACCCAATCTGAGGCTCAAGGGCCAAGGAGTTTCCGAACTCGGAAGCTTGGATTCTTGGATGTTGTCCAATGAATCTAGCCCGTTTCCTGACTCTAAGTTCAGGTCTTGAGTGTCGTCCTCCCCTCCGCGGGTATCCGGCTTGGAGGGATCGGGAATCCGGACATAGCTAGTCCTTAAGATAGATGAAGGGTCGCCGCATTGTTCCTCCACCATAGCAACGTGATGGGTGACCTGGGGAGAGTTAATATCTCTCAGATCGGGTTTAGGCCCAATCTGATCGTAGTCTGTAGCGACTCCCAGGGCGGCAATGCGATCCAGGAGCTCGTTTAAGGAAGAGAGCTCCGTCGGATCTAACTGCTCGACGAGTTACGAGTTGACGTGAAGATTGCTTCCGTTGACCCGAGAAGTCATCGTCGGCGCGGCGGCCGAACAGGCGGTCATAAGAAAACCGCCTAGCCAGAGAGTTTGGCCGATAGCCAAAGCTCCTTTAGCAACAGTGTCGTCTTTAAAGACAGGATGAGGAATCCTTCCCGATGGCGACGGCACAGAGGAACTCTCAATAAAAGCACCAATGTCAGTGTCAAAACCGGCGGATCTCGGGTAGGGGGTCCCGAACTGTGCGTCTAGGCGGATGGTAATAGGAGACAAGGGACACGATGTTTTTATCCAGGTTCGGACCCTCTCGATGGAGGTAAAACCCTACTCCTGCTTGATTAATATTGATGATATGGGTAGTACAAGAGTAGATCTACCACGAGATCAGAGAGGCTAAACCCTAGAAGCTAGCCTATGGTATGATTGTTGTTCGCCCTATGGACTAAAACCCTCCGGTTTATATAGACACCGGAGAGGGCTAGGGTTACACAGAGTCGGTTACAATGGGAGGAGATCTACATATCCGTATCACCAAGCTTGCCTTCCACGCCAAGGAAAGTCCCATCCGGACACGGGACAAAGTCTTCAATCTTGTATCTTCATAGTCCAGGAGTCCGGCGAAAGGCTATAGTCTGGCTATCCGGACACCCCCTAATCCAGGACTCCCTCAGGGACTATCATATGTAGTGTGCTTCATGAACCTCACTATGTGTGGGTGCACAGTTTACGGTTTTTGAGGCATGCGGCACATCAAAGTTGTGCATTTTTGGTATTCAACATATATATGTTTGGCCCACATGCAAAGTGGTGGTGGTTGTCCTCTCGCACCCACTTAAGCGGTTATCAGGGATATCGATGCTTTCCATCTGTGGGCCCGCTTGGTCCATCACTACTTTTTGCCTGACAACACAAGAGAGGTTAATTTGACTTAGGAGGGGGTTATTTTTTTTGCTTGTAACACGGTATATATATAGGTCATGCTCTGGGATGACACGCATGATACAGTCTGAGCACACACACATGCATGTGTACGCATGAATCCCTCCCATCGAGTCGAAGTGGCTAGTACAACGACACCTCATGAACCGATTGCTCTGTGTGGGGAGCTAGTGCATGATTTTTGACGCACGCGCCACATCAATGTTTTGAAATGGTATTCAAACATGCATGCACGCATCACCTCCATACATATGCATGTAGTGGTTGCCTTCGAATGGTACACTCCCTCGTGCGGTTATCGGCGACAAGCCTATATATTCGTGGGCCCACATGGACATCCATGATCACCTTGACCAACAACAAGATAGGTTACCATGGCGGGTTCTTCATTTGGTTCGTGTTATCGTAGTATAGGTCATGGTGAGATTCAGACCTAATTAAGTTTGAGCGCATATACTATGCACGCATGCATGCATGAATCCCCGTCGTTGGCTTGAAGTGTGGTGTAACATACATATGCATCATCAACCTAACCCTCACTCACTGTGGGGATTTCTAGTTCAAAATCACGGTGCCACATCAAAATTGTTCCATTTTTACTCAAAACACACCCCTCCAAACATATGTTTGGGCCACACGCATGCAGTGGTTGTGTTCGAGGATTAGCTACTTGCGTGATATTGGCGAGCTAGCCCATCTCCGGGGTTACATGGACGCCCATCACTTTGGCCAACAACAAGAGAGAGGTTGTACGACCAAAGTGGATTATTATTGGTCCATTGTACGATCCATCTTGGTGAGAGATGCCTCTCTGGCCCGACGACTGAAAGTGTGTGTGGGGGGGCTGCTACTTTGCACTTTGCTAGGTGAACCTTGTTTGGGGGGAGGGAATGCATTCATAGCTTAGGATTCCCTTCGTGGCGACACGAGGGGGGTGCTGCTAACTGCTACTTCGCACTTTGCTAGGTGAACCTCGGTTGGGGGGGCATGCATTCATAGCTTAGGATTCCCTTCGTGCCTACTTTTAACTGAATATATCTGCAACCCATTTATCGTTAGGTTAACTAGGACATATGTAATATATCTGAGGCTACATAGCAACATGCACTGTACTTAATGTCTAAATATGCAATCCTAGGCTACATAGCAACAAGGAAGAGTGTTACATTAATGTTCTGATGATGTCTAGATATACGTAGAAGACAACAACAACAACAACAACAACAACAACAACAACAACAACAACAACAACAACAACAACAACAACAACAACAACAACAACAACAACAACAACAACAACAACAACAACAACAACAACAACAACAACAACGACAACAACAACAACAACAACAACAACAACAACAACAACAACAACAACAACAACAACAACAACAACAACAACAACAACAACAACAACGACAACAACGACAACAACAACGACAACAACAACGACAACAACAACAACAACAACAACAACAACAACAACAACAACAACAACAACAACAACAACAGCAACAAACAACAACAACAACAACAACAACAACAACAACAACAACAACAACGACACAGACGACAACAACAACAACAACAACAACAACAACAACAACAACAACAACAACAACAACAACAACAACAACAACAACAACAACAACAACAACAACAACAACAACAACAACAACAACAACAACAACAACAACAACAACAACAACAACAACAACAACAACAACAACAACAACAACAACAACAACAACAACAACGACAACAACAACAACAACAACAACAACAACAACAACAACAACAACGACAACAACAACAACAACAACAACAACAACAACAACAACGACAACAACGACAACAACGACAACAACGACAACAACAACAACAACAACAACAACAACAACAACAACAACAACAACAACAACAACAACAACAACAACAACAACAACGACAACAACGACAACAACGACAACAACAACAACAACAACAACAACAACAACAACAACAACAACAACAACAACAACAACAACAACAACAACAACAACAACAACAACAACAACAACAACAACAACAACAACAACAACAACAACAACAACAACAACAACAACAACAACAACAACAACAACAACAACAACAACAACAACAACAACAACAACAACAACAACAACAACAACAACAACAACAACAACAACAACAACAACAACAACAACAACAACAACAACAACAACAACAACAACAACAACAACAACAACAACAACAACAACAACAACAACAACAACAACAACAACAACAACAACAACAACAACAACAACAACAACAACAACAACAACAACAACAACAACAACAACCACAACGACAACGACCACAACGACAACGACAACAACGACAACAACAACAACAACAACAACAACGACAACAACAACAACAACAACAACAACAACAACAACAACAACAACAACAACAACAACAACAACAACAACAACAACAACAACAACAACAACAACAACAACAACAACAACAACAACAACAACAACAACAACAACAACAACAACAACAACAACAACAACAACAACAACAACAACAACAACAACAACAACAACAACAACAACAACAACAACAACAACAACAACAACAACAACAACAACAACAACAACAACAACGACAACAACAACAACAACAACAACAACGACAACAACGATAACAACAACAACAACAGCCCTGTTTGGATACTCAACTTAGCTAGAGGTTAGAGTTAGTTTCTAGCTCATGGCTAACCCTGAACTAACTCCATCCAAAGAGTTGTTTGGATGGCAGAGCTATATTGACAATGAATGCACTAGGAGAACTAGCTCCAATTAGCACCTCTTGGGTTGGATAGTTCTTTTGGGTGGGTTATGAAGGAAATATGCCCTAGAAGAAATAATAAAGTTGTTATTTATATTTCCTTATATCATGATAAATGTTTGTTATTCATGCTAGAATTGTATTAACCGGAAACTTGGTACATGTGTGAATACATAGACAAACAGAGTGTCCCTAGTGTGCCTCTACTTGACTAGCTCATTAATAAAAGATGGTTAAGTTTCTTGACCATAGACATGTGTTGTCATTTGATCAATAGCCTTGGTGAAGGAAACCAGATTTCACAAGAGAACCAAACACATCAAGAGACGCTTCAATTCCATCCGCGATCAAGTCAAGGAGGGAGACACAGAGATTTTCAAAATACATATGGATCTGAATGTTGCAGACCCATTGACTAAGCCTCTTCCACGAGAAAAACATGATCAGCACCAAGACTCCATGGGTGTTAGAATCATTACTATGTAATCTAGATTATTGACTCTAGTACAAGTGGGAGACTCAATCAAATATGCCCTAGAGGCAATAATAAAGTTTTTATTTATATTTCCTTATATCATGATAACTGTTTATTATTCATGCTAGAATTGTATTAACCGGAAACTTAGTACATGTGTGAATACATAGACAAATAGAGTGTCCCTAGTGTGCCTCTACTTGACTAGCTCGTTAATCGAAGATGGTTAAGTTTCCTGACCATAGACATGTGTTGTCATTTGATCAACGAGATCACATAATTAGAGAATGATGTGATGGACAAGACCCATCTGTTAGCTTAGCATTATGATCGTTTAGTTTTATTGATATTGCATTCTTCATGACTTATACATATTCCCCTAACTGTGAGATTATGCAACTCCCATATACCAGAGGAACACTTTGTGTCCTATCAAATGTCACAACGTAACTGGGTGATTATAAAGATACTCTACAGATGTCTCCGAAGGTGTTTGTTGAGTTGGCATAGATCAAGATTAGGATTTGTCACTCCGTGTATTGGAGAAAAAGGTATCTCTAGGCCCTCTCGGTAATGCACATCAATATAAGCCTTGCAAGCAATGTGACTAATGACTTAGTTACGGAATGATGCATTATGGAACGAGTAAAGATACTTGCCGGTAACGAGATTGAACTAGGTATGATGATACCGACAATCGGATCTCGGGCAAGTAACATACCGATGACAAAGGGAATGACGTACGTTGTTATGCGATTTGACCGATAAAGATCTTCGTAGAATATGTAGGAGCCAATATGAGCATCCAGGTTCCGCTATTGGTTATTGACCGGAGATGTGTCTCGGTCATGTCTACATAGTTCTCGAACCGTAGGGTCCGCACGCTTAACGTTCGATGACGATTTGTATTATGAGTTATGTGTTTTGGTGACCGAAGTTTGTTCGGAGTCCCGGATGAGATCACGGACATGACGAGGAGTCTCGAAATGGTCGAGAGGTAAAGATTCATATATTGGAAGTTTGTATTCAGACATCAGAATGGTTCTGAGTGATTCGAGTATTTTACCGGAGTACCGAGGGGTTACCGGAACCCCCCGGGGAAGTAATTGGGCCTTATTGGGCCAAAGGGGAGAAGAGGAGGCAGGCCAAGAGAGGAGGCGCGCCCCCCATGGAGTCCGAATTGGACTAGGGGAGGGGGCGGCACCCCCCTGCCCTTTCCTACTCCCTCTCGCTTTCCCTCTTTACCACTCAAGAAAAGGAAAGGGGAATCCTACTAGGACTTGGGAGTCCTAGTAGGACCCCAAGTCCTAGTAGGATTCCCCACACTTGGCGTGCCCCTAGGCCGGCCGCCTCCTCCCCTCCTCCTTTATATATGGGGGCGGGGGGCACCCCATATACACAACAGTTGTTCCTTAGCCGTGTGCGGTGCTCCCCTCCACAGTTTACCACCTCGGTCATATTGTCGTAGTGCTTAGGTGAAGCCCTGCGCGGATCACATAACCAACACCGTCGCCACGCCGTCGTGCTAACGGAACTCTCCCTCAACCCTCTACTGGATCAAGAGCTCGAGGGACGTCATCATGCTGAACATGTGCTGAACACGGAGGTGCCGTATGTTAGGTACTTGGATCGGTTGGATCGTGAAGACGTTCGACTACATCAACCGCGTTACATAATGCTTCCACTTTCGGTCTACGAGGGTACATGGACACACTCTCATGTCTCGTTGCTATGCTTCCCCTATATAGATCTTGCGTGATCATAGGAATTTTTTTGAATTACTACGTTCCCCGACAGGTTATAGATGCAACTAGCTCAAACTAGCCCTCATGTTTAGATATACTTTAGGGCTATTTGAGCCTGAACTAGCTCAAACTAACTATAACCCATGGATACAGCAGCAGTTAATCAGCCGATAATTTGTAAGAATGCACTAAACTCCTTCCGGCCCATAATATAAGATGTTAATTCATCTAATATGTGAATATATTGGATGTTATAAGATATTATAAAAGAGTGTTGTAATACATCATTGTGCAATTGCTGTTTAGATTCTAATATTAAGTTGGTGCTTTTAGGTACATATGTCATTGGTAAAGATCCGCGCTTCGACCCTTTCTGCATATGGGGCAATGAGATATCGATGAACCAGCATCAAGTGAGGAAGCTGATAAAGATTGTTAGTAAAATGGGTCCAAAGATGGCAATTAAACTATTTGTTTACACTTTATCCAAGACAACAGCGAACTGCAGGATGGTAAGTAAGAACTCTGCAGCCTTCTTTTTACTACCCATAATGAGTTGTGTTAGATGAAAATGTCTGAATCTTTTTCCTTTGCGGTGATTGTCAAAGAAGTTTAATCAAGATTACCTCTCAAACTACATGATTGGTGGGCATGCAAAGGTTAAAGTATTTATACCAGAACACGATGATTATCTAGATGTTTTCATGAAGATCGTGAAGGATGGGCGGTCGGCCATCACAAGGGGTTGGACTAGAGTCGTGCGTGCCTTCTGCATGGAGGAGGGCACAATATGAGCATTCCGCTTCACCTTGTTCAGCAACCAGAATGTATTTCGCATCTTTCTTTACCGTCTTTAATAGTACAAGTATACAACTGTGGTTCATCATTCTTTATTTGGTTCTTATGTAATTCTTGAACATATGTACCTATGAATCGAATAATGCATTGGTTGTTTGAACCTGATGGATATGAATAAAGCTGTAGCATACATTTAAATTCAAATTCGGTACAATTTGAAATAGCAGCAATTAAATTACGGCGAAATTACGCCCTCCAGGTCGTTACGGCACACACGGTTGGTAAAACACAAACGTTTGCGATATACACCATAATCCGAGATGGTTCACAGAGAGGAAACGTGTGCAAGCATGCACACAGTTGCTGTTTGCAAAGCGTGTGCGATGTCAGACAATATCACAAAAGGTGCGGGCAAACTAAACATTTGTGTTAGTTGCCTTATCGTACACGATTCGCAACCATGAACTATTTCTGATGAAGTATGCATCGTAATCGTTGCACCACAGAATAGCGTGTGTGATATTTGTCGTGTACGACGATGTTACGATGGTCCGACGTTTTGTAATTATGTCCGACACTCGTACGACGATTAGCTAATCTTCTTAATAGTGAACCGTTTGTGATGGGCCGCGCATCATACACGTTCTATAATAGTGAAACGTTTGTGATGGGCCACGCATCATAAATGTAGCACCACAAAATACCGACTGCGATGGCAATGCGAGCAGAAACGAGTAGGAGTAATGTAGGGTCCCTATCGATGGTTTCTGGGTCATGTGGGAAGGACCCCCCTATCACCGTCACTCACTAGGCGACGGTTCCAAATGCCATCGCGGAAAGGGGTTAAAACCCGTTTGTATAGCATCGACGCATACCAGTGTATATGATTCACGTTCGACCTTTCGGTCTCAGTGTTCCGAGGCCATATTTGTATATGCTAGGCTCGTCAAGTTTAACCTGAGTATTCTGCACATGCAAAACAGTCTTACACTCATTGTATGTGAACGTAGAGCTTATCACACCCGATCATCATGTGGTGTCTCGGCACGACGAACTGTCGCAACGGTGCATACTCGGGGAGAACACTTATACCTTGAAATTTAGTGAGGGGTCATCTTATAATGCTACCGGCGCACTAAGCAAAATAAGATGCATAAAAGATAAACATCACATGCAATCAAAGTATGTCACATGATATGGCCATCATCATCTTGTGCCTTTGATCTCCATCTCCAAAGCACCATCATGATCTCCATCGTCACCGGCTTGACACCTTGATCTCCATCGTAGCGTCGTTGTCGTCTCGCGAACTATTGCTTCTACAACTATCACTACCGCATAGTGGTAAAGTAAAGCAATTACATGGCGGTTGCATTTCATACAATAAAGCGACAACCATAAGGCTCTTGCCAGTTGCCGATAACTTATACAAAACATGATCATCTCATACAATAACTTATATCACATCATGTCTTGACCATATCACATCACAACATGCCCTGCAAAAACAAGTTAGACGTCCTCTACTTTGTTGTTGCAAGTTTTTACATGGCTGCTATGGGCTTCCAGTAAGAACCGTTCTTACCTACTCATCAAAACCACAACGATTTTTCGTCAAGTGTGCTGTTTTAACCTTCAGCGAGGACCGGACGTAGTCAAATTCGATTCAACTAAAGTTAGAGAAACAGACACCTGCCAGCCACCTTTATGCAAAACAAGTTGCATGTCTGTCGGTGGAACCGGTCTCATGAACGTGGTCATGTAAGGTTGGTATGGGGCGCTTCATCCAACAATACCGCCGAATCAAAATAAGACGTTGATGGTAAGAAGTATGACTATTATCTCCCACAACTCTTTGTGTTCTACTCGTGCATATCATCTACGCATAGACCAGGCTCGGATGCCACTGTAGGGGAACGTAGCATGCAATTTCAAAAAAAATCCTACGATGACGCAAGATCTATCTAGGTGATTCATAGCAACGAGAGGGGGAGAGTGTGTCCATGTACCCGAAAGCAAAAGCCTTAGTTTAACACGGTTGATGTAGTCGAACGTCTTCACGATGCAACCGATCAAGTACAGAACATACGGCACCTCCAAGTTCAGCACACGTTCAGCTTGTTGACGTCCCTCAAACTCTTGATCCAGCAGAGGGTCGAGGGAGAGTTTCAACAGCACGATGGTGTGGTGACGGTGATGGTGACGTGATCTGCGCAGGGCTTTGCCTAAGCACTACGTGAATATGACCGGAGGAGTAAACCTTGGAGAGAGACGCCGCACATGGCTTGGAACAATTGGTGTGTCTCCAAGGGGTGCCCTGCCCACATATATAGAGGAGGGATAGGGAGGAGGCCGGCCCTAGGGGGAGAACCAAGAGGGGGGAGTCCTACTAGGACTCCTAGTCCTAGTAGGATTCGCCCCCCTCTTATTCCTTCTCATGGAGGGGGAAAAGGGGGAAGGAGAGGGAAGAGGAGAAGGAAAGGGGGGCATGCCCCCTCCCCTAGTTAATTCAGACTCCCTATGGGAGGGGGCCGTGGCCACTCCTTGTGGGATGCCTCCTCTCTCCCCTATGGCCCATGTAGGCCCATTACTTTCCCCGGGGGGTTCTGGCAACCCCTCGGTACTCCGATAAATATCCGAAACGTCCCGAAACTGTCCAAATACTATCGTCCAATATATCAATCTTTACCTCTCGACCATTTCGAGACTCCTCGTCATGTCCGTGATCTCATCCGGGACCCCGAAAAATCTTCGGTCACCAAAACACATAACTCATAATACAAATTGTCATCGAACGTTAAGCGTGCGGACCCTACGGGTTCGAGAACTATGTAGACATGACTGAGACACATATCAGATCAATAACCAACAGCGGAACCTGGATGCTCATATTGGTTCCTACATATTCTACGAAGATCTTTATCGGTCAAAGCGCAATAACAACATATGTCATTCCCTTTGTCATCGGTATGTGATGTCGCTTGAAACTACGTCGGTATTTCCCCAAAGAGGAAGGGATGATGCAACACAGCGGCGGTAGGTATTTCCCTCAGATATGAAACCAAGGTTATCGAACCAGTAGGAGAACCAAGCAACAAAAAGTAAACAACCCTGCACATAGATAACAAATCCTTGCAACCCAGCGTGTTAAAGGGGCTGTCAATCCCTTTCGGGGTACGACGCCTCAAGTGGCAAACGGACGTGAGATAAATTTGTAGTAAATTGATAGATCAAACGCCAAATAAAATAATTAAGGAAAAATTGCAGCAAGGTATTTTTGGTTTAATAGATCTGAAAATAAATTCAAGAGAAAACTAGATCGCAAAGGCAAATATATGAGAAAGAATACCCGGGGGCCGTAGGTTTCACTAGTGGCTTCTCTCGAGAAAAATAGCAAACGGTGGGTGAAAAAATTACTGTTGGGCAATTGATAGAACTTCAAATAATTATGACGATATCCAGGCAATGATCACTATATAGGCATCACGTCCAATATTAGTAGACCGACTCCTTCCTGCATCTACTACTATTACTCCACACATCGACCACTATCCAGCATGCATCTAGTGTATTAAGTTCATGGAGAAATGGAGTAATGCAATAAGAACGATGACATGATGTAGACAAGATCTATATGTGTAGAGATGGATCCCATCGTTTTATCCTTAGTAGCAACGATACATATGTGTCGTTTCCCTTTCTGTCACTGGGATCAAGCACCTTATGACCGAACCCACTACAAAGCACCTCTTCCCATTGCAAGATAAATAGATCAAGTTGGCCAAGAAAAACCTAAATATCGGAGAAGAAATACGAGGCTATAACCAATCATGCATATAAGAGATCAAAGAAACTCAAATAACTTTCATGGATATAAAAAGATAGATCAGATCATAAACTCAAAGTTCATCAGATCCCAACAAACACACCGCAAAAGAGTTACATCATATGGATCTCAAAGAGACCATTGTATTGAGAATCCAGCGAGAGAGAGAAAGCCATCTAGCTACTAAATACGGACCCAAAGGTCTACAAAGAACTACTCACGCATCATCGGAGAGGCACCAATGGAGGTGGTGAACCCCATCCGAGATGGTGTCTAGATTGGATCTAGTGGTTCTGGACTCTGCGGCGGCTGGATGAATATATCGTCGTATGTTCTAGGGTTTCCGGAATATTGGGGTATTTATAGAGCAAAGAGGCGGCCCGGGGGCACCCGAGGTGGGCACAACCCACACCAGGGCACCCGTGGGTGTAACATCCCAAAATTCTAAATTTTGGAATGTTATAATAAATAGATAGATTTGCTTGTTTGTTTGATTGTTGTGTGATTGATTGAGTGAATGTGAGTGAAATTCGAACTTTTTGAAAGTTAAATGAGAGGGAATAAAAGGACTTTCCCAAACTTTCATTTTGCTTTTATGATCTCCATGAATTCAAATTATTTTCAAATACAAAACCCTAGAGAGAAGATGACATGACTTCTTCCATTATTTAAATGAAAAAGAGTTGTTGAAAATATTTCAAATTCAGAAAACTTTAAGCAACTCAATGATTTTCATGACAGAAGATAAAATGACTTCTTAAAAACAAATGAAATATGAGTTGGAAGTATAAAAGGATCAATTTCAAGTCCTTTGAAATTATTTTCAAATTGGAGTTATTTGGGTTTTATTCAAATTATTTTTTCTCCAAAATATAATATATGGAAATTAGGGTAAAATGATTCCCTACATCGAAAATTGGAGAGACATAAATTTGAATTAATTTTGGTATTTTTAAAATGACTTTTGTTGGATTTTATTAGAGCAGTAGCACTGTTTGGATTATTTAAATTAGTGTGAATTTTATTTGATGCTAGAAAAATGTTCATATTGTAGGAAATCTTTTTCTTAAAATTTTGGTATATTATATGCCTATAGTATATTTTTATTTTGTGGTTTATTCTATTTTTTTGTTGTTTTCTAGAAAATGTTTTAAAAAAACTTCCCTCCACCGAACTGGGCCGGCCCATCTCCTGCCAGGCCAAGGCCCAGCCTAGCGCGCCGCCTCGCTCCCGTCCCCGACCGGGACTCCTCCCGAGTTCGACGCCGCGCCGCCATGGAAGCCGTGCCGCCTCCGGCCTCCCCTTGCCTATCCTCCACGCCACCTCCTCCCCTCCCTATAAATCTGGAGCCCCGGGCCCCGTTTCCCTCTCTGCCGGCGCCGCCTTCTCCCGCATCTCGCGCCGCCGGCGACATCCGCCGAGCTCCGCGTGAAGCCGCCTCTCTCGCCGCCGACGACCACCGCCGTCGCCACCACCGCACCCGCCACCCAGCGCCGCCCTCCCCGACGCCTTCGCCGCCTCCTCCGACGCCCGGAACCACCGTCCCCGAGTCCACCGGAGCCGCCCGCCGTCCGCCGTTCGCCGTCCCGTTTCGCCGGCGGTTTTCTCCGCCTAAAACACTGAGCCGGTATAACCCGTAAACCCGCCCGATTTTTCTAGTTTAGATCGGTTAATTTTTTTTTAGGTTAAGTTATTTTGCGAACATTCACTGGTTAGGTATACTCAGCGAACAACTTTCGTTCGTTAGCGTTCTGTACCGAGCGTTCGCTTTTTAGTTTTTCTTTTTCTGATATTTTTCAGTCAGGGACCTGTTAGTAATTAGTTCTTTTATAGTTTAGTCCCTGTTCTTCAAACGGTCACAACTTTTTGTCCGTTTATCCAAATCGAACGAAACCAACGCCCACTTCTTCGTTATGATCTCCTCTATCCAGTAATCCAACTCAAACATGTTTTTGAAAGTTTAAAATTTGAATTAGATCAGATTTGAATTTGAACTTTGTTTGATCATAACTTGAGTTTCGTAACTCCGATTTAGTTGGTTCTTTTTGCAAATCGAAGCTCTTGACCTTAACTTTTTGATAAGGCCAAATTCACATAATTTTGGTACTGTTAGAAATTGTTTTATGTTGAAAGAGTTATTTGCTTGGTTTTGATGTTTTCCGAATTGTTTTCTTAGTTCTTTCCGATCTTTTGAGTGATT
Source organism: Aegilops longissima (assembly GCA_021605205.1). Taxonomy (NCBI): domain Eukaryota; kingdom Viridiplantae; phylum Streptophyta; class Magnoliopsida; order Poales; family Poaceae; genus Aegilops; species Aegilops longissima. The sequence goes on along the minus strand of CM038679.1, from coordinate 496,070,840 downwards.
GTTTATGTGTGGTTACTATTGCTTGCTTACGATAGATTGACCGGAGTGTGATGAGTAGAACTATAAGGAGTTTTGAGTGCGAATCATCTTCATCAACATTGCAGGCAAGTTCACACTTTGATCATACCCTTTTCCATACCCAGTTTTTACGCATTAGATCAATCCTCAAACATTGCATGATTAGGATCTAATTAAACTGTGGGCTTGGGAAAGTAGTTGAGGTAGTACCTATTACCTGTTTTATTATCAAACCCTTGGGAGTTACTTCTATGTTTGCTTATTATGCCATGCTATGCTAGTAGACGTGGATTGGATGAGTGTATCCATGACAGATGTGAGATTGTTAATTAATGGTTTACTTAAGGTGGCAACTTAAACACACATCTGGGTGGATTGAGGTACCTGGGTATTCCAGGATTGCCTATTTCTTTTGGACCACCACCCAGGCTCAAAGGGATCATGAGATTATTCATGCTAGAAACTTCCGTGTGCAGCCACAAGCTATTATGGGCTCTAGCATAGTTGACTAAGTCGTGCGAACACTTACAGTGGTAGACTAGCAGATGTAGAGGGATGTAGGTGTAACTGTCTACACGTTCATAAGGTGCTAGCGCTTCTGAAAGACTATGTCTCGGCCATCCGTTTCTCAAACACCGTGTAGTGCAAGAATCCCAACGAAGGAGATCGAGTCTTGTGGGGAAAAGTGCACAAACCTCTGCAGAGTGTAACAAACTAATCATGGTTAGCCGTGTCCCCGGTTATGGACATCTTGAGTATCTACTACTTGGATTATCATGTGAATCTCATCATGTTACTTTAATGGGTTAATGATGATATTTTTAATTGGGATTGAGAATGCTGTCAACCATTCTCAATGTTTAACAACCACCATGATAGTTAAATAAAATTTATTCCTTTGCAGTAGGGAAAAATTGGCTTTTCACAAAAAACATTATAACCATAGAGCTTTTCCACCAGCCAAATATGCATGTAGTGATAGCCTTTATTCATCATTATCCTATGGTGTGAATTTGCCAGTACATTCAATGTACTGACCCTTTGTGGCTGCAACGTCTGATCTTACGACGAGTAAGTGATACGTTAGGGTTATGATTTCTACACTCAACTTTGTCGTTGGTGTTGATGGGAATCCACAACCTTGTTACTTCCGCTATTTGGATTGAGGTAATAGTATTTACGTTATTTATACATGTGATTTACCTTTGTTATAAATCCTCGAGTATTGTGTGTGTCAGCATACCGATCCAGGGATGACACTTAAGCACAGAGACTTGATCCATTCGTGTCGGGTCGCTACAAGATGGTATCAGAGCACATGTTGACTGTAGGACGTGACCCCTAGAAACTGGCAAGCCCATAGGAAGGATTTTCTCTAAAACTTTCTTTTTCAAAAAGATCTTTTACCTCTCTTCTCTTCTGAGCTTATTCAAAAAATTCCTTTTAGTGAGACTATACCTCTTTCCCCTTTTGACCACTCGAAGATTCAGCTGATGGATCACTCCAAGAAGTACAAGATATCAGACAACTAAGACTACTTTGGAATAAAGAGGATTTTTACCGTGCATTACAATGACAGAAACTACAACGGTGAAGACTCCAAAGACTAGGAGAATTTGAAAGCTTTGAAGAATTTCCAGATTTCTATGACCTAGGAAGGCACCTCTTATGGAACTTGGCAGACTATGGAAGCTGTCAATACCCGAGATTAAGGTGTATCGAAGAAAGACCAGAACATGGAGCATCAGAACTCAAAGTTTTGTCAAGGAAACCCCAATGCAGGAGATATCAACTATGGAGAGATAGCTCATGGAAATGACAAGAGCAGAAACACGGCTATCCATGATGTTATCGCCCGTTTATGCTATTTTCACCGTGTTGAGTTAAGCACGCATATGCATGGAAGGATTGGATGGTAGAAGGCTGATGGAGCACCTATAAGCAAGATGAAGTTTTAACCTTAGCTGGTGTATCACCAGGATCTGGAGTGTTACATCAAGAAGTTAAGATGGACCTACAAGAAGCAGTATTTGATAAGGAAGCGTTTCGTGAAGAACTCAGGACCCAGAAGCTGAAAGTAGCCAAGCTAGAGGAGCCAAACCTTGAGACATCAAAGATTAAATCAGGCTCAAGGACGAGAGGATCATGGTTCATGCCAAGGATGTTGAAACCCAGAATTTTGGAACGCAACTCCAGAAATATTAAAGGACGTCATGATAGACTTTGCGACAACAGAGATGATCTAGCAAAAGAACTTGTGTAGGACAAGCATGATCGGAAGAAGCCATCGGAGACATGAACAAGACTTGAAGAGTTTGGTGACGTTGAAGATTTATTGACCTTCGAAGACCAAAACCCCGTTGTACCTACGTTAGATGCGACGTTTGTGAGCTGTCATTTGTTTGTTGTTTTTTCGACAGCCACAATAAAACCTGTCTTTTCAAAACTATTGTTTGTATTGTGTGCATACCTCTCAATCTCTCTTATCCCACCCCAAACCCATGGACCCAAATAGAGGATGAATGGAGATGAGCTTGTATTGTCTGGACTAATGAGTCAATTGGAGACAGACCAATGGATTCAGAACATGGAGGATCACATGAAGAATAACCCTATAGTCAGAAAGGATATGGCCCAGCATGCTCTTCCGTTCTTTGAAAGAGGTGCTGCTACCTGGTGGAGGATGTACCAAACCATCAATGGATGGCAAGGAGTAACCATTTGGGAAGAATTTAAGTTGACTCTGCTAAAGTCTCGGCTTGTGTCCCAGAAGTTGAAGCCTTATGGAAAAGATATGGAGAAAGTCCATGCAAGCTTTGTGGAGAAATAGGACACAACCATAAAGAACACCAGGATGAATACCCTCATAAGTGGGGGATTACCAAAGGAGTTAGCCGAGGATCTCAGGGAACTTCGGTTGGAGATTGTTCCCAAAGGTTTTGTTGCAGCAATGGAAGTTTAGTCTACATTGTTGGGAAAGATCCGTGAAGCTCAGAAGGATGACAAAGAGATTGCTGAGTTAAAAGAGAGGATGAGCAAAGGAAAGGCCAAAGGTTTTAGTAAGGATGAGCACGACACCTTATGGTTTGAGGATAGTGTATATGTACCCAATAATGCAGAGATCGGGAAGTTAATACTTCAGGAGGCTCATGACTCACCATACTCGATTCGCCCTGGAAACACCAAGATGTATTTGGATTTGAAGGAGCGTTTCTGGTGGACTAGTATGAAGAAGGATATTGCGGAGTATGTAGTCGTAGGTGATGTATGCCAGAGAGAGTAAGAGCAGAGCATCAGAAGCCAGCAGGATTACTACAGCCTATGTCGATAACCGAATGGAAGTAGGATAAGCTTGGCATGGATTTCATTACCGTATTTCCCAGAACCTGAATGGGACATGATTCTATCTGGGTAGTAGTTGATTTGCCTGACCAAAGTGGCTCACTTTATCCCAGTGAAAACCACCTATACAAGTGAGAAGTTGGCCAAGATATATTTGACCAGGATCGTATGTCTGCATGGAGTTCCAAGGACCATCGTATCAGATAGAGGAACACAGTTTACCTCAAAGTTTTGGAATCAGCTGCACCAGACTTTGGGTACTAGGCTAGAGTTCAGTAAAACCTTTGTTCCGCAGACAGATGGATAAATCGAGAGAGTCAATCAGATTCTGGAGGACATGTTGAGAGCGTGTGTGCTAGATTTTGGATCTAGCAGTGAGGATAATCTACCTTACGTGGAGTTCTCATACAACAACAGTTACCCAGCCAGTTTGAAGATGGCCCCTTTTTAAGATTTGTATGGGAGAAGGAGCCAGACACCATTGATGTGGGATGAAGTTGGAGACCGTCAGTTGTTTGGACCAAATGTGATCAAGGAGTCAAGAGAATGTTAAGTGGATTTGAGATAGATGAAGGTAGCTCACCCAGCAGAAGAGTTATGCAGACTCAAAAACGCAAGGAGGTAGTCTATGAAATTGGAGACAAAGCATGTCTTCGTGTGTCCCCTCTGCGAGGAGTTAAACGATTGGAGTTAAGGGAAAGTTAGCCCCGAGATTTGTAGGACCATACCGAGTTTTGGAGCGTATGGGAGAAGTGGCCAACAAGTTGGAGTCACCCAAAGGACTGTCAGGAGTTCATGATGTGTTTCACGTTTCCCAGTTGAAGAAGTGCCATGCAGAGATGGCCAATATTCCCCTGTAAGGACGCTTGACCCTGGAAAGGATAATGATGTTCCACGAAGTGGAGTATGGGCTTCATAAGTATAAGTTTTTACCTCGGTATGTGGGATATCCCACAAGGATGAAGAGATGAATTACCATTGGATATAAAGGAGGTATGATGTCGGAAATATGGATCAATGGAAATTCCATGATGAGTCTGAGTAATCATGTCCTAGTTTGGTGCAAATAGAAGGAAGGAAGACAGTACAATTAGATGGATTTAAGAATACTAGGAAGTTGGAAGTTGGAATAATGATCAGAAGCCCGAGGATAAGTTCAAGGACTACAAGTGATGAGATGGGCCATAACCCACAGGCCCCAGGACCTGCCAAGAAGCAAGCACACTCTTGCTGAAGGAAAAACCCTGGAAGAAGTTACGACCTTATCGATAGACGATCTTATAAGAGTTTACGCAAAATCTGAGAGTTGTGAAGGAACGATAGATGTTTGTTTGGCTTGTAGAATCAATGGATTTTTCCAAACTCAGTTCGTCGACAAGAGAAATTCTGCAATGCTTGTGAGGATGACCAAGTGTTAGAATGCGAGATTCGCTAAACCATGTACAAGGTAATGATTTGGGTGCGAGATGGATTGATCACCATACTGACTTACTCTTATTATTCGCCTTGCTATATGGGATGGTAAATCTGAGTGACTTACCTATAGTAGAGAGACGATGATCAAAACCTTGTTTGAACCTTAGAATGGTATAAGTATTTTCCCTTGTACACGACAGTTGTTGCCAATCGTAGGTTATACGGTGAGGATCAACCAGACCCATTTCCTGTAGGAGGAACCCTAAATTGTTGACCACCATGAGATATCGATAGTTAGTATTGGCGCCAGACCCGTCAACTAAGAAGACCCAATCTCGGAATAACCTTACCAAGAGGAAAAAGGACATAAGAATTGAGAAGAGGTTATGCCACTACCGGAAGAGCCAGAGAAGGAATTGTCTTTAAGATCTGAGAAGAACGACATTGTCAAGAATAAGGATGGAGTATAAGAGTTTTGATGGAACCGTAACCATGCTTCTAAGGGTGGTAGCACCCCAGACCCCGGAGACGATCGATGGATTTTGAAGACCTCCAAACCTAACCTATTTCTTTCTAGTCTCTCCAAATCTCGAGGACGAGATTCATTTTAAGGGTGGTAGGTTTGTAACATCCCAAAATTCTAAATTTTGGGATGTTATAATAAATAGATAGATTTGCTTGTTTGTTTGATTGTTGTGTGATTAATTGACTGGATGTGAGTGAAATTCAAACTTTTTGAAAGTTAAATGAGAGGGAATAAAAGGACTTTCCCAAACTTTCATTTTGCTTTTATGATCTCCATGAATTCAAATTCTTTTCAAATACAAAACCCTAGAGAGAAGATGACATGACTTCTTCCATTATTTAAATGAAAAAGGGTTGTTGAAAATATTTGAATTTCATTTGAAAATATTTCAAATTCAGAAAACTTTAAGCAACTCAATGATTTTCATGAGAGAAGATAAAATGACTTCTTCAAAACAAATGAAATATGAGTTGGAAGTTTAAAAGGATCAATTTCAAAGTCCCTTTGAAATTATTTTCAAATTTGGAGTTATTTGGGTTTTATTCAAGTAATTTTTTCTCCAAAAATATAATATATATGGAAATTAGGGTAAAATGATTCCCTACATCAGAAAATTGGAGAGAAATAAATTTGAATTAATTTTGGTATTTTTAAAATGACTTCTGTTGGATTTTATTAGAGCAGTAGCACTGTTTGGATTATTTAAATTAGTGTGAATTTTATTTGATGCTAGAAAAATGTTCATATTGTAGGAAATCTTTTTCTGAAAATTTTGATATATTATATGCCTATTGTATATTTTTATTTTGTGGTTTATTCTATTTTTTTTGTTGTTTTCTGGAAAATGTTTAAAAAAACTTCCCTCCACCGAACTGGGCCGGCCCAGCTCCTGCCAGGCCAAGGCCCAGCCCAGCGCACCGCCTCTCTCCCGTCCCTGACCGGGACTCCTCCCGAGTCCACCATCGCGCCGCCTGGAAGCCGTGCTGCCTCCGGCCTCCCCTTGCCCCTCCTCCACGCCACCTCCTCCCCTCCCTATAAATCCGGAGCCACGGGCCCCGTTTCCCTCTCTGCCAGCGCCGCCTTCTCCCTCATCTCGCGCCGCCGGCGAGATCCGCCGAGCTCTGCCCGAAGTCGCCTCTCTCTCCGCTGACGACCACCGTCGTCGCCACCACCACACCCGCCGCCCCGCGTCGCCCTCCCCGACGCCTTCGCCGCCTCCCGCGACGCCCGGAGCCACCGTCCCCGAGTCCACCGGAGCCGCCCGCCATCCGCCGTTCGCCGTCCCGTTTCGCCGGCGGTTTTCTCCGCCTAAAACGCCGAGCCGGTATAACCCGTAAACCCGCCCGGTTTTTCTAGTTTAGATCGGTTAATATTTTTTTAGGTTAAGTTATTTTACGAACATTCACTGGTTAGGTATACTCAGCGAACGAATTTCGTTCGTTAGCATTCTGTAACGAGTGTTCGCTTTTTAGTTTTTCTTTTTCTGATATTTTTCAGTCAGGGACCTGTTAGTAGTTAGTTCTTTTACAGTTTAGTCCATGTTCTTCAAACGGTCACAACTTTTTGTCCGTTTATCCAAATCGAACGAAACCAACGCCCACTTCTTCGTTACGATCTCCTCTATCTAGTAATCCAACTCAAACATGTTTTTGAAAGTTTAAAATTTGAATTAGATCAGACTTGAATTTGAACTTTGTTTGATCATAACTTGAGTTTTGTAACTCCGATTTAGTTGGTTCTTTTTGCAAATCGAAGCTCTTGACCTAAACTTTCTGATAAGGCAAAATTCACATAATTTTGGTACTATTAGAACTTGTTTTATGTTGAAAGAGTTATTTGCTTGGTTTTGATGTTTTCCGAATTGTTTTCTTCGTTCTTTCCGATCTTTTGAGTGATTGCTTATGTGTGGTTACTATTGCTTGCTTACGATAGATTGACCGGAGTGTGACGAGTAGAACTATCAAGAGTTTTGAGTGCGAATCATCTTCATCAACATTGCAGGCAAGTTCACACTTTGATCATACCCTTTTCCATACCCAGTTTTTATGCATTAGATCACTCCTCAAACATTGCATGATTAGGATCTAATTAAACTGTGGGCTTGGGAAAGTAGTTGAGGTAGTACCTATTACCTGTTTTATTATCAAACCCTTGGGAGTTACTTCTATGTTTGCTTATTATGCCATGCTATGCTAGTAGACGTGGATTGGGTGAGTGTATCCATGACAGATGTGAGATTGTTAATTAATGGTTTACTTAAGGTGGCAACTTAAACACACATCTGGGTGGATTGAGGTACCTGGGAATTCCAGGATTGCCTATTTCTTTTGGACCGCCACCCAGGCTCAAAGGGATCATGAGATTATTCATGCTAGAAACTTCCGTGTGTAGCCACAAGCTATTATGGGCTCTAGCATAGTTGACTAAGTCATGCGAACTCTTACAGTGGTAGACTAGCAGATGTAGAGGGATGTAGGTGTAACTGTCTACCCGTTCATAAGGTGCTAGCGCTTCTGACAGACTATGTCTCGGTCATCCGTTTCTCAAACACCGTGTAGTGCGAGAATCCCAACGGAGGAGATCGAGTCTTGTGGGGAAAAGTGCACAAACCTCTGCAGAGTGTAACAAACTAATAATGGTTAGTCGTGTCCCTGGTTATGGACATCTTGAGTATCTAGTACTTGGATTATCATGTGAATCTCATCATGTTACTTTAAATAATTTTGTTGGGTTAATGATGATATTTTTAATTGGGATTGAGAATGCTGTCAACCATTCTCAATGTTTAACAACCACCATGATAGTTAAATAAAATTTATTCATTTGCAGTAGGGAAAAATTGGCTTTTCGCAAAAAACATTATAACCATAGAGCTTTTCCACCAGCCAAATATGCATTTAGTGATAGCCTTTATTCACCATTATCCTATGGTGTGAATTTGCCAGTACATTCAATGTACTGACCCTTTGCGGCTGCAACGTCTCATGTTGCAGGATCTTACGACAAGTAAGTGATACGTTAGGGTTACGATTTCTACACTCAACTTTGCCGTTGGTGTTGATGGGAATCCACAACCTTGTTACTTCCGCTATTTGGGTTGAGGTAATAGTATTTACGTTATTTATACATGTGATTTACCTCTTTTATAAATCCTCGAGTACTGTGTGTGTCAGCATACCGACCCAGGGATGACACTTAAGCATAGAGACTTGATCCATTCGGGTCGGGTCGCTAAAGTGGGCCTCCTGGCACTCCCTGATGGGTTGTGGCCCCCTCGGGGCACCCCTAGGCACAGCCAGGGCCATTGTGTTCCTTCTGGCCCATAAAAATTCTTTGTAAAGTTTCGGGGCATTTGGACTCCCTCTGATATTGATTTTTCTATGATGTAAAAAACATGGAAAAAACAGCAACTGGCACTTGGCACTATCTCAACAGGTTAGTACCAAAAAATGATATAAAATGACTATAAATGATTGTAAAACATCCAAGATTGATAATATAACAACATGGAACAATCAAAAGTTATAGATATATTGGCGACGTATCAGCATCCCCAAGCTTAACTCCTACTCGTCCTCGAGTAGGTAAGTGATAAAAACAGAACTTTTGATGTGTAATGCTGCCTAACATGTCATATCGTATTTCTTTTCTTTATAGCATGGACATTTGGACTTTTAGTTGTTCAAAGCAATAGTCTAGTTTTGACATGATAATTTAGATACTCAAGCATATTAACAAGCAACCATGTCTTTCGAAATATCAACGCTAAAATAAGTTATCCCTAGCCCATCATGCTCAGCCATTGGTCCATTCATGAAACACGCTCGAATATTAGCTACACCCAATACTTAAGTACGACCATATTACCTCCTAGTTGGTGCTTTTATAAGAGAAGATGGAGACTCAAAATAAAAATTGCTTAAAGTAAAAGAAAGGCCCTTCGCAGAGGGAAGTAGGGATTTGTAGAGGTGCCAGATCTCAAAGCGAAAAACTTAGAGATAAAAACATTTCGGGAGGTGTATCCATTCCACCAATGAAAACGACTTAGAGTTCTGAACACTTTCCATGCTAGATATATCATAGGCGGTTCCCAAACAGGAAATAAAGTTTATTCCTTTTTCCACCATACTTTCACTTTCCATGGCTAGCCGTATCCATGGTTTTCCTCCATACCAACACTTTCCAAGGAATTTATTATTTGACAACATAAAGTAAATTCAATTTTTTTGCATTTCGAGATTGGGCATCCATATACCTTTGCCGTACTCTTAGCCAATGATAAGTGAATAAACACTCATCGTGAGAATAACACATCTAGCATGGAAAATATTAGCCACCCTTCACCGCTCCGCGAGCGAAACAAACATACAAAAGAAAAGTATATTTTGAAAATTAAATATGGCACATACAAATTTATTTAGAACGACAAAAGAATACCGCATATAAGTAGATATAGTGGACTCATATGGCAAAACTGGTTTAAGGGTTTCTGGATGCACAAGTAGAGATCATACTTAGTGCAAAATAAAGGCTAGCAAAAGATTGAGAAGCGACCAACCAAGAAACAGATAATCTCATAAGCAAGCATTAAGCATAAAATAACACCGAATAATGCACCACAAGTAGGATATAATTTCATTGCATGACTATTGACTTTCGTACTTGCATAGGGAATCACAAACCTTAACACCAATATTCTTACTAAAGCATAAGTACTCACCAACATAACTCACATATCACATCATCATATCTAAAAAAATATTACTAAGAGTCAAGTTTATTTTGTCCAATGATCTTCAAGAAAGTTTTTATTATATCTTTCTTGGATATCTATCACTTTGGGGCCAATTTTCATGTGTTGCTTTTCATAAGCTCAAACAAATATAAGTGAAGGTCATGAGCATAATTCTTTTTAATTCTTTCTCTCATAATAATTTAAGTGAAGCAAGAGAGAATTTCTAAAAAAAATTACTAACTCTCAAATAAATCTAAGTGAAGCAAGAGAGAATTTCTTCAAAAATACTAAGCACACCGTGCTCAAAAAGATATAAGTGAAGCACTAGAGCAAGTCCATTGCTCAAAAAAAATTAAGTGAAGCATAGAGAGCAATTCTAACAAGTCATGACATTATTTTGGCTCTCTCAAATAGGTGTGTCCAGCAAGGATTTATGACTTAAAACACAAAATAAAACAAGCAAAGACTCATATCATACAAGACGCTCCAAGCAAAACTCATATCATGTGACGAATAAAAATATAGTTTCGGGTAAAATACCGATGGTCGTTAGAAGAAAGAGGGGATGCCACTCGGGGGCATCCCCAAGCTTAGTTGATTGCTCATTTTTGGATAATAGCTTGGGATTCCGGGGCATCCCCAAGCTTAGGCTCTTCTATCCTTCCTTCATCCATCGTAAGATAACCCAAAACTTGAAAACTTCAATCACACAAAACTCAACAAAACCTCCTTGAGATCCCTTAGTGTAAGAAAGCAAACCACTACTATAAGTGTTGTATCAAACCAATTCATATTTTGTTTTTGTATTATATCTATTGTATTCCAACTTTTTTATGGCAAAAACTCATCAAATAAAACCATAGAGCCATCAAAATAAGCACACAATACAAAGAAAACAGAATCTGTCAAAACAGAACAATCTGTAGCAATCTGACTTAGACGAAAACTACTGGAACTCCAAAAATTCTGAAAAAATAGGACGAACTGAGAAATTTGTATATTAATCTTATGCAAAAAGAATCAGGGCAAAAGCACTTTCTGATAAAAAATGAGAATTATTTTCGTGAGCGCAAAGTTTATGTCTTTTTCAGCAAGATCAAACAACTATCACACAAGAAGATCCTATCGGTTCTACTTGGCACAAACACTAACTAAAACACAAAAAACACAATCATAATAGTATCATAATTGTGCTAACACTCAAGAACAGAAAGCAAAAAGCAAAAATAAAATTTATTCATTGGGTTGCCTCCCAACAAGCACTATAGTTTTACACCCTTAGCTAGACATAAAGCAAGGATCTAAGGTTTGTCATCTTTGGTTCAAGATCCATAAGATGCCATCATGATTGATTAATAAGGTGGCTTAATTCTAGTTCTAGGAAAGTTTTCCATACCCTTCCTCAAAGGAAATTAGAACTTAATATTGCCTTCTTTCATATCAATCATGGCACCGATAGTGCGTAAAAACGGTCTACCAAGAATAATTGGACAAGACGGATTGCAATCAATATCAAGAACAATAAAATGTATGGGCACATAATTCCTATTTGCAAGAATAAGAACATCATTAATTCTTCCCATAGGATTTTTAATAGTAGAATCCGCCAAGTGCAAATTCAAAGAACATTCTTCAAGATTAGTAAGACCAAGCACATCACATAAAGATTTCGGAATTGTAGAAACACTAGCACCCAAGTCACACAAAGCAAAACACTCATAATTTTCTATCTTGAATTTGATAGTAGGTTCCCATTCATCATGCAATTTTCTAGGAATTGAAAATTCTCATTCCAATTTTTCTTCAAGAGCTTTCACCATAGCATCAACAATATGATTAGTTAAAGCCTTATTTTGTTCATAAGCATGGGGTGAATTTATCATGGAATGCAATAAAGAAATACAATCAATAAAAGTGAAACTATCATAATTAAAGTCTTTGTAATCCAAAAGAGTGGGCACATCACTAGTTAAAGTTTTGACCTCTCCAAACCCACTTTCATCAATTTTCTCAACAAGATTTTCACCCTCCGAAATATTGGGACGCCTTCTACCTAAAGTTGACTCTTCTCTAGTCCCTTTTTCATCAATATTAACTTTACTAAACAAGGAATCAATAGAAGAAACACCAATCATTTTAAGATCTTCATCACTTTTGCGAGAAAAATCACTAGAAAACGCCTTCTCTAAAAATTCTCTTTTAGCTCTAAGCATAGTGGTTCTTTTCTTACGTTCATCCATAGAAACATAAAGAGCTTTAATTGATTCATCTACTTTAGGCACAAAAAATTTCATCTTGATATTTTCCACATCATGAGCAATTCTATCAACACTTCTAGACAAATCATCAATCTTACTCAACTTTTTTCTATGGAAGTGTTGAAAAGTTTTTGTGTATTGATAAATTCTTTAATATTATTCTCAAGATCAGAGGTGTTCATATTATTATTATAAGATTGATTTCCATAGGAATTACCATAATTATTAGAGGAATTACTAGGAAAAGGCCTAGGATTAAAATTACCTCTATAAGCATTGTTATTGAAATTATTTCGAGAGTAAAATTCACATCTATGGCATCACTATTTTGCTCAATCCAAGTAGACAAAGGCATATCATTAAAATCAATAGGAGCACTTTTAATAGCAACCAATTTCATAAGAGCATCAACTGTTTCACTCAAAGAAGCAATTTCTTCAAACGGATTAACTTTTTTACTAGTAGGAGCCCTTTCAGTATGCCATTATGAATAATTTGCCATAATATTATCAAGCAATTTGGTGGATTCACCCAAAGTAATTTCCATAAAAGTACCAGTCGCGGCGGAATCTAAAAGATTACGAGAAACAAAATTCAACCCCGCATAAATAATTTGTATGATCATGCAAAGATTTAACCCATGAGTTGGGCAATTCCTTAGCATCATTTTCATCCTTTGCCAAAATTGTGCAACATTCTCATGTTCAAGTTGCTTCAAACTCATGATCTGGGTTCTAAGGGAAATAATTTTTGCAGCAGGAAAATACTTAGTGATAATAGCATCTTTACACTTATTCCAAGAATCGGCACTATTGCGAGGCAAAGAAGAGAACCCAACTTTTGCAGAATCACGCAAAGAAAATGGAAATAATTTCATCTTCACCACATCATTGTCCACATCTTTTTTTCTTTTGCATATCGCATAATTCCATGAAGGTATTAAGATGGGACGCGGCATCCTCATTAGGAGTACCGGAAAATTGATCTTTCATAACAAGATTCAAGAAAGCAGTATTAATATCACAAGACTCCGCACAAGCGGCGGGAGGAGCAATCGGAGTGCCAATAAAATAATTGGTGTTGGTATTTGAGAAATCACATAACTTGGTGTTCTCTTGAGTCATAATGACTACACAACAAGATTACACTAAAAAACAGATCCGGCAAGCAAACGGCGAACGAAAAAGAGAGGCGAATAAAACGGCAAATTTTGTGAAGTGAGGGAGAGGAAAACGAGAGGCAAATGGCAAATAATTTGAATTGCGAGGAGATGAGATTTGTGATTAGGAACCTGGTATATGTTGAAGATCCTCCCTGGCAACGGCGCCAAAAATTCCTTTAGATGTCACTTGAAGCTACATCGGTATTTACCTAGAGAGGAATGGATGATGCAGCACAGCGGCGGTAGGTATTTCCCTCAAATATGAAACCAAGGTTATCGAACCAGTAGGAGAACCAAGAAACACGACATAAACATCCGCTGCACATAGATAAAAAATCGTCACAACCCGGCGTGTTAAAGGGGTTGTCAATCCCTGTCGGGGTACGGCGCCTCAAGTGGCAAACGGACGTGAGATAAATTTGTAGTAAATTGATAGATCAAACACCAAATAAAATAAATAAGGAAAAATTGCAGCAAGGCGTTTTGTATTTTTGGTTTAATAGATCTGAAAATAAATGCAAGAGAAAACTAGATCGCAAAGGCAAATATATGAGAGAGAAGACCGGGGGCAGTAGGTTTCACTAGTGGCTTCTCTCGAGAAAAATAGCAAACGGTGGGTGAACAAATTACTGTTGGGCAACTGATAGAACTTCAAATAATTATGACGATATCCAGGCAATGATCATTATATAGGCATCACGTCCGAGATTAGTAGACCGACTCCTGCCTGCATCTAATACTATTACTCCACACATCGACCGCTATCCAGTATGCATCTAGTGCATTAAGTTCATGGAGAAACAGAGTAATGCAATAAGAACAATGACATGATGTAGACAAGATCTATCTGTGTAGAGATAGACCCCATCGTTTTATCCTTAGTAGCAACGATACATACATGTCATTTACCTTTCTGTCACTGGGATCAAGCACCGTAAGATCGAACCCACTACAAAGAACCTCTTCCCATTGCAAGATAAATAGATCAAGTTAGCCAAACAAAATCCAAATATTGGAGAATAAATAAGAGGCTATAACCAATCATGCATATAAGAGATCAAAGAAACTCAAATAACTTTCATGGACATAAAAAGATAGATCTGATCATAAACTTGAAGTTCATCAGATCCCAACAAACACACCGCAAAAGGGTCACATCATATGGATCTCCAAGAGAGCATTGTATTGAGAATCCAGCGAGAGAGAGAAATCCATCTAGCTACTAACTACGGACTCGAAGGTCTACAAAGAACTGCTCACGCATCATCGGAGAGGCACCAATGGAGGTGGTGAACCCCATCCGAGATGGTGTCTAGATTGGATCTGGTGATTCTAGACTCTGCGGCGGCTGGATGAATATTTCGTCGTCTGTTCTAGAGTTTCTGGAATATTGGGGTATTTATAGAGCAAAGAGGCGATCCGGGGGGCACCCGAGGTGGGCACAGCCCACCAGGGCATGCCTGGGCCTCCTGGCGCGCCCTGGTGGGTTGTGCCCCCCTCGGGGAACCCCCCCAGGCACAGCTAGGGCCCGTTGTGTTCCTTCTGGCCCATAAAATTTCTCCATAAAGTTTTGGCGCATTTGGACTCCGTCTGATGTTGATTTTCTACGATGTAAAAAACATGGAAAAAACAGCAACTGGCACTTGGCACTATGTCAATAGGTTAGTACCAAAAAATGATATAAAATGACTATAAATGATTGTAAAACATCCAAGATTGATAATATAACAGCATGGAACAATCAAAAATTATAGATACGCTGGAGACGTATCAGCATCCCCAAGCTTAACTCCTACTCGTCCTCAAGTAGGTAAGTGATAAACAGAATTTTTGATGTGGAATGCTGCCTAACATGTCATATCATATTTATTTTCTTTATAGCATGGACATTTGGACTTTTAGTTGTTCAAAGCAATAGTCTAGTTTTGACATGATAATTTAGATACTCAAGCATATCAACAAGCAACCATGTCTTTCAAAATATCAACGCTAAAATAAGTTATCCCTATCCCATCATGCTCAACCATTGATCCATTCATGAAACACACTCGAATATTAGCTACACTCAATACTTAAGTACGATCATATTGCCTCCTAGTTGGTGCTTTTATAAGAGAAGATGGAGACTCAAAATAAAAATTGCATAAAGTAAAAGAAAGGCCCTTCGCAGAGGGAAGTAGGGATTTGTAGAGGTGCCAGAGCTCAAAGCGAAAAACTTAGAGATAAAAACATTTTGGGATGTGTATCCATCCCACCAACGAAAACGACTTAGAGTTCCAAACACTTTCCATGCTAGATATATCATAGGCGGTTCTCAAACAGAAAATAAAGTTTATTCCTTTTTCCACCATACTTTCACTTTCCATGGCTAGCCGTATCCACGGTTACCCTCCATACCAACACTTTCCAAGGAATTTATTATTTGACAACATAAAGTAAATTCAACTTTTTTGCATTTCGAGACTGGGCATCCCTAATACCTTTGCCTTACTCTCGTGCAATGACAAGTGAATAAACACTCATCGTGAGAATAACACATCTAGCATGGAAAATATTAGCCACCCTTCACCGCTCCGCGAGCGAAACAAACATACAAAATAGAAGTTTATTTTGAAAATTAGAGATGGCACATACAAATTTGCTTAGAACGGCAAAAGAATACCGCATATAGGTAGATATAGTGGACTCATGTGGCAAAACTGGTTTTAGGGTTTAAGGATGCACAAGTAGAGATCATACTTAGTGCAAAATGAAGGCTAGCACAAGATTGACAAGCGACCAACCAAGAAACAGATAATTTCATAAGCAAGCATTAAGCATAAATAACACCGAATAATGCACCACAAGTAGGATATAATTTCATTGCATGACTATTGACTTTCGTACTTGTATAGGGAATCACAAACCTTAACACCAAAATTCTTACTAAAGCATAATTACTCACCAACATAACTCACATATCACATCATCATATCTCAAAAATATTACTAAGAATCAAGTTTATTTTGTCCAATGATCTTCATGAAAGTTTTTATTATATCTTTCTTGGATATCTATAACTTTGGGACCAATTTTCATGTGTTGCTTTTCATAAGCTCAAACAAATATAAGTGAAGATCATGAGCATAATTCTTTTTCTTTCTTTCTCTCATACTAATTTAACTGATGCAAGAGAGAATTTCTAAAAAATTACTAACTCTCAAATAAATCTAAGTGAAGCAAGAGAGCGTTTCTTCAAAAATACTAAGCACACCATGCTCAAAAAGATATAAGTGCAGCACTAGAGCAAGTCCATTGCTCAAAAAAATTAAGTGAAGCATAGAGAGCAATTCTAACAAGTCATGACATTATTTTGGCTCTCTCAAATAGGTGTGTCCAGCAAGGATTGATGACTTAAAACACAAAATAAAACAAGCAATGACTCATATCATACAAGACGCTCCAAGCAAAACTCATATCATGTGACGAATAAAAATATAGTTTCGAGTAAAATACCGATGGTCATTAGAAGAAGGAGGGGATGCCACTCGGGGGCATCCCCAAGCTTAGTTGGTTGCTCATTTTTGGATAATAGATTGGGATGCCGGGGCATCCCCAAGCTTAGGCTCTTCTATCCTTCCTTCATCCATCGTAAGATAACCCAAAACTTGAAAACTTCAATCACACAAAACTCAACAAAACCTCCGTGAGATCCGTTAGTGTAAGAAAGCAAACCACTACTATAAGTGTTGTATCAAACCAAATCATATTTTGTTTTTGTATTATATATATTGTATTCCAACTTTTCTATGGCAAAAACTCATCAAAGAAAACCATAGAGCCATCAAAATAAGCACACAACACAAAGAAAACAGAATCTGTCAAAACAGAACAGCCTGTAGCAATCTGACTTAGACGAAAACTTCTGGTACTCCAAAAATTCTGAAAAATAGGACGACCTGAGAAATTAGTATATTAATCTTCTGCAAAAAGAATCAGGGCAAAATCACTTTTTGATAAAAAATGAGAATTATTTTCTTGAGCGCAAAGTTTCTGTCTTTTTCAGCAAGATCAAACAACAATCACCCAAGAAGATCCTATCGGTTCTACTTGGCACAAACACTAATTAAAACACAAAAAACACAATCATAACAGTAGCATAATTGTGCTAACACTCAAGAACAGAAAGCAAAAGGCAAAAATAAAATTCATTCATTGGGTTGCCTCCCAATAAGCGCTATAGTTTTACGCCCTTAGCTAGGCATAAAGCAAGGATGTAAGTTTTGTCATCTTCGGTTGAGATCAATAAGATGCCCTCATGATTGATTCATAAGGTGGCTTAATTATAGTTATAGGAAAATTTTCCATACCCTTTCTCAAAGGAAATTGGAACTTAATATTGCCTTCTTTCATATCAATCACGACACCGATAGTGCGTAAAAACGGTCTACCAAGAATAATTGGACAAGTCGGACTGCAATCAATAGCAAGAACAATAAAATGTATGGGCACATAATTCCTATTTGCAATAATAAGAACATCATTAATTCTTCCCATAGGATTTTTAATAGTAGAATCCGCCAAGTGCAAATTCAAAGAACATTCTTCGAGATTAGTAAGACCAAGCACATCACATAAAGATTTCGGAATTGTAAAAACACTAGCACCCAAGTCACACAAAGCAAAACACTCATAATTTTTTATCTTGACTTTGATTGTAGGTTCCCATTCATCATGCAATTTTCTAGGAATTGGAACTTCTAATTCTAATTTTTCTTCAAGAGCTTTCATCATAGCATCAACAATATGTTTAGTAAAATCCTTATTTTGTTCATAAGCATGGGGCGAATTTATCATGGAACGCAATAAAGAAATACAATCAATCAAAGATAAACTATCATAATTAAAGTCTTTGTAATCCAAAAGAGTGGGCACATCACTAGTTAAAGTTTTGACCTCTCCAAACCCACTTTCATCAATTTTCTCAACAAGATTTTCACCCTCCGAAATATTGGGATGCCTTCTACCAAAAGTTGACTCTTCTCTAGTCCCTTTTTCATAAATCTTAACTTTACTAAACAAGTAATCAATAGAAGAAACACCAATCATTTTAAGATCTTCATCACTTTTGCGAGAGAAATCACAAGAAAACGCCTTTTCTAAGAATTCTCTTTTAGCTCTAAGATAGCGTTCTTTTCTTAGTTTCATCCATGGAAAGATAAAGAGCTTTAATTTATTATCTACTTTAGGCAAAAAAATCATCTTGAGATTTTCCACATCATGAGCAATTCTATCAACACTTCTAGACAAATCATCAATCTTAGTCAACTTTTCTTCTATGGAAGTGTTGAAAACTTTTTGTTTATTGATAAATTCTTTAATA
Organism: Aegilops longissima; assembly: GCA_021605205.1. Lineage (NCBI taxonomy): Eukaryota > Viridiplantae > Streptophyta > Magnoliopsida > Poales > Poaceae > Aegilops > Aegilops longissima. The sequence continues at coordinate 496,052,021 of CM038679.1, read as the reverse complement.
TTATTCTCAAGATCAGAGGTGTTCCTATTATTATTATTATAAGACTGATTTCCATTTGAATTACCATAATTATTAGAGGAATTACTAGGAATAGGCCTAGGATTAAAATTACCTCTATAAGTATTCTTATTGAAATTATTTCGAGAGATAAAATTCACATCTATGGCATCACTATTTTACTCAATCAAAGTAGACCAAGGCATATCATTAAAATCAATAGGAGCACTTTTACTAGAAACCAATTTCATAAGAGCATCAACTTTTTCACTCAAAGAAGAAATTTCTTCAAACGAATTAACTTTTTTACTAGTAGGAGCCCTTTCGGTATGCCATTGGGAATAATTTGCCATAATATTATCAAGCAATTTGGTGGATTCACCCAAAGTAGTTTCCATAAAAGTACCACCCGCGGCGGAATCTCAAAGATTACGAGAAAGAAAATTCAACCCCGCATAAAATTTTTGTATGACCATCCAAAGTTTTAACCCATGAGTTGAGCAATTCCTTAGCATCATTTTCATCCTTTCCCAAGATTGTGCAACATGCTCATGTTCAAGTTGCTTGAAATTCATGATCTGGGTTCTAAGGGAAATAATTTTTGCGACAGGAAAATACTTAGTGATAAAAGCATCTTTGCACTTATTCCAAGGATCAATACTATTGCGAGGCAAAGAAGAGAACCAATTTTTTGCAGAATCACGCAAAGAAAACGGAAATAATTTCATCTTAACCACATCATTGTCCACATCTTTTTTATTTTGCATATCGCATAATTCCATGAAGGTATTAAGATGGGACGCGGCATCCTCATTAGGAGTACCGAAAAATTGATCTTTCATAACAAGATTCAAGAAAGCAGTGTTAATATCACAAGACTCCGCACTAGCGGCGGGAGGAGCAAACTGAGTGCCAATAAAATCATTGTTGTTGGTATTTGAGAAATCACATAACTTGGTGTTCTCTTGAGTCATGATGACTACACAACAAGATTGCACTAAAAAAAGATCCGGCAAGAAAACAGCAAACGAAAAAGAGAGGCGAATAAAATGGCAAATTTTGTGAAGTGAGGGAGAGGAAAATGAGAGGCAAATGGAAAATAATGTAAATTGCGAGGAGATGATATTTGTGATTAGGAACCTGGTATATGTTTAAGATCCTCCCTGGCAACGGCGCCAGAAATTCCTTTTGATGTCGAGCTACATCGGTATTTCGCCAAAAAGGAAGGGATGATGCAGCACAACGGCGGTAGGTATTTCCCTCAGATATGAAACCAAGGTTATCGAACTAGTAGGAGAACCAAGCAAAACAACGTACATAGCCCCTGCACACAGATAACAAATCCTCGCAACCCGACATGTTAAAGGGATTGTCAATCCCTTTCGGGGTACGGCGCGTCAAGTGGCAAACGGACGTGAGATAAATTTGTAGTAACTTGATAGGTCCAACGCCAAATAAAATAAATAAGGAAAAATTGGATCAAGGTATTTTTGTATTTTTGGTTTAATAGATCTGAAAATAAATGCAAGAGAAAAGTAGATCGCAAAGGAAAATATATGAGAAAGAAGACCCCGGGGCCGTAGGTTTCACTAGTGGCTTCTCTCGAGAAAAATAGCAAACGGTGGGTGAACAAATTACTGTTGGGCAATTGATAGAACTTCAAATAATTATGACGATATCCAAGCAATGATCATTATATAGGCATCACGTCCAAGATCTACCTATGTAGAGATAGACCCAATCGTTTTATCCTTACTAGCAATGATACATACGTGTCATTTCCCTTTCTATCACTGGGATCACGCACCGTAAGATCGAACCCACTACAAAGCACCTCTTCCCATTGCAAGATAAATAGATCAAGCGCAAAACAAAACCCAAATATCGGAGAAGAAATACGAGGCTATAAGCAATCATGCATATAAGAGATCAAAGAAACTCAAATAACTTTCATGGATATAAAGAGATAGATCTGATCATAAACTTGAAGTTCATCAGATCCCAACAAACACACTGCAAAAGGGTTACATCATATGGATCTCCAAGAGACCATTGTATTGAGAATCCAGCGAGAGAGAGAAAGCCATCTAGCTACTAACTACGGACCCAAAGGTCTACAAAGAACTACTCATGCATCATCGGAGAGGCACCAATGGAGGTGGTGAACCCCAGCCGAGTTTGTGTCTAGATTGGATCTGGTGGTTCTGGACTCTGCGGCGGCTGGATCAATATTTCGTCGTCTGTTCTAGGGTTTCTGTAATATTGGGGTATTTATAGAGCAAAGAGGCGGACCGAGGGGCACCCAAGGTGGGCACAACCCACCAGGGCGCGCCTGGGCCTCCTGGCGCGCCCTGGTGGGTAGTGCCAGGGTCCGTTGTGTTCCTTCTGGCCCATAAAAATTCTCCGTAAAGTTTCGGGGCATTTGGACTCCGTGTGATATTGATTTTCTGCGATGCAAAAAACATGGAAAAAACAGCAACTGGCACTTGGCACTATGTCAATAGGTTAGTACCAAAAAATGACTATAAATGATTGTAAAACATCCAAGATTGATAATATAACATCATGGGGCAATCAAAAATTATAGATACATTGGAGACGTATCAGTATGTTACTTCCCCGAGATTCGGTCGTCGGTATCCTCATACCTAGTTCAATCTCGTTACCGGCAAGTCTCTTTACTCATTCCGTAATGCATCATCCCGCAACTAACTCATTAGTCACATTTCTTGCAAGGCTTATTGTGATGTGTATTACCGAGAGGGCCCAAAGATACCTCTCCAATACTCGGAGGGACAAATTCAAATCTCGATCTATGCCAACCTAACAAACACCTACGGAGACACCTATAGAGCATCTTTATAATCACCCAGTTACATTGTGACGTTTGACAGCACACAAGGTGTTCCTCCGGTATTCGGGAGTTGCATAATCTCATAGTCAAAGGAATATGTATAAGTCATGAAGAAAGAAATAGCAATAAAACTTAACGATCATTATGCTAAGCTAACGGATGGGTATTGTCCATCACATCATTCTCCTAATCATGTGATCCCGTTCATCAAATGACAACACATGTCTATGGTCAGGAAACTTATCCATCTTTGATTAACGAGCTAGTCAAGTAGAGGCATACTAGGGACACTTTGTTTTGTCTATGTATTCACACATGTATCAAGTTTCCGGTTAATACAATTCTAGCATGAATAATAAACATTTATCATGATATAAGGAAATATAAAATAACAACTTTATTATTGCCTCTAGGGCATATTTCCTTCACTGGCATGTACAGACATGGCCTCGGAACACTGGAGACCGAAAGGTCGAACGTGAATCATATAATAGATATGATCAACATAGAGATGTTCACCATTGATGACTACTCCATCTCACGTGATGATCGAACATGGTTTAGTTGATTTGGATCATGTATCACTTAGATGACTTGAGGGATGTCTATTTAAGTGGGAGTTCTTAAGTAATTTCATTAACTGAACTTAATTTATCATGAACTCAGTCCTGATAATATTTGCATATCTATGTTGTAGATCAATAGCTCGCGATATAGCTCCTATATATTTTTGATATGTTCCTAGAGTAAAGTTGAAAGATGATAGTAGAAATGATGCGGACTGGGTCTGTGATCTGAGGATTATCCTCATTGCTGCACAAAAGAATTATCTCCGTGATGCACCGCTAGGTGACAGACCTATTGCAGGAGCAGATGCACACGTTATGAACGTTTGCCAAGCTCGGTATGATGACTACTTGATAGTTTAGTGCGCCATGCTTTACGACTTAGAACCAGGACTTCAAAAACGTTTTGAACGCCACGGAGCATATGAGATGTTCTAAGAGTTGAAATTGGTATTTCAGACTCATGCCCATGTCGAGAGGTATGAGACCTCTGAAAAGTACTTTGCCTACAAGATGGAGGAGAATAGCTCAGCCAGTAAGCATGTACTCAGAATGTCTGGGTACCAGAATCGCTTGAATCAAGTGGGAGTTAATCTTCCAGATAAGATAGTGATTGACAGAGTTCTCTAGTCACTATCACCAAGCTACTAGAACTTCGTGATGAAATATAATATGCAAGGAATGACGAAACCAATTCCCAAGCTCTTCGCGATGCTAAAATCGACGAAGGTAGAAATCAAGAAAGCGCATCAAGTGTTGATGGTTAACAAAACCACTAGTTGCAAGAAAAAGGGCAAGGGACGGAAAGGGAACTTCAAGAAGAACAGCAAACAAGTTGATGCTCCCATGAAGAAGCCCAAATCTAGACCCAAGCCTGAAACTAAGTGCTTCTACTGCAAAGGAAATGGTCATTGGAAGTGGAACTGCCCCAAATACTTGCGGATAAGAAGGATGGAAAAGTGAACAAATATAAATTTGATATAGATGTTATTGATGTGTACTTTAATAGTGTTCATAGTAGCCCCTGGGTATTTGATACCGGTTCAGTTGCTAAGATTAGTAACTCAAAACATGAGTTACAAAATGAACAGAGACTAGTTGAGGGCGAGGTCACGATGTGTGTTGGAATTGATTCCAAGGTTGATAAGATCACCATCGCACACTCCCTCTACCTTCAGGATTATTGTTGAACCTAAATAAATGTTATTTGGTGTTTGTGTTGAGCATGAATATGATTAATCATGTTTATTGCAATACTGTTATTCATTTAAATCAGAGAATAATTGTTGTACTGTTTACATGAATAAAACCTTCTATGGTCATACACCCGATGTTAATGGTTTATTGAATCTCGATCGTAGTGATACACATATTCATAATATTGATGGGAAAAGATGCAAAGTTGATAATGATAGTGCAACGTACTTGTGTCACTGCCGTTTAGGTCATATTGGTATAAAGCGCATGAAGAAACTCCATGCGGATGGATTTTTGGAATCACTTGATTATGAATCATTTGATACTTGCGAACCATGCCTCATGGGCAAGATGACTAAAACTCCATTCTCCAAAACAATGGAGCGAGCTGATGACTTATTGGATATAATATACATATCGATGTATGCGGTCCGATGAGTATTGAAGCACGCGACGGGTATCATTATTTTCTGACCTTCACAGATGATTTGAGTAGATATGGGTATGTCTACTTAATGAAACACATGTCTGAAACATTTGAAAAGTTCAAAGAATTTCAGAGTGAAGTGGAGAATCATCACAAGAAATAAAGTTTCTACGATCTGATCGCGGAGGCGAATATTTGAGTTACGAGTTTGGCTTTCGTTTAAAACAATGTGGACTAGTTTCACAACTCACGCCACCTGGAACACCACAGCGTAATGGTGTGTCCGAACGTCGTAACCGTACTTTATTAGATATGGTGCGTTATATGATGTCTCTTATCGATTTACCACTATCGTTTTGGGGTTATGCATTAGAGACAGCTGCACTCACGTTAAATAGGGCACTGTCTAAATTTGTTTAGACGACACCGTATGAACTGTGGTTTGGCAAGAAACATAAGCCATCGTTTCTTAAAGTTTGGGGATGCGACGCTTATGTAAAAAGGCTTCAGCCTGATAAGCTCGAACCTAAATCGGAGAAGTGCGTCTTCATAGGATACCCTAAGGGAATAATTGGGTACACCTTCTACCACATATCCGGAGGCAAGATCTTTGTTGTTAAGAATGGGTCCTTTCTAGAGAAGGAGTTTCTCTCGAAAGAAGTGAGTGGGAGGAAAGTAGAACTTGATGAGGTAGTTGTACCTTCTCTCAATTTGGAAAGTAGCACATCAGAGAAATCCATTCCCGCGATGCCTACACCAACTAGAGACAAAGCTAATGATGACGATCATGAAGCTTCAGATCAAGTAGAGACAAAGCTAATGATGATGATTGAGGGAGTTCCGGACTAGGGGGTGTCCGGATAGCCGAACTATCATCATCGGCCGGACTCCAAGACTATGAAGATAGAAGATTGAAGACTTCGTCCCGTGTCCGGATGGGACTTTCCTTGGCGTGGAAGGCAAGCTTGGCGATACGGATATGTAGATCTCCTACCATTGTAACCGACTACGTGTAACCCTAACCCTATCCGGTGTCTATATAAACCGGAGGGTTTTAGTCCGTGGGGCGAACAACAATCATACCATAGGCTAGCTTCTAGGGTTTAGCCTCTTTGATCTCGTGGTAGATCTACTCTTGTAACACACATCATCAATATTAATCTAGCGGGACGTAGGGTTTTACCTCCATCAAGAGGGCCCGAACCTGGGTAAAACATCGTGTCCCTTGTCTCCTGTTACCATCCGCCTAGACGCACGTTCGGGACCCCTACCGAGATCCGCGGTTTGACACCGACATTGGTGCTTTCATTGAGAGTTCCTCGTGTCGTCGCCGATAGGCCGATGGCTCGCCGATGATCAACAACGGCGCAGTCCAGGTGAGACTTCTCTCCCGAGCAGATCTTCGTCTCCGCGGCTTTGCTGCTGCGGGCCAATTCTCTTGGCCATCTAGAGCAGATCGAAGCTTCGCCCGACCGTCAGTCAGATTCGAAGTTTAAACTATCGGCCGATATCCGCGGAGACTTGATCTTCGACGGATTCGAGCCACAACCAGCGCGCCGCCTTGTCTCGATGGGCATGATCTAGCTCTGCGGCGACGATTGCTCGAGGCCGCACGAATCCGCTCCGACCTTTAATCCGGGCGGATTCCCCGATCGAGGGCAGTGGTTGGACACCGCCTCGGGGCTTCAATCTCACGGCGATCGAGCGAACTCCATCCTGTCCTTTGCAAAGACCTTGACTCCGTGAAGCCGGACTCCTTTACGGACTCGAACCCTCCGCGCCCTTGCCAATCGAATCTGATTGGGCGCCGTTATGGAGTTCACGACGCGGACATCTTTCGGCACTCGCCCTTTGGCGACATCCTGAATACACTAAAGTCTCTCTCTTTATCCGGAGAGCCCTGGCTGGACTGCGTCAGGATGGTTGGGATGCGGACGACAAAGAAATTCAAAGCCCACCCACCACCCACTTCATAGCCACTGTCGAAAGCCTACACGACGTGCTCGATTTCGACTCCAAAGACATCGACCGTATGGACGACGATGTAGGAGACAACAATGAACCAGCACCTATAGGACGCTGGACAACCTCATCCCATGATGTATACATGGTGGATACACCTAAAGGAAATGAAGACGAGGAACAACGGGACGCTACGAAGGATAAATCCCTCGAAAAGCAGTCAAAATGGCAACGTAAACGCCGAACAAAGTCCCGCCTCAACAAAGACCCAGCCATAGAGCAGGGCGAACCGGTGGACAACGAACAAGCTATCGAGCAATCGTCCGAACAAGACAACTTGGATAAACAATCTGTCCCCGGAGAAGACAACAGTCCGGACGACCTCACGCCGGACAAACCATTGGAGCAAAATGACCTCCAGAAAAGGCTCGTCGCCATCGCTGTAGCGTAGCTGAAAAAAGAAGCGGAAGCTCAAAACAGCGGAAGATGCACTCAGATCGATGGAGCAAAGTATTCAGCACCGCAGAATAAGCATGCGGCGGCATCGCGAACAAAAACTACCCAAAAGAAAGCTACTGCCGAATTGACGAGGAGGCCTTAGAGCCCCACAATTAAAAAGTAAGAAGGCCACCGGTCGGATGGGCGACCCATGGCGAAAAGAGAGCGGTGAATGGCGCCAAGACACAAGCCAATATGCGATCCGCATAAGGATTCACACCAAGAGGATGGCCTAGTTAGGTCCATCTACGGGCCAAGAAAGCAGGCTCGTCAAAACAATGCAATCGTCAAAATCCGAAGATCACGGCACACCCAAATATAGGGTGCCGCACCCCTATGTTTCACCGATGAGGTCTTTGGATCATGAATTTCAGCGGATTCAAACCCGTAAACATAGAGGCATACGACGGAACAACAGACCACAGAGTGCGGATCGAGGATTACATCCTCCAAATACACATGGCTAGTGGAGGCGATCTCACGCCATAAAATACTTACCCCTTAAACTCAAAGGGCCAGCTCGGCATTGGCTTAAAAGCCTCCCCGAAAATAACATTGGAAGCTGGGAAGAGCTCGAGGACGCATTCCGGGCAAATTTTTAGGGGACTTATGTCCGCCCTCCGGATGCAGACGATCTAAGTCACATAACTCAACAGCCCGGAGAGTCGGCCCGAAAATTCTGGAACATGTTCCTTACTAAAAAGAACCAAATAGTCGACTGTCCGGACGCCAAAGCCTTAGCAGCTTTCAAACACAACGTCCGAGACGAATGGCTCGCCAGACACCTCGGCCAAGAAAAGCCAAGAACAATGGCCGCATTAACAAGCCTCATGACCCGCTTTTGCGCGGGAGAGGACAGCTGGCTGGCTAGATGCGATAAACGACCAGTACATCCGAAACCAGGGATGGAAATGGGAAATCACGACGCAGAAAAGATCAGCGCCGGAATAATGAAAATGGCCCAAATAGTACGGCGGTCAATGCCGGATTCAAAAGCTCTCGGCCGAACAACAAAACACTGCCCCTAAAGGATAACAGTGATGAGCTATCCAACCTAAACAAGATTTTGGACAGACCGTGTCAAATACATGGTACCTCCGGGAAGCCTACAAACCATACCCACAGAGATTGTTGGGTCTTCAAGCAGTCCGGCCGACTTAATACCGAACACAAGGGGCTCGACACACCAAGGGAAAATTATGACGAGCACCACAAGCAAAGCCCCGGAAAACAAAAGAATTTCCCACAAAAGGTTAAAACAGTAAACTCACTTCACGTGATCAAAGGGAAAAACAGAGCGGCGCCCACTAAAAGCGCGCCGCACATTGGTTGTCAAAACCAATCACCTTCGACCATCGAGGACTATTCCGATAATATCCGGACGCAGGATGGACTGCCTTGATATTGGATCCTATAATCGGTGATTCCAATTTACACATGTCCTCATGGATGGCGGCGATGACATAAACCGATATATCGGGACACAATCCAGGATGGGGATAAACCAACCAAAATTCGCCGTAGCAACACCTCCTTTAAAGGAGTCTTGCCCGCCCATACGCCTCGCACGGGCTCCATCTGCTAGAAGTTGTTGTGGCCTTGGGATAATTAAGCCACAAGTAACCCTCCGCTAATGATGCCACGTCACCTCGATTACTGTTGCTAATCTCGCGTTAGTTCGAAACCGATTCGAGTTTCGAATTCAAAATCGAGCAAACAATAAAAGTTTTCAAATAATAAAATTTAAATGTTCGGAGTGAACCAAATAATACATAGGTAATTATGGTGGTGAAACCACCTTTTTATAAAATGTTTAATTGCTCAAGGGAAAATTAAACAACAGCAAAAGAAAGTAATTAAAAGCCTTTTGTATTTTGTAAAATATTAAACTATTTTATTTAGCTGTCCAAATTAATGTGGCAGTGGTATCTTTAACATACCATATTTAGGTGTTGTTCTCACATTCTTCAAAATTGAAATAAATTAAAACTTTAATCAAACCGAAAATAAGAAATAAAAGAAAAGACAAAAAAGGAAAAGGGAAAGGAGACACCCCCCTTTGGGCCACCGGCCCGACCCAGTGACCTACCAGCCGGCCCCCGCCCAGCCCGGCCGACCCGCCTGCCTTATCCCGAGGAGAAACCTAATCCCCACCCCCCCGTCGCCGCCCCCCCTCCCGATCCAGATTGGATCGGGGCCAGGCTCGAACCCCGCCCCTCGTTCCTCTCGCCCCCTCACCCTCTCGATCGGATCGGGCAACCCGACCGCCCGTCAATCGCTGCCGCGCCGCGCTGCCCGCCCTCGTCGAGCGTCGCCTTCCTCCCAGCGCACCCCACTCGAATGGTTTTAGATCGGGGAGGGCCCGACCCCGCCACCCCACGGCGCTCCGTCGCCCGTTTCGGTGCCGCCCGCTGCCGCTGCGGCTCATGCCCTCGACGCGCCGGCCTCGTCACTGTCGCCTCCCCGCCTCTCCTCCGACACCCGCGGCGCCTCGAGGCCGATGTCACCACCCATCGCCACTCGCCGTCGCCTCGCCTCCTCATCTCTCCCTCGTCGGCTCCATCGAGCCACGCCGACCCCCTACCGGCAGCGGCCGTGGCGCCCCCTCTCTCCATCTCCCTCTCTCTTCGTCGCCCCGGCGCCACCTTATTTGGCGCACACGTCTGCCTGGCTGTGCTTCTTGGCGCCTCGTCGCTTCATGGCGCCAGCGCCGCCCGTCGACGCCGATTCGTGCCCGTGTCCACACGCCCGACCGCGCACACGCGACCACCGTGCCATCGCGACCACCGCCGTCCCCTGCGCTCGCCTCCACCTGTCGTGACCGGCCGGTGAGCCTCACCCCGCCGCGCCAGGCTACGGCCTCCGGTGGCGCTCCCTGTTGCCCCGTTCGGGTGCACGGGCGCCAACGCCCGCAGCTCCCGTAACCCCTGCGCCCGTTAACCCGCATGGCCGCCTGGGCCACTTACAAGTGGGGCCTGCCCCTGTAAAAAAAAAGAGAGCAAAAAGAATATGTATAAATAAAAATAAAAACAATTTAATTAATTAATTAATTAATCATGTTAATTAACACAAATTAATTATGTTTAATTAACCTAATTGCATATTAGTGTAATTAAACCCGTTTAGTTAAATGTGCCTATGACAAAGCGGGCCCACATCGGTTTGACCAGTCAATGGTCAAAGTTGACTTCGATGTCATCTTGATGTCGGCAAACACTATTCGGATAATGTTAGTTTAAATTAATTAAATAAATTCTAAAAATGATTTAAAAATAGAAAATCATATAAAATAAACCGTAACTTTCGGTTAAAATATTTTCAACATGAAAGTTGCTCGAAACGGCGAGGCGAATCCGTTACTGTGATCCGTTCATCCGCCACACACCCCTAACCTATCGAACCTGCAACTTTCCCCTCGGCTCCTCTTCGAAAACCACGAAACACCGGAATACTTTCCGGATGTTTCTTAACCGAACCCCCCATACCACGTTAGGGCACGCCTAGCATCGCTTCTTGACATGTCATGCATCAATATGCATTTGTTTACTTGGTATTCATTGTTTCTTCCCCTCTTCTCTCCGGTAGACTATGAGACCGACGCTGCTGCTGGCGATTCGACTACGGTGTTGCGACCCTCTCTCTTGCCGAGCAACCAGGCAAGCCCCCCCTTGATCACCGGATATCGCCTACTCTTCTCTATCTGCTTGCATTAGAGTAGTATAGCATATTCTTGTTTTGAGATACTCCTATCTTTGCTGCATAGCTTTGTCCTTGTTATACATTGTTACCTTACCGCAATCCTATATGCTTAGTATAGGATGCTAGTACTTTCATCTGTGGCCCTACATTCTTGTCCGTCTGCGTGCTATACTATCGGGCCGTGATCACTCGGGAGTTGATCACGGTATATACTATATACTTTATACATGATACATGTGGAGACTAAAGTGGTCGGTGATGGAGCACCATGCGAGTGGATCTTGAGGCGGAGGCGGCAGGCAGGTTGAGACCGCCTAGAGAGAGGTGGGCCTGGCCTGTTCGGCGTTCGCGGATACTTAGCACGCTTAACGAGGTCTTGGTATTTGATCTGAGTTGGCTCTGAGCTTATACGCACTAACCATCTACGGGAGTAGTTATGGGTATCCGGCGTCGTGGTATCGGTGAAGCACTTGGACATCATCGGAGCGGCTGGCGCCGGATTGGACTGGAACGCCTGCTAGGCTAGGTCTGCTTCAGCAGCGTCGCATAGCGTCTTGAGTGTGCTCGAGGCGATGGGCCTGGACCCTGCGCGCTTAGGTTTAGACCGGCGTGTTGGCCTCTCTGTTGTGCCTAGGTGGGGCTGCGGCGTGTTGATCTTCCGCGGCGGGCATGACCCAGAAAGTGTGTCGGCCAAATGGGATCAAGCGTCTTTGGGTAAGATGGTGCACCCTGCAGGAAGTTAATCTATTCGGATAGCCGTGATCTTGATAACGGGACGACTTGGAGTTGTACCTTGAGCTTATGACAACTAGAACCGGATATGGATAAAACACACCCTTCCAAGTGCGGATACAACGGTGGTCGCTCTCTCTCGGGGATATGAGGAGGGATCGCGGGTAGGATTATTGCTATGTGATGTTACTTGGAGGACTTGGTTTGTCCTCTTCTACTGTTACAAGACAGTGTCGAAGCGTAGTCTTCGTTAAGACTAGCTATCCCCTCTTATTACGGCATTCTGCAGATTCGGTCCACCGATATGGCCCTTTACACATATATCCATGCATATGTAGTGTAGCTCCTTGCTTGCAGTACTTTGGATGAGTACTCACGGTTGCCTTGTTCCCTCTTTTTCCCCTACCTCTACTCGATTGCTGCAAGCAGATTATGGAGCCCAGGGCGGACGCCACCGTCGATGGCGACTACTACTCTGGAGGTGCCTACTACTACGTGCAGCCGGCGGCGGCGACCGGGAGTAGCTAGGAGGATCCCGAGGCAGGAGGCCTGCTCCTCTTCGATCTGTATCCCGGTTTGTGCTAGCCTTCTTAAGGCAAACTTGTTTAACTTATATGCGTACTCAGATATTGTTGCTTCCGCTGACTCGTCTATGATCGAGCACTTGTATTCGAGCCCTCGAGGCCCTGGCTTGTATTATGATGCTTGTATGACTTATTTTATTTGTAGAGTTGTGTTGTGATATCTTCCGTGAGTCCTCGATCTTGATCGTACACATTTGCGTGCATGATTAGTGTACGATTAAATCGGGGCGTCAAGTTGGTATCGAGCCATTGCTGAGGAATCCCCTTCCACACTCCTTGGCGAAGTCGAGTCTAGACATTGCAAAAACTTTTACTAACTTGGCTGTGTGCCTTACGGGCCCACGTCGCCATCGGGTGGTACTAGGATCTTTTACTCCTCGACCTTTACTCTGGGACTCTGAACTCTCTTCTACTCGGGTTAAACGATTTTTACTAAAAATCTAACTTTAGGATCTCGTTACTACTTCCTCCCGGAGAACCCCTCACTACAGATGATTGCTCCGTGAACCAGAAGAATTTGAAGATACTCTCCGATATTCTCTCGAGACCTTGTGCCTCTCGCTTTTGTAATTTCCTACCACCGAAACATCCCTATGGATAAATACTTACGCCTGTTGTTCCTACTTTTATTCCCAGTTAATCTTGTTATTACAAGATACCCCGAAGTTTTCTCTATTGTTCCGAGAATACGTTGTGCCTACTGCCTAGCAGTTCTTTGCCACATGAATACCCCTTCAAATAAATCCTCGCACTTGTCGAGTATCCGCTCATCCCCAGTTGTTCATGTGTTTCACAAAAGTCCTCAAAATAATATTCGATCTTCCGAGAATCCTTTGGCTCTTGAAATTCTTGCTTGCTTGCATTATGGATAATCCCATAAGTCCCGTAGTCATATTGACACTCCTTGTCATTATCATTTTGAGTCTGTTGACTCAATATGTTTGCGGATAACCGCAGTCATCTTTGATCCTTATAAATTACCTTTCTGGCTGAGCTGCCATTCTTTTAACTGGAATTGGTTCTCGACCAATCCAATTGTCGTTGATTGTACCCTAAGGCTATTCAACTTATCCATCCCCGATCGAGCATTGCTCTCGATCCCTTGAATTGGGAATCATAATTCCTTTGCATTTGACAATTGAGTTAGTCAGTTGTTTCTATAATTTGATCTCCTTGCATTCTTCTACCTCTAGTTGAGTACTGATGCTCACGTCAGATCCCTTGTGGACCACCAGATCCTTTGTTGGATTTTATCTAACAACGCCATTCATATTCAATAACCTTGTGAGCTTTTCCTCTGATACATAATGCCTTTGGTAAATTGTATCCTCTGCTTTCTCAACCATGCTCTGCCTTCGAGCTTGAGTTAATTATTTCTAAAGATTATGGTATATGATTCCAAGAAGCCCCTATGGGTTGAACATATGCCTTCACCAAACCGTATGAACCCGAAAGTTTTCACGAATCATACTCTTCTGGTGCTTCGCCAGATAAAATTTTCAGCACTGCAACTACATCGAACGTGAGAAGTGAATGAAAGGTTATGCATTGAAGAAGTGGGAGTCGACCTTTAACTTGTGTCCATGCCCATGGACACGATGTAGATCTTATCATTAAAGCTTCTCTTAAATTAATTATTCCTTTGGTATAAGTTCATCTTATATCAGGGATTTGGCCTTTTGCAATCGTGGTTCCGACCATGTTCTCTTTTAAAAATACCATTTATCGTGCAAGTTTTAGCACTTGTCTTCTGTAGAGCAATAACCCCCGTCCAACCTCTACTTTGATTTGTCATCGAGTATTACCCCCTGGTATCTCGAGATTATCATGGAACTGCATAACTTCTTATGAGTTCTTCATCAAGTGCTACCTTCCCACTGATTCCAATTTTTCACGGGCTCTGAGTTATTAAACACTCAAATACACCGATAAGCGAACCGAGTCCGCTTTCACGGTTCAACAACTCTTTAGTAAGCTTCTATAAGTACGAGTTTGTACCCGACCATGCCATTCCTAGCCTGTTTGGCTATATCATTGTCGTGATGATTTTAACTGTGCTACCTGCTCCTTATCCCAGGAGCACAACTTTCGACGATTGAGCTAAGCTTACGTCGATTTCCTTGTCTTATCGTTCCATCTTGAACAACAAACTTGATCTCGAGTTTGTGTCGTAACTGTGGTTCCAATAACCTCTTGCTTCATCATTCCTTTGACTTGATGTCGTCGCTGATTGATTACATCTGCATGAAATCTCTCGACAATTGTGTCGTGATGATCATCACCATTCTGAGCTCATCCAGGATATCAATTGAATTTATGATGAGAAAAACCATCCTTGCCCTCGATGAATTGTATTATCACCGACCACTTTATTGCCTTCCCACCAACACAAGCTTGTTCATGTTTGGTGTTATACCTTGAGTTCCTTGCTACCCAGCAATTGTTCTTCTTTACCTTGGAGTATTACCATCCTTTATGTCAAGAATGTTCGAGATTTGTTCCACCTCTTGAGGATTCTTGACATAGAAATACTTCTCACCATCACCATTCTTTCTTGGTCCCGTGTTAATTCCAACAAGTGGGCGGTGTTGTTTGGATTCTTTCCTTCTAGCAACCCTATTTTTTTGAAGTTAATGGTCGATGGTTCATTCTTAGTCTATCGATTATTGAATCACCATTTCGACATTGGTCGTGCAACCCAACCCATCAGGCGCACCTTTCAACCAATGTTTACTTGTGTATGTTTTCCTCGAGCATACTTCCTTATATCATTTGATCTGACAAATGTTATCTCCTTGTTCACTTAATTGTGGAAGTCCATCTTTTGGGGATCTCGGTGAATTGCCGTTGAGTTCACCAGACACCTCCTTGTCCTCTCCTTGGGTTAATGATGGACTCTTATTAACGGAAATCACTTCATAGTTCATTTCCCCGAGGATCTTACAATGTCATCTCGTCAATTTGCGTTGCACCTTTTCTTCTCAGGTATCCTAAGTCTGAGGTATCCTGACACCAATCGGATCTGAATCTCGGTCAGATATGATGGTTGGGACAACTTTCCATGATTTATCATGTTGATCCTTTGATGACCCGGTAGCATGATGTCATGCCTAGCACCCCCCCTCCCCCGGCTGGAGGACCTATCATTATAGATTCCTTTTCAGCAGGGTTATCCACTCATCCATGAGGGAATTGTAATAATGGTTCTACAAGTTATTCCTAATGGATCCTTCGTGATTCCAAAGTCTGATCTTCACCTGAAGACCATGTCGATGCTATCTCGAAGCATGTCTATGGTACTCTGATTTTCAACAAGAACATTTGAAGCCCAATGTTAAATGTTTCTTGCTCAATTATCCTAACACCGTTGTATGGGTAACGTCATGAAATTCTCTCCCCTCACCTAGAGGATTTTCTACGTTATATACTATCGTGGATATCATGCTCGCTTGTCCTTGGGAAGGATATACCCACGAAATATGTGTTTAAACACATTTTCCTTTCCATTGTTACATTTAACCTAATGATCACATTTTCCTTTCCATTGGTCATTTGACCTTTATTGTGGTCTATATAACCTAAGCAGTAATAATTTACTTCTTATGTAAACACCTCGGTGTACAACTATGCCAGTGAGACCACATTACTTTTGTTGATGACATTTCGGTAACCACCGATGGGCGAGAACTTTGCCTAATGGTCCGCCTCGTTCAACGAAAGCGGAAAGCAGTTCTCTTCGTCCCTCGCCCTTGGTATCGACATTGTTGCCCACATAAGCGATAGGCAAACCTCGACATGTCTTGCTATCATGACCGTGCAAGATGTCACCGCCTCCCTACTTTTAACCCACATGGTGGGCCCATAACCACAGTTTCACAGGATCGAAACCCGACTCTCTGTACACCCTGTTGCCCAAGTTATTCCTCGTGCTTGACTTAGTATGTATGTAATCCACGGGTCACTTTCCTAGTAATCTATTCGGTATCGGACACAAAACTTATTACCATTGCTCGACCCCTTTTACACTTTGTTTTGGGCATCGGATGATTGCCTACCGCTTGAAACTTCTCATGGTACCTTCTTACTTTGCTCTCGATATTTTCTTGAGTTCCAGCCGAGAGTTACTTTCCGCCACCTTCCCGATGTCGGCTACGGATAGTCAACCTTGCATAGGTTCGTTTCGCCGAATACCCCTTACCTATTCGTAAATGCGTTGGAGTTCGAGAAAAGGGGCATCCCCATGATGACCTGTAGCGAGAGAAATGAAGAGGTCAAGGTAATGGATCGACCTCTTCGGAAGAGCAACCAAGAATGAAGAGATTCGTTAGGATTTCGTAACAGGACCTTTCCCCTTACTCCCTCTTAAATCTCGGGACGAGATTTCTTGTAATGGAGGAGAATTGTGGCCTTGGGATAATTAAGCCACAAGTAACCCTCCGCTAATGATGCCACGTCACCTCGATTCTGTTGCTAATCTCGCGTTAGTTCAAACCGATTCGAGTTTGAATTCAAAATCGAGCAAACAATAAAAGTTTTCAAATAATAAAATTTAAATGTTAGGAGTGAACCAAATAATACATAGGTAATTATGGTGGTGAAACCACCTTTTATAAAATGTTTAATTGCTCAAGGAAAATTAAACAACGAGAAAAGAAAGTAATTAAAAGCCTTTTGTATTTTGTAAAATATTAAACTATTTTATTTAGCTGTCCAAATTAATGTGGCGGTGGTATCTTTAACATACCATATTTAGGTGTTGTTCTCACATTCTTCACAATTGAAATAAATTAAAACTTTAATAAAACCGAAAAGAAGAAATAAAAGAAAAGACAAAAAAGGAAAAGGGAAAAGGAGACACCTTTGGGCCACCCGGCCCACCAGTGCCTACCAGGCCGGCCCACCCCACCGGCCGACCCGACCCTGCCTTATCCCCGGAGAAACCCTAATCCCCACACCCCCCCCACGTCGCCCACGCCCCACCCTCCCGATCCAGATTGGATCGAGGGCGAACCAACCCCCCCCCTCGTTCCTCTCGCCCCCCTCACCCTCTCGATCGGATCGGGGCAACCCCGACCGGCCCGTCAATCGCTGCCGCGCCGCTGCCCCTTCGTCGAGCAGCGTCGCCTTCCTCCCAGCGCACCCCACTCGAATGGTTCTAGATCGGGGAGGCCCGACCCGCGCCACCCCACGGCGCTCCGTCGCCCGTTCGGTGCCGCCCGCTGCGCTGCTGGCTCACGCCCTCGACGCGCCGGCCTCGTCCTGTCGCCTCCCGCCTCTCCTCCGACACCCTGGCGCCTCGAGGCCGGCGTCACCACCCATCGCCACTCGCCGTCGCCACGCCTCCTCATCTCTCCTCGTCGGCTCCATCGAGCCTCGCCGACCCCCTACCGGCAACGGCCGTGGCGCCCCTCTCTCCATCTCCCCTCTCTCTTCGTCGTCCCGGGCGCCACCGCGCTGGCACAAACGTCTGCCATGGCTGTGCTCGCCGGCGCCTCGTCCGCTTCCTTGCGCCAGCGCCGCCCGTCGACGCCTTGATTCATGCCGTGTCACACGCCCGACCGCGACACGCGACCACCGTGCCATCGCGACCACCGCCGCCCCTCGCTCGCCTCCACCTGCCGTGACCGGCGGTGAGCCTCGCCCCCCAGCGCCGAGCTACGGCCTCATTGGCGCTCCTGTTGCCCGTTGGTGCAGGCGCGCCGCGCGCAGCTCCGTAACCCCTGCGCCGTTAACCCGCATGGCACTGGGCCACTTACAAGTGGGGCCTGCCCTCAAAAAAAAAGAGAGCAAAAAGAATATGTATAAATAAAAATAAAAATAATTTAATTAATTAATTAATTAATCATGTTAATTAACACAAATTAATTATGTTTCATTAACCTAATTGCATATTAGTCTAATTAAACCTGTTTAGTTAAATGTGCCTATGACAAACGGGCCCACCTGTCAGTTTGACCAGTCAATGGTCAAAGTTGACTTCTGATGTCATTCTGATGTCAGCAAACACTATTCTGGATAATGTTAGTTTAAATTAATTAAATAAATTCTAAAAATGATTTAAAACTTTAGAAAATCATATAAAATAAACCGTAACTCGGATTAAAATATTTTCAACATGAAAGTTGCTCAGAACGACGAGACGAATCCGGTTACGCAGTCCGTTCATCCGCCACACACCCCTAACCTATCGAACCTGCAACTTTCCCCCTCCGGCTCCTCTGCCCGAAAACACGAAACACCGGGAATACTTTCCCGGATGTTTCCCCCTTAACCAGAACCCCCCCATACCATGTTAGGGCACGCCTAGCATCGCTTCTTGACATGTCATGCATCGATATGCATCTGTTTACTTGGTATTCATTGTTTCTTCCCCCTCTTCTCTCCGGTAGACTACGAGACCGACTATTTGTTGCTGGCGGTTCGACTACGGTGTTGGCGACCCCTCTCTCTTGCGGAGCAACCAGGCAAGCCCCCCCCTTGATCACGGATATCGCCTACTCTTCTCTATCTCGCTTGCATTAGAGTAGTATAGCATATTCTTGTTTTGATACTCCTATCTTGCTGCATAGCCTGTCCTTTGTTACTACTTTTGTTACCTTACCTGCAATCCTATATGCTTAGTATAGGATGCTAGTACTTTCATCTGTGGCCCTACATTCTTGTCCGTCTGCCGTGCTATACTATCGGGCCGTGATCACTCGGGAGTTGATCACGGGTATATACTATATACTTTATACATGATACATGTGGAGACTAAAGTCGGGTCGGCTGATGGAGCACCCGCGAGTGGATCTTGAGGCGGAGCGACAGGGCAGGTTGAGACCGCCTAGGAGAGAGGTGGGCCTAGCCCTGTTCGGCGTTCGCGGATACTTAACACGCTTAACGAGGTCTTGGTATTTGATCTGAGTTGGCTACGAGCTTATATGCACTAACCATCTACGCGGGAGTAGTTATGGGTATCCGGCATCGTGGTATCACCGAAGCACTTGAGACGTCGGCGACGGAGGCGCCGCGCCGGATTGGACTGGAGCGCTGCTAGGCTAGGTGCGCTTCGGCACGTCGCATAGCGTCTTGGTGTGCTCGAGGCGATGGGCCCGGACCCTGGCGCTTAGGTTTAGACGGCGTGTTGGCCTCTCTGTTGTGCCTAGGTGGGGCTGCGGCGTGTTGATCTTCCGCGGCGGGCATGACCCAGAAAGTGTGTCCGCCAAATGGGATCAAGCGTCTTTGGGTAAGATGGTGCACCCGCAAGGAAGTTAATCTATTCGGATAGCCGTGATCTTGATAACAGGACGACTTGGAGTTGTACCTTGAGCTTATGACAACTAGAACCGGATCTTGGATAAAACACACCCTTCCAAGTGCGGATACAACCGGTGGTCGCTCTCTCTCAAGGATATGAGGAGGGATCGCGGGTAGGATTATTGCTATGCGATGTTACTTGGAGGACTTGGTTTGTCCTCTTCTACTGTTACAAGACAGGTGTCGAGCGTAGTCTTCGTTAAGACTAACTATCCCCTCTTATTACGGCATTCGCAGTTCAGTCCAGCGATATGGCCCTTTACACATATATCCATGCATATGTAGTGTAGCTCCTTGCTTGCGAGTACTTTGGATGAGTACTCACGGTTGCCTTGTTCCTCTTTTCCCCTACCTCTACTCGATTGCTGCAAGCAGATTATGGAGCCCAGGGCGACGCCACCGTCGATGGCGACTTCTACTGGAGGTGCCTACTACTACGTGCAGCCCGGCGGCGGCGACGAGGAGTAGCTAGGAGGATCCCAGCGGGAGGCCTGCTCCTCTTCGATCTGCATCCCGGTTTGTGCTAGCCTTCTTAAGGCAAACTTGTTTAACTTATGTGCGTACTCAGATATTGTTGCTTCCGCTGACTCGTCTATGATCAAGCACTTGTATTCGAGCCCTCGAGGCCCCTGGCTTGTATTATGATGCTTGTATGACTTATTTTATTTGTAGAGTTGTGTTGTGATATCTTCCCGTGAGTCCCTGATCTTGATCGTACACATTTGTGTGCATGATTAGTGTACGATTAAATCGGGGGCGTCACAGTTGTGTTTGGTTCATCCAACAACTTCCGTCGCGAAAGGTTACTCTTCCATGTCGCCCCGTTTAAAAGTAGCCATCAAGCACTATTGGGACGCGAGGCTTTCGCCCGCTTTAACGCAATACCGCATTATGCATCTTTAACACTTAAAATGCCCGGTCCACGCGGCATCATCTCCTTAAAAGGAAGTATTAAGCGTTACTCGAGCACGGAAAGCGGAGACTGCCTTGACAGCCCCACAGCTATCCGGCTCTGCTAGGCAAAGAAACTGAATTGGTCATTCAAACCCGGACACGGCTAGGCGAGTCGGCGCCTACTACGGCATACCCCCATACGAGGGGCGCATGCATGTATAACAAGAGACAATAAAGCTCCATCTTATTCACTTCTTGAACCGTGCCGTTTATTTAATATTAAGTACATTTTTACATACGATCCTTTTCTTTCAAACTAAGTTCCTCTCTTTTACAGATGAACAACGTGCTACACCCGTCGAGGATACGGCTAGCGGAACACAAGCGCAGGCGTGCAGCGAGGACCCGTTGCAAGGATTCTTTCAGATTAAGACCTGCGTAAACCTTTTTTCACTGTCTCTTGTTGATATACATTCCCCAGTTCCTTAAATATAACTAAGGAGGAGGCTGGTGCTTTGGCATTGGCCGCACCAGAATTTTTAGCGTGCACGGACACAAAGGGCTTAGGGCCTTATTTTGCCCATTTTCATAAAGACCGAATACCTTAGGGAGTATTGGCGTCTCGAGTTAGGCCTTATATGCATCAGCTCGAATCATTGTCTTTGGTCAAATGTTGGGTTGCCCGGCTCCTGTGTTTTGCTGCCTTACGTTCGTTTTCACGGCTAGCAGCGGCACCGGAGAACTCTGCGATTGTGCCCGGTTCGGTAGGCGAGCACCTCGATGAAAGCGGAAAACTGGCTTGTCATGATATAGCGAGAGCGGTCAACCACTCGATGACTCACAGGAATGTTTAGAATTCCTCGCATTAACGAAGGACGGTTTTCGATCGAGCACACGCACCCGAATTCGGGAGAATGCGGTGCCCAGGGGCTATATAGTAGCCCCACCCTCGAACTCCTATGGCTAAGTGAAAGTGATAAAGCATTATAGTCCGGTTGCACTGGTTTGCTACGCTACCACCTCCTTAACAGGACCAAGGCGATGGATTAAGTGTGAAAAAGCGCTTTTGCGAACACCCCGCACTATGTGCGTGGGGCTGAAGCCAAGGACTGCCATCTTTCGGAGTTATATACACATATACATAAATGGCCGCCACAGGGAGTAGTTTACTACTTGAGCGCACAAGTATAAAAAGCACTTATATTACATTGAAACATCGTTTTCACGAATCCTACATGTCATTCAAACATAATATCCTTGAGCATTGCGTCTCTATTAAGCGAGCGCCCGCAGAACTTCTTCAAAGTAGTGCTCGGCGGTACTAAACCTCTGTCCGAATCACGGGGCCTTAGCGTCGGTGGCCTTCATCTCGCCCGGTATGTCTTGACACGGGCAAGAGCCATCCGCGCTCCCTCAATACATGCCGATCGCTTCATCGCGTCGTCGCGGCACCGCTCAAGAAGCTGCTGCACTACACCAAAATAGCTCTTGGTGGGGTCCGTCCGGCCACAAGTGAGTCAAGACATGCTTCATGGCCAATCCGGACAATCGATTCAGCTCGGCCCTTTCGGCCAACCGATCGGTCAGCGGCGGAGAGGGCGCTCCGGACTATGGAATTGCGACTAGTACAGCTCTTCCCTTTTGTGCCCCTTCGGCCCCGAAGTGCTCAACAGCGCCCAGCGCTTCGCCGCCAAGTCCATATAAGCATCCTCTGAACTCCATAATTTATCCAGCGGAGCATACTTTGGATCTGTATATTTCTCTCCATGGCGAAGCGGTTTTCCAGCCGCAATTGCCCTGGCGACTCAGCTCCTCCTTGGCAGCTTTCAAAGCCGATTGGGCATTCTTGGTTTCGGCGGCGGCCTTCTTTAGGCCCTCCTGTTCCGCTTGATGGTCTTTTTCAAGAACCTCGCAGCGATCGGTTGCATTCCTTAACCTTTTGTCCATCTCGGCCATCTCCTCTTTGCTTCGGCAGTAAGCAGCCCGTTCAGCTTCTAGCTCTTCGGCCGCCTTTAAAGCAGCCGCATACTCCTCCTGGCTTGCTCTTTCGCTCGGGCAAGTTCTGCCCGCAGCTCCTCAACGGCAGCGGCACCATCTGCATTAAAGCATACAAAGAATAAGACATGGGCGTCAAGATCCCTTAACAGGTGTCCGCATAGAAGTCGCATACCTTGTGACTCGTCAAACCGTTTATTGACCAGCGCGATGTCCGCATCTGCCTTGTCAAGTTGCCGCTTCAGATTCGGCATATTCATCGATCCGGTGGCCTCCGGACGCCCGCCACCTGTTTAGGAGCGGCGTCGTTAAAAGCGAGAATTTGATCCTCGACACGTCGTCAATTTTTACAACATACCGAGTCTCAGGGGCTACTATCTATACATGGTGCATTTTATACATTATTTTTGCGTACCTCAAACCCGTCGGTAAGCTTACGGCGGCCTTGCAATCCGCTCTGCGGATGCAATTCTTTCAATCACCGTACCCATTAGAGCACGGTGATCTTACGAGATAACCGCTTCGCCGAGCAAATCCCTCAGCTCCTCGACCGCACACCACTTGGCGCTGCACCTTCCGCCCCGCGGACTTGGGGAACCCTCTGCGGCGACACCTCCGGGTCGTCCACTTCACATGAGGTGAGCAGGTGGGGCGTTTGCTCTCCATCATCTCCGGAAGAAGATTCCCGAGCGAGCTCTCTGAGAAGGGCTGAGATCCGAACTACAAGGTACAATGCGGTTATCTTCATAAATAAATCTGGGATGCTCCTTATTTACAAGACCCTTTCTTTCTACTTACGGCTCATTGGAGGCTGATCCCCTTGGGGAAATAATGCGGCTGGGTTACTTCCCAGCCGGACTCTCCTGAAGATTCCTTCCTTTCTTTGAGGCCTTGACCTCCGGATCTTCAGGCGATCCTCTTCTCTCCTCGGAAGGTGGGACTCTTAATCCCTCCTTCCTTGATAGCCTCCTTCGCATGAGGCGGTTGCTCCCCGCTCCTCCCTTCGCCTTCTTCAAAGGGCGCGACCTTCAACATATTGGTCAACATGGGATCCGGCGTGGTCTCTGGGAGGGCGGACACCTTATCAACTTTGCCTTGTCTATCCACTCCTGTTCAAGCGGCTCCTTTAAAGGGCATGTATGTATAATAAATGAATGAACAGCTTGTCCGGTTACAGGACTACTTACTCGAGTATCTGGGCGATTGCAGCCTAGTCCTGCGTCCCCAGTCAAGTCGGACACTTCTCTTGTGATCCGAAGAACAGTTTATACATCTCCATGAGCGTTGTGCCCATAAAATTTTGGAGGCTCGTGGTCCCTCGGTTGAATTCCCACAAGCGGAGGCGGCGTTCTTGAGGCTGAAGGCGCGGATCACAATAACCTGCGCCCATTGCAGCAGATTGATCCCTCTTTCACGGAGATCTCGAATCTGACCTGCAGCGAGGCGTCCTTGGACAACCCCAGTCAAGCCCTTGTTGACCCATGGCGCTTGCATTGTGGTGGACTGGCGGAAGGCGAGGGGCGCCGCCCATTTGGTTCCCACAGGGCGGAGATATAGAACCACTCCGTTGCCATAAACCAAGCTCCTCTTGAAAAGAGCCCTCAGCCACGGAGCACCAGCGCATTTGCTTATGACCGCCCCTCACTTTTCTGTTTGCAGCCCCTTGATCGCCTTTGGCTCCACCTTGAAGGTCTTGAGCCACAATCCAAAGTGAGGGTAATATGGAGGAAGGCCTCACATACAACAATGAATGACGAGATATGGAGGATGGACTCAGTTCAAGTCATGAAAATCCAGCCCATAATAAAAAATGAGCCCCCGCACAAAGGAGTCCATCGGAAGCCTAAACCCGGCGGAAGTGAGACCACGAACACCACGTTCTCACGGGCTCGGGAGTGGGACCTGCCTGGAGCAAGCAGCCTATCACGAGATCTCGCGGTTAGATACTGGCGTCTCGCAGCTTTTAGCACGTCTTCTTACGTGACGGAGGAAGACATCCATCGGCCATGCTGGTCGGAGCGGACATCGTCGAAAGTCCGGCGCTGAATCTGAAGCTTTGGGTGTTGGAACTCGAAGCACGAGGCGAACTTCGATAGAGGTGTAAAAGGAGAGGGCCTTGGTCTCGTTATAAAGAGGTTGAATACCAAGAGCCCACCCGTGATCGACTAGGACTCGCCTTTGATAGAGAAGGCAGGCCAGCAGGCGCGGTTGGGTTACCACGTCGTATTGATGAGAATCCGGAATAAGGGGCACGATCTATGCTTTGATAAGGCGTGCCAAGGAAACCGCCTCGCTAAACACGCTGAGGTGGAACAATAAAAAATGATTCATACAAAAGCTGGCCGTGGTGTGATGTCACGCGCATGAATACGTCAGCAGATCTGTGCAAAAATTATTCTCTCTACGATTGTTATGTGGAACTTGTTTTGCAGAGCTGGACACTATCTGGTGTTCACAATCTTCTATAAATTATTGGAGGAAGAACCCGCCTTGCAATGCGAAGACAATATCGCGCGGACTAAATCGTCATTGAAGCCTTGTTAGGGGCTCTTGAGGAGTTCGGACTAGGGGTGTCCGGATAGCGAACTATCATCATCGGCGGACTCCAAGACTATGAAGATAGAAGATTGAAGACTTCAACCCGTGTCCGGATGGGACTTTCCTTGGCGTGGAAGGCAAGCTTGGCGTCTGGATATGTAGATCTCCTACCATTGTAACCGACTACTGTGTAACCCTAACCCTATCCGGTGTCTATATAAACCGGAGGGTTTTAGTCCGTAGGACGAACAACAATCATACCATAGGCTAGCTTCTAGGGTTTAGCCTCTTTGATCTCGTGGTAGATCTACTCTTATAACACACATCATCAATATTAATCTAGCAGTACGTAGGGTTTTACCTCCATCAAGAGGGCCCAAAACTGGGTAAAACATCGTGTCCCTTGTCTCCTGTTACCATCCGCCTAGACGCACAGTTCGGGACCCCCTACCCGAGATCCGCCGGTTTTGACACCGACAATGATCATGAAGCTTCAGATCAAGTTACTACTGAACCTCATAGGTCAACTAGAGCACGATCCGCACCAAAGTGGTACGATAATCCTGTTTTGGAAGTCATGTTATTTGACCAAGGCGAACCTACGAACTATGAAGAAGCTATGATGAGCCCAGATTCTGACAAGTGGCTTGAGGCCATGAAATCTGAGATAGGATCCATGTATGAGAACAAAGTGTGTATTTTGGTGGACTTGCCCGATGATCGGCAAGCCATAGAGAATAAATGGATCTTCAAGAAGAAGACTGATGCTGATGGTAATGTTACTATCTACAAAGCTCGACTTGTCGCGAAAGGTTTTTGACAAGTTCAAGGAGTTGACTACGATGAGACTTTCTCACCCTTAGCGATGCTTAAGTCTGTCCGAATCATGTTAGCAATTGCCACATTTTATAATTATGAAATCTGGCAAATGGATGTCAAAACTGCATTCCTTAATGGATTTCTTAAAGAAGAGTTGTATATGATGCAACCAGAAGGTTTTGTCAATCCTAAAGGTGCTAACAAAGTGTGCAAGCTCCAGAGATCCATCTATGGACTGGTGCAAGCAACTCGGAGTTGGAATATATGCTTTGATGAGGTGATCAAAGCATATGGTTTTATACAGACTTATGGTGAAGCCTGTATTTACAAGAAAGTGAGTGGGAGCTCTGTAGGATTTCTGATGCTATATGTGGATGACATATTGTTGATAGGAAATGATATAGAATTTCTGGATAGCATAAAAGGATACTTGAATAAGAATTTTTCAGTGAAAGACCTCGATGAAGCTGCTTATATATTGGGCATCAACATCTATAGAGATAGATCAAGACGCTTGATAGGACTTTCACAAAGCACATACCTTGATAAAGTTTTGAAGAATTTCAAAATGGATCAGTCAAAGAAAGGGTTCTTGCCTGTGTTACAAGGTGTGAAGTTGAGTAAGACTCAAAACCCGACCACGGCAAAATATAGAGAGAGAATGGAAGTCATTCCCTATGCCTCAGTCATAGGTTCTATAAGTGTGACATGCTGTGTACTAGACCTGTTGTGTGCCTTCCATGAGTTTGGCTAGGGGGGTACAATAGTGATCCAGGAGTAGATCACTAGACAATGGTCAAAATTATCCTTAGGTACCTAAAGAGGACTAAGGAAATGTTTTTCGGGTATGGAGGTGATAAAGAGTTCATCATAAAGAGTTACGTCGATGCAATCTTTGACACCAATACGGATGACTCTAAGTCTCGATCTGGATACATATTGAAAGTGGGAGCAATTAGCTAGAGTAGCTCCATGCAGAGCATTGTAGACATAGAAATTTGCAAAATACATACAGATCTGAATGTGACAGGCCCGTTGACTAAACCTCTCTCACAAGCAAAACATGATCACACCTTAGTACTCTTTGGGTGTTAATCACATGGCGATGTGAACTAGGTTATTGACTCTAGTAAACTCTTTGGGTGTTGGTCACATGGCGATGTGAACTATGGTGTTAAATCACATGGTGATGTGAACTAGATTATTGACTCTGGTGCAAGTGGGAGACTGATGGAAATATGCCCTAGAGGCAATAACAAAATGGTTATTATTATATTTCCTAAATCATGATAAAGGTTTATTATTCATGCTAGAATTGCATTGATCGGAAACTTAAATACATGTGTGAATACATAAACAAACACTATGTCCCTAGTGAGCCTCTACTAGACTAGCTCATTGACCAAAGATGGTTAAGGTTTCCTAACCATGAACATGAGTTGTCATTTGATAACGGGATCACATCATTAGGACAATGACGTGATGGACAAGACCCATCTGTTAGCTTAGCATAATGATCGTTAAGTTTGTTGCTATTGCTTTCTTCATGTCAAATACATATTCCTTCGACTATGAGATTATGCAACTCCCGGATACCAGAGGAATACCTTGTGTGCTATCAAAGCGTTACAAGCGTGGCGGGTGGTCATAACGATGCTCTCTGGTATCTTGAAGGTGTTTGTTAAGTTTGTTGGGGAGCGTAGCAGAAATTCAAAATTTTCCTCGTGTCACCAAGATCTATCTATGGAGAAACCAGCAGCGAGGGAAGGAGAGTGCATCTACATACCCTTGTAGATCGCTAAGCGAAGCGTTCAAGAGAGCGGGGTTGATGGAGTCGTACTCGTCGTGATCCAAATCACCGATGATCCTAGCGCCGAGCAGACGGCACCTCCGCGTTCAACACACGTACAGCCGGGGCGTCTCCTCCTTCTTGATCCAGCAAGGGAGAGGAGAAGTTGAGGAAAACTCCAAGCAACCTGACAGCGTGGTGGTGATGGAGCTCGTGGTTCTCCGTGAGCCGCTAAGCACTACGGAGGAGGAGGAAGTGTTGGAGGAGGAGGGCTGCGCCCGAGGAAGGTGCGGCTGCCCTCTCTCTCCTCACTATATATATGGGTAAGGGGTGGAGGAGGCGCCTAGGGTTCCCTAGGGGAGGCGGTGGCCACGGGGAAACCCTAGATGGGTTTGGGCGCCCCACCCCTAGGAAACTTGCCCATAAGCCGGGAAGGGGCTGCCCTAGGGGGCGCCCCACCTCTCCCTGATTACGTGAGAGGGGCTGGGAGGCGCACCACCCCTTAGTGGGCTGGTTTGCCCCTTCCCTTTGGCCCATGAGGCCCTCCAACACTTGCAGGGCTCCCGAAACACCTTCGGTCATCTTGCCATAGCACAGTACCCGGAACACTTCCGGACTCAATACCCTTCGTCCAATATATCGATCTTCACCGCGGACCATTAGGAACTCCTCGTGATGTCGGGATTACATCGAGGACTCAGAACAACCTTGGTAACCACATACTATTTCCCATAACAACTCTAGCGTCACAGAACCTTAAGTGTGTAGACCCTACGGGTTTGGGAACCATGCGAGACATGACCGAGACGTTCTCTGGTCAATAACCAACAGCGGGATCTGGATACCCATGTTGGCTCCCACATGTTCCACGATGATCTCATCGGATGAACCACGATGTCGAGATTCAATCAATCCGTATTCAATTCCCTTTGTCTAGCGGTATTGTACTTGCGAGATTCGATCGTCGGTATCCCGATACCTTGTTCAATCTCGTACCGGCAAGTCTCTTTACTCGTTCCGTAACACATCATCCGTGATCAACCCCTTGGTCACATTGTGCACATATGATGATGTCCTACCGAGTGGGCCAGAGATACCTCTCCGTCAGCGGAGTGACAAATCGATCTCGATTCGTGCCAACCCCATGATACTTGGAGATACATAATGAACCTTTATAGCCACCCGATTCGTTGTGACGTTTGGTACACCAAAGCATTCCTACGGTGTCCGGAGTTGCACAATCTCATGGTCTAAGGAAATGATACTTGACATTAGAAAAGCTTTAGCATCTGAACTACGATCTTTGTGCTAGGCTTAGGATTGGGTCTTGTCCATCACATCATTCTCCTAATGATGTGATCCGTTATCAATGACATCCAATGTCCATGGTCAGAAACCGTAACCATCTATTGATTAACGAGCTAGTCAACTAGAGGCTTACTAGGGACATGGTGTTGTCTATGTACCCACACATGTATCTGAGTTTCCTTTCAATACAATTATAGCATGGATAAAAAGCGATTATCATGAACAAGAAATATACTAATAACTAATTTATTATTGCCTCTAGGGCATATTTCCAACAGTCTCCCACTTGCACTAGAGTCAATAATCTAGTTCACATCGTCATGTGATTAACACGATAGGTCACATCGCCATGTGACCAACATCCAAAGAGTTTACTAGTGTCGTAAACTAGTTCACATCATCATGTGATTAAGACTCAATGAGTTACGAGGTTTGATCATGTTTTTCTTGTGAGAGAGGTTTTAGTCAGCGGTGCGAACCTTTCAGATTCGTGTGTGCTGCTACAAATTTCTAGGTCATATTATAAGCGCTTGCTTCCACGCTCCACTTGGAGCTATTCAAATGGTTGCTCCACTATCGTATCCGGTTTGCTACTCGAGTCACTCGGATAGGTGTTAAAGCTTGCATCAGCGTAACCCTTCGCGAACTCTTTATCACCTCCATAATCGAGAAACATGTCCTTATTTACTCCAAGGACAATTTTGACCGCTATCAATGATCCATTCTGGATCATTCTTGTACCTATAGTGACTCATGGCAAGGCACACTTCGGTCGGTACACTGACATAGCATCTTATAGAGCCTCGTCTAAGGCATAGGGGCGACCTTCGTCCTTTCTCTACGCTTACCGCGTGGTCGAGCTTTAAGTCTTAACTTCATACCTTACATCTCGGGCGAACTCCTTCTTTGGTGATCCATCTTGAACACCTTCAAGATCATGTCAAAGTATATGCTCATTTGAAAGTACCATTAAGCGGTTTTGATCTATCCTATAGATCTTGATGCTCAATGTTCAAGTAGCTTAATACAGGTTTTCACTTGAAAACACTTTTCAAATAACCCTATATGCTTTCCAGAAATTCTACATCATTTCGATCAACAATATGTCAACAACATATACTCATCAAAATTCTATATTGCTCCACTCACTTCTTTGGAAATACAAGTTTCTCATAAACTTTGTATAAACCCAAAATCTTTGATCATCTTATCAAAGAGTATATTCCAACTCCGAGATGCTTACTCCGGTCCATGGAAGGATCACTTGGAGCTAGCATACCTTTCGATTTACTTGAGTTGTACCTTGAGCTTATGACAACTAGAACCGGATATCTGATAAAACACACCCTTCCAAGTGCAAGATATAACCGTGGTCGCCTTCTCAAGGATATGAGGAGGGATCGCGCTGGTAGGATTATTGCTATATGATGTTACTTGGAGGACTTCAGCTTTGTCCTCTTCACTGTTACAAGACAGTGTCCGTGGTTTAGTCTTCAAGTAAGACTAGCTATCCCCTCTTATTCTCGCATTCTAGCTCACCACCGATATGGCCCTTACACATATATCCATGCATATGTAGTGTAGCCTTGTTTAAGTAGTACTTTGATGAGTACTCACTGCTGCCTTGTTCCTCTTTTCCCCTACCTCTACTCGATTGCTGCAACCAGATTATGGAGCCCAGAGCCAGACGCCACCGCCGATGACGACTTCTACTCCGAGGTGCCTACTACTACGCAGCTCACCGACGACGCATCACCAGGAGTAGCTAGGAGGATCCAGTGCAGTGGAGGCCTGCTCCTCTTTCGATCTCGTGATCCGGGCTTTGTGCTAGCCTTCTTAAGGCAAACTTGTTTAACTTATGTCCAGACTCGATATTGTTGCTTCCACGACTCGCTTCATGATCAAGCACTTGTATTCGAGCCCTCGAGGCCCCGGCTTGTATTATGATGCTTGTATGACTTATTTTATTTGTAGAGTTGTGTTGTGATATCTTCCCGTGAGTCCCCGATCTTGATCGTATACATTTGTGTGCATGATTAGTGTACGATTAAATCGGGCGCCATGCTTGTGTTTGGTTCATCCAACAACTTCCGTCATTAAAGGTTACTCTTCCATGTCGCCTGCTTAAAAGTAGCCATCAAGCACTATTGGGACGCGAGGCTTTACCGCTTTTAACGCAATACCGCATTATGCATCTTTAACACTTAAAATGCCCGGTCCACGCTGCATCATCTCCTTAAAAGGAAGTATTAAGCGTTACTCGAGCACGGAAAACGGAGACCGCCTTGACAGCCCCACAGCTATCCGCTCATAGGCAAAGAACTCTGAATTGGTTATTCAAACTCCTGGACACGGCTAGACGAAGTCCGGCGCTTACTATGGCATACCCCATACGAGGGGCCGTATGCATGTATAACAAGAGACAATAAAGCTCCATCTATTCACTTCTTCGAACCGCATTTCGCTTATTTAATATTAAGTACATTTTTCGACGATCCTTTTTCTTTCAAACTAAGTTCTCTCTTTACGATGAACAACGTGCTACACCCGCCCAGATACGGCACAACGGAGACACAAGCGCAGACGCAAAGCAGGACCCGCTGCAAGGATTCTTTTCAGATTAAGACCGCAGAAACCTTTTTTCACTGCTCTCTTGTTGATATACATTCCCCAGCCTTAAATATAACTCAGGAGGAGGCTGGTGCTTTGGCATTGGCCGCACTAGAATTTTTGCGCTGCACTGGACACAAAGGGCTTAGGGCCTTATTTTGCCCATTTTCATAAAGACCGAATACCTTAGGGAGTATTCTAGGCCTCGAGTTAGGCCTTATATGCATCAGTCCCAATCATTGTCTTTGGTCAAATGTTGGGTTGCCCGGCCTCGTGTTTTGCTGCCTTACGCTCCGCTTTCACGGCTAACGCGGCACCTGGAGAACTATCGCGATTGTGCCCGGTTCGCTGGGCGAGCACCTCAAGAGAGAAAGCCAAAAACCGACCGTCATGATATAGCGAGAGACCTGGTCAACCACTCGATGACTCACAGAATGTTTAGAATTCTCCGCGATTAACGAAGGACCGGTTTTCGTCAGCACATACGCACTCCAATTCGGGAGAATGCGGTGTTCTCTGTGGGCTATATAGTAGCCCCACCTCGAACTCCTATGGCTAAGTGAAAGTGATAAAGCATTATAGTCCGGTTGTTCTGGTTTGCTACGCTACCACCTCCTTAACAGGACCAAGACGATGGATTATGTGAAAAGCGCTTATAACACCCCAAGACTATGTGCGTGGGGCTAGCCAAGGACTGCCATCTTTCAAAGTTATATACACATATACATAAATGGCCGCGACAGGAGTAGTTTACTACTTGAACGCATAAGTATAAAAAGCACTTATATTACATTGAAACATCGTTTCACTAATCCTACATGTCATTCAAACATAATATCCTTCGAGCATTGCGCTCTATTAAACGAGCTACCGCAGAACTTCTTCAAAGTAGTGCTCTGGCAGTACTCGCCTCCGTCTCAACTCGACGCAACGCCGCTGGCCTTCATCTCGCCAAAGATGTCTTGACACGGCAAGAGCCATCCGCGCCCTCAATACATGCCGATCGCTTTATCGGCCGATACGCTGCACCGCTTCCAAGAAACCGCTGCACTACACCAAAATAGTTTCGGTCGGGTCCGTCTCCTACCACAAGTGAGTCAAGACATGCTTCATGGCCAATCCGACAATCGATTCAGCTCGCCCACTCGGCCAACCGATCGGTCAACGGCAGAGGACGCCCGACTATGGAATTATGACTAGTACAGCTCTTCCCTTTGTGCCCCTTCCGCCCTGTAGTGTTTCAATCACGCTACACAGCCGCCGCCAAGTCCATATAAGCATCCTCTCAACTCCATAATTTATCCAACGGAGCATACTTTTGATCTGATATTTCTCCGCAGCAGTAAACGGTTTTCCACCGCATTGCCTCGGCCTCGACTTCCAGCTCCTCCTGGCAGCTTTCAAAGCCGACAGCATTCTTGGTTTCGCGCGGCCTCTTTAGGCCCTCCTGCTCCGCTTTGATGGTCTTTTTCAAGAACCTCGCAGCGATCGGTTGCATTCCTTAACCTTTTGTCCATCTCGCCATCTCCTCTTTGCTTCGGGCAAGAAGCAGCCTGCTCAGCTTCTAGCTCTTCGCCGCTTTTAAAGCAGCCAGATACTCCTCCCGCTTGTTTTTTCGCCGGCAAGTTCTGCCCGCAGCCTCAACGGCAGCGGCACCATCTCGCATTAAAGCATACAAAGAATAAGACATGGGCGCTAAGATCCCTTAACAGGTGTCCGTGATAGAAGTCGATACCTTGTGACTCGTCAAACCGCTTATCGACCACCGCTGATGTCCGTGATTCGCCTTGTCAAGTTGCCGCCTGGGCTCGGCATATTCATCAGTCCGCTGCCTCCGGACGCCCGCCACCTGCTTAGGAGCGATATGTTAAAATCTGAGATTTGATCCTGAAGACGTCCAATTTTTACAACATACCGAGTCTCAGGGCTACTATCTATACATGGTGCATTTTATACATTATTTTTATGCACTCAAACCCTCACAAGAAGCTTCGACGGCTTCGCGGTAATCCGCTCTCTAGGATGTAATTTTTCAATCACCGCACTCCATTAGAGCACGGTGATCTTCTCGAGATAGCCGCCGCCCGAGCAAATCCTCAGCTCTCCGATCAAGACACCACTTGGCGCTGCACCTTCCGCCTACCGGACTTGGGGAATTCTTCATGACGACACCTCCGGTCGCCCACTTCACATGAGGGTGAGACAGTGGAGGCGTTGCCTCCATCATCTCCTAAGAAGATTCCTCAAGACGAAGCTCACGAGAAGGGCTGAGATCCGAACTACAAGGTACAATGCCTATCTTCATAAATAAATACGGGATGCTCCTTATTTACAAGACCCTTTCTTTCTACTTACGGCTCATCGGAGGGCTGATCCCCTTGGGGAAATAATGCGGCTGGGTTACTTCCTCACGGACTCTCCGCCAAGATTCCTTCCTTTCTTTGAGGCCTTGACTCCGGATCTTCCTCGTTTATCCTTCTTCCTCTAAGGTGGGACTCTTAATCCTCCTTCCTTGATAGCCTCCTTCGCAGGCGCTTGCTCCCCGCCCTCCCTTCGCCTTTCTTCAAAGGGCGCGACCTTCAACATATTGGTCAACATGGGATCCGCGTGGTCTCCGAGGGGAGCCGACACCTTATCAACTTTGCCTTGTCTATCCACCTGCTCAAGAAACGCTCCTTTAAAGGGCATGTATGTATAATAAATGAATGAACAGCTTGTCCGTTACAGTGACTACTTACCGAGTATCCGGCGACAGCCTAGTCTCAAGGCCCCCGCCAAGTCCGGACACTTCTTGTGATCCAAGAACAGCTTTATACATCTCCGCTGGCGCAGCCCATAAAATTTTGAGAGCTCGTGGTCCTCCGATTGAATTCCACAAGCGAGGGGGCGACGCTTACAGGCTGAAGGCGCCTGGATCACATAACCTGCGCCGCATCGCAACCAGATTGATCCTCTTCCCGGAGATCTCGACACGGCTCGCAGTGGGGAACGCCCTGACAACCCCCACCCAAGCCCCTTGTTGACCCATGACGCCAGCCTGGCCGTGGTGGACTCGAGCGAAGGCAGGGAGCGCCGCCCATTTGGTTCCCCGAGCGGAGATATAGAACCACTCCTGCTGCCATAAACCAAGCTCCTCTTGAAAAGAGCCTCAGCCACGGAGCACCAAATAAGATTTGCTTATGACCGCCTCCGCACTCGCTTGCCGCCTTGATCGCTTTTGGCTCCACCTTGAAGGTCTTGAGCCACAATCCAAAGTGAGGGGTAATATGGAGGAAGGCCTCACATACAACAATGAATGACGAGATATGGAGGATGGACCTGATTCAAGTCATGAAAATCCAGCCCATAATAAAAAATGAGCCCTCAAGACAAAGGAGTCCATCGGGAAGCCTAAACCCGACGGAAGTGAGACACTAACACCACGCTCTCACTGGCTCAGGAGGGACCTGCCCGGAGCAAGCAGCCTATGCGAGATCTCGCCTAGATACTCAAGCGCCTCGCAGCTTTAGCACGCCTTTTCGTGGACGGAGGAAGACATCCATCGCCATGCCGGTCGGAGCGACATCGCCGAAAGTCCGGTTACCAATCAAGCTTTGGGTGTTGGAACTCAAGCACGAGGCTAACTCGATAGAGGGTGTAAAAGGAGAGGGCCTTGGTCTCATAGTATAAAGAGGTTGAATACCAAGAGCCCACCCCGTGATCGATTAGGACTCGCTTTGATAGAGAAGGCAGCTAACGGGCACGGTTGTTACCCACGCTCAGTATTGATGAGAATCCTGAATAAGGGGGCACGATCTATGCTTTGATAAGACGTAAGGAAACCGCCGCTAAACACGCCGAGGTGGAACAATAAAAAATGATTCATACAAAAGCCTCGGCTGTGGTGTGATGTCACGCCTGAATACGCCAGCAGATCTCAGGCAAAAATTATTCTCTACGTGTTATGTGGAACTTGTTTTGCAGAGCTGGACACTATCCCGGTGTTCACAATCTTCTATAAATTATTCGAGGAAGAACCCGCTTTGCAATGTCAAGACAATATGCGCCTGCATCATCGTCATTGAAGCCTTGTTCAGGCTACCGAGGGAGTTCCGGACTAGGGGTGTCCGGATAGCCAACTATCATCATCGGCCGGACTCCAAGACTATGAAGATAGAAGATTGAAGACTTCAACCCGTGTCCGGATGGGACTTTCCTGGCGTGGAAGGCAAGCTCGCGACACGGATATGTAGATCTCCTACCATTGTAACCGACTGTAACCCTAACCCTATCCGGTCTATATAAACCGAGGGTTTTAGTCCCAGAGGATCTAACAACAATCATACCATAGGCTAGCTTCTAGGGTTTAGCCTCTTGATCTCGTGTAGATCTACTCTTATAACACACATCATCAATATTAATCTAGCAAGACGTAGGGTTTTACCTCCATCAAGAGGGCCCAAAACTGGGTAAAACATCGTGTCCCTTGTCTCCTGTTACCATCCGCCTAGACGCACAGCCTGGGACCCCTACTCCGAGATCCGCCGTTTTGATAATCGACAATGATCATGAAGCTTCGATCAAGTTACTAATGAACCTCATAGGTCAACTAGAGCACGATCCGCACTAAAGTGGTACGATAATCCTGTTTTGGAAGTCATGTTATTTGACCAAGGCGTAACCCACGAACTATGAAGAAGTTATGATGAGCCCAGATTCGACAAGTGGCTTGAGGCCATGAAATCTGAGATAGGATCCATGTATGAGAACAAAGTGTAGATTTTGGTGGATTTGCTCATGATCGGCAAGCCATAGAGAATAAATGGATCTTCAAGAAGAAGACTGATGCTGATGGTAATGTTATTATCATAAAGCTCGACTTGTCGCGAAGGTTTTGACAAGTTCAAGGAGTTGACTACGATGAGATTCTTTCACCCTTTAGCGATGCTTAAGTCTGTCTCAATCATGTTAGCAATTGCCACATTTTATAATTATGAAATCGCAAATGGATGTCAAAACTGCATTCCTTAATGGATTTCTTAAAGAAGAGTTGTATATGATGCAACCTGAAGGTTTTGTCAATCCTAAAGGTGCTAACAAAGTGCAAGCCCAGAGATCCATCTATGGACGGTGCAAGCAACTCGAGTTGGAATATATGCTTTGATGAGGTGATCAAAGCATATGGTTTTACATGCACTTATGGTGAAGCCCGATTTACAAGAAGAGTGGGAGCTCAGAGATTTCTCGATGTTATATGTGGATGACATATTGTTGATAGGAAATGATATAGAATTTCCGATAGCATAAAAGGATACTTGAATAAGAATTTTCAAAGGAAAGACCTCGATGAAGCCGCTTATATATTGGGCATCAACATCTATAGAGATAGATCAAGACGCTTGATAGGACTTTCACAAAGCACATACCTTGATAAAGTTTTGAAGAATTTCAAATGGATCACTAAAGAAAGGGTTCTTGCCTGTGTTACAAGGTGTGAAGTTGAGTAAGACTCAAACCCGACCACGGCAAAATATAGAGAGAGAATGGAAGTCATTCCCCATGCCTCACCATAGGTTCTATAAGTGTGACATGTCAGGTACTAGACCTCGTTGTGTGCCTTCCATGAGTTTGGCTAGTACTATAGTGATCCAGAGTAGATCACTAGACAATGGTCAAAATTATCCTTAGGTACCTAAAGAGGACTAAGGAAATGTTTTTCTGTATGGAGGTGATAAAGAGTTCATCATAAAGAGTTACGCCGATGCAATCTTTGACACCAATACGGATGACCTAAGTCTCGATCCGATACATATTGAAAGTGGGAGCAATTAGCTAGAGTAGCTCCATGCAGTAGCATGTAGACATAGAAATTTGCAAAATACATACAGATCTGAATGTGACAGCCTGTTGACTAAACCTCTCACAAGCAAAACATGATCACACCTTAGTACTTTTGGGTGTTAATCACATGGCGATGTGAACTAGGTTATTGACTCTAGTAAACTCTTTGGGTGTTGGTCACATGGCGATGTGAACTATGGTGTTAAATCACATGGTGATGTGAACTAGATTATGACTCGTGCAAGTGGGAGACTGATGGAAATATGCCCTAGAGGCACAATAAAATGGTTATTATTATATTTCCTAAATCATGATAAAGGTTTATTATTCATGCTAGAATTGCATTGATCGGAAACTTAAATACATGTGTGAATACATAAACAAACACTATGTCCTTAGTGAGCCTCTACTAGACTAGCTCATCGACCAAAGATGGTTAAGGTTTCCTAACCATGAACATGAGTTGTCATTTGATAACGGGATCACATCATTAGGACAATGACGGATGGACAAGACCCATCTCGTTAGCTTAGCATAATGATCGTTAAGTTTGTTGCTATTGCTTTTTCATGTCAAATACATATTCCTTCGACTATGAGATTATGCAACTCCCGGATACCAGAGGAATACCTTGTGTGCTATCAAACGTTACAACGTAACTGGGTGGTCATAACGATGCTCTACAGGTATCTTCGAAGGTGTTTGTTAAGTTTGTTGGGGAACGTAGCAGAAATTCAAAATTTTCCTACGTGTCACCAAGATCTATCTATGGAGAAACCAGCAACGAGGGGAAGGAGAGTGCATCTACATACCTTGTAGATCGCTAAGCGGAAGCTGCTCAAGAGAACGGGTTGATGGAGTCGCACTTGCCGTGATCCAAATCACCGATGATCCTAGCGCCGAACGGACGGCACCTCCGCTGCTCAACACACGTGACAGCCCCGGGACGCCTCCTCCTTCTTGATCCAGCAAGGAGAGGAGAAGTTGAGGAAAACTCCCACAAGACGCACGACGTGGTGGTGATGGAGCTCGTGGTTCCCCAGAGCGCTAAGCACTACGGAGGAGGAGGAAGTGTTGAGGAGGAGGGCTGCGCCAGGAAGGGTGCGGCTGCCCTCTCTCCCTCACTATATATATGGGTAAGGGGTGGAGGAGGCGCCTAGGGTTCCTAGGGGAGGGGCGGTGGCCATGTGGGAAACCCTAGATGGGTTTGGGCGCCCCACCCCTAGGAAACTTGCCCCAAGAAGCCGGGAAGGGGCTGCCCAGGGGAGGCGCCCCCACCTCTCCCCCGGTTACGGAGAGGGTTGAGGGGCGCACCACCCCTTAGTGGGCTGGTTTGCCCTTCCCCTTGGCCCATGAGGCCTCCAACACTTGCCGGGCTCCCTAAACACCTTTCATTATGCCGCCATAGCCCGGCAATTCGGAACACTTCCGACTCCAATACCCTTCGTCCAATATATCGATCTTCACCGCCGACCATTCCGAACTCCTCGTGATGTCCGGATTACATCCAGACTCTAACAACCTTCAAGAACTACATACTATTTCCCATAACAACTCTAGCGCCACCGAACCTTATGTGTAGACCCTACGGTTTGGGAACCATGCATACATGACCGAGACGTTTCTCGTCAATAACCAACAGCGGATCTGGATACCCATGTTGGCTCCTACATGTTCCACGATGATCTCATCGGATGAACCACGATGTCGAGGATTCAATCAATCCCAGATTCAATTCCCTTTGTCTAGCGGTATTGTACTTGCCCGAGATTCGATCGCTTGTATCCCGATACCTTGTTCAATCTCGCTACCGCAAGTCTCTTTACTCGTCTCAACACATCATCCCGTGATCAACCCCTTGGTCACATTGTGCACATTATGATGATGTCCTACCGAGGGCCCAGAGATACCTCTCCGTCAACCGGAGTGACAAATCCCAGCCCGATTCGTACAACCCAACAGATACTTTCGAGATACCGTAATGAACCTTTATAGCCACCCAGCTTGCCAGGACGCTTGGTACACCCAAAGCATTCCTACTATCCGGAGTTGCACAATCTCATGGTCTAAGGAAATGATACTTGACATTAGAAAAGCTTTAGCATACTAACCACGATCTTTGTGCTAGGCTTAGGATTGTCTTGTCCATCACATCATTCTCCTAATGATGTGATCCCGTTATCAATGACATCCAATGTCCATGGTCGAAACCGAACCATCTATTGATTAACGAGCTAGTCAACTAGAGGCTTACTAGGACATGGTGTTGTCTATGTACCCACACATGTATCCTGAGTTTCCTTTCAATACAATTATAGCATGGATAAAAAACGATTATCATGAACAAGGAAATATACTAATAACTAATTTATTATTGCCTCTAGGGCATATTTCCAACAGTCTCCCACTTGCACTAGAGTCAATAATCTAGTTCACATCGCCATGTGATTAAATCGATAGGTCACATCGCCATGTGACCAACATCCAAAGAGTTTACTAGTGTCTCAGAACTAGTTCACATCATCATGTGATTAAGACTCAATGAGTTCGAGGTTTGATCATGTTTTTCTTGTGAGAGAGGTTTTAGTCAACGGTCCAACCTTTCAGATTCGTGTGCTTTGTAAATTTCTAGGTCATATTGTAAACGCTGCTTCCACGCCCACTTGAGCTATTCCAAATGGTTGCTCCACTATACGATCCGGTTTGCTACTCAGAGTCACTCGATAGGTGTTAAAGCTTGCATCGACGTAACCCTTTACGCCAACTCTTTATCACCTCCATAATCGAGAAACATGTCCTTATTTACTCCAAGGACAATTTTGATCGCTATCCAATGATCCATTCCTCGATCATTCTTGTACCCCTTGATCGACTCATGGCAAGGCACACTTCCAAGCAGTACACAAAGATAGCATACCATAGAGCCTACGTTTAAGGCATAGGGACGACCTTCGTCCTTCTCTCTCTGCTCGCCGTGGTCGAGCTTTAAGTCTTAGCTTCATACCTTACATCTCGTGCAAGAACTCCTTCTTTGATCGATCCATCTTGAACACCTTCAAGATCATGTCAAGGTATATGCTCATTTGAAAGTACCATTATTGCGTTTTGATCTATCCTATAGATCTTGATGCTCAATGTTCAAGTAGCTTAATACAGGTTTTCACTTGAAAACACTTTTCAAATAACCCTATATGCTTTCCAGAAATTCTACATCATTTTCGATCAACAATATGTCAACAACATATACTCATCAAAATTCTATAGTGCTCCCACTCACTTCTTTGGAAATACAAGTTTTCATAAACTTTGTATAAACCCAAAATCTTTGATCATCTTATCAAAGAGTATATTCCAACTCCGAGATGCTTACTCCAGTCCATGGAAGGATCATCGAGCTAGCATACCTTTCAAAGATCCTTAGGATCGACAAAACCTTTCTCGATTTTATCTCATACAACCTTTCCTTACGAAACGGTAAGGAAACTGCTTTGACATCCATCTGCTAGATTTCATAAATGCAGCTAATGCTAACATGATTCCGACGGACTTAAGCATCGCTACGGATGAGAAAATCTCATCGTAGTCAACTTGTGAAAACTCTTTGCCACAAGTCGAGCTTCATAGATGGTGACATTACCGCCCACGTCCGCCTTCTTCTTAAAAATCCATTTATCTCAATAGCTTGCCGATCATCGGCAAGTCCACCAAAGTCCATGCTTTGTTCTCGATACATGGATCCTATCTCGGATTTCATGGCCTCTAACCATTTGTCGGAATATGGGCCCACCATCGCTTCTCCATAGCTCAGAGGTTCATTGTTGTCTAGCAACATGACCTTCAAGACAGGATTACTGTACCACTCAAGCAAAGACGCATCCTTGTCACCCCACGAGGTACAGAGTGACTTGATCCAAGTTTCATGATCACTATCATAAGCTTCTACTTCAATTGGTGTAGGTGCCACAGAACAACTTCCTATGCCCTGCTAACACACTAGTTGTAGTGACGGTTCAATAACCATATCAAGTCTCCACCATCCTCCCACTCAACTTTTCGAGACAAACTTTGCTCGAGAAAGGACCCGATTCAAGAAACAATCCTTATTGCTTTCGGATCTGAATTAGGAGGTATACCCAACTGTTTTGGGTGTCCTATGAAGATGCATTTTATCCGCTTTAGGTTCGAGCTTATCAACCTCGAAACTTTTTCACATAAGCGTCCGAACCCCAAACTTTTAAGAAACGATAATTTAGGTTTCTCCAAACCATAGTTCAAACGGTGTCGTCTCAACGGAATTACGTGGTGCCCTATTAAAGTGAGTGCAGTTGTCTCTAATGCCTAATCCATGAACGATAGTGGTACTTCGATAAGAGACATCATGGTACGCACCATATCCAATAGGGTGCGATTATGATGTTCGACACACCATCACACTATGGTGTTCCAAAGTGTATTAATTGTGAAACAATTTCCACAATGTCTTAATTATGTACAAAGCTCGTAATTCAGATACTCATCTCTATGATCATATCATAGACATTTTATCCTCTTGTCACGATGACCTTCAACTTCACTCTGAAATTACTTGAACCATTCAATAATTCAGACTTGTGTTTCATCAAGTAAATATACTCAAGATTCACTTAAATCATCCGTGAAGTAAGAACATAACGATATTCATCAGATGCCTCAAAGACTCATTGACTGCACACATCAAATGTGTTACTTCCAACAAGTTGCTATCTTGTTCCATCTTACTAAAAACGAGGCTTTTCACCATCTTGCCTATGTGGTATGATTTGCATATCTCAAGTGATTCAAAATCAAGTGAGTCCAAACGATCCATCTGCATGGAGTTTCTTCATGTGTATACACCAATAGACATGGTTTGCATGTCTTAAACTTTTCAAAACGAGTGAGTCCAAAGATCCATCAACATGGAGCTTCTTCATGCTTTTACACCAATATGACTTATATGGCAAAGCCACAAGTAAGTGGTACTATCATTACTATCTTATATCTTTTGGCATGAAAATGTGTATCACTACGATCGAGATTCAATAAACCATTCCTTTTAGGTGTAAGACCATTGAAGGTATTATTCAAATAAACAGAGTAACCATTATTCTCCTTAAATGAATAATCAGACAATGCATGCATATAATCCAATCATGCCTATGCTCAATGCAAACACCAAATAACAATTATTTAGGTTTAACACCAATCTCGATGGTAGAGGGAGCGTATGATGCTTGATCACATCAACCTTGGAAACACTTCCAACACATATCGTCACTTCACCTTAGCTAGTCTCCGCTTATTCCGTAGCTTTTATTTTGAGTTACTAACACTTAGCAAACCGAACCGTATCTAATAACCTGGTGCTACTAGGAGTACTAGTAAAGCACACATTAACATAATGTATATCCAACATACTTCTATCGACCTTGCCAGCCTTCTTATCTACTGCTAGATACAACTACGGAGTGTGAACCGCCCGAAGGGCCGGTTTAATCGCTCATGATCCAGGCCCATGATGGAGGCCCGGAGCCCAGAGGCTAATTAAGGTCCATATATGTAAACCGCCTTAGTATTGTAGCTTGTGTTGTAAGACAAGAAAGAAGAGACCAAGCCGACTCTTGTATGAGCCGGGTTGGGACTCAGAGACCGCCAAGGCCAACCCGTATATAAGGGGCACTCGCGGCGAAGTTAGGGACAGAGGATTCGAGGCTAAGGCAAAGCTATTGCCCTTTAGTCACAAACCATATCAATCACACCACAACCGGACGAGGTTTTACCTTCATCAAGGCCAACCAGATAATTCCCTGTCTTGTGTCCGCTAACCCTCTAGGTTAACCCGCACGATGGCCCTGCACGACTAAGTCCTTTCATGAGGACATCCGCCGCGACAATTCCACTTAAAGTTGGCGCCACCGGGGCTATCGCACGATGGTTTGATGATCTTAGAGGGCAAGTTCGGCGACTCAAGGCTATGCAAGGCCCGATGACTAAGAGTCGCCGCGCAAGCTCTACATCGACGATGCGGACTCGGGCCCCGAGGCCGCTCGCTTGAGTACGGGTACCGGTCCCTTTGGCGCATACACGTGTTCATCGGGCAAGATCGGCGAGTCGTGGCCTGGCTCGACGCCCGCTACCGACTCGCCGAGACGCTCTCGGGCGAAGAAGAGTCCCGCTCGTTAAACCGCGTCAACATGTTTTCGTGGGAGTCGCCCACGGAGGTTACGAGGGCGGATCAGATCGTGACGAAAACTGTTGCCTACTCGGCGATTTAATCGCCGGGCCGGAGAAACCGAAGTCTCTATACCAGCTGCAGGATGGCCGATCGGGGCTGTTCCGACGGTGAGAGTATTCCGACTTTTGATCTACCCAACCGGGTTGGGGTCTTCATGGCCGGTACGCAGAGGCGCTTCACTCTTCGATCATGTGCCCCCGGTCGCCGGTTCAATTAGCGTGATGGCAGCCGGGCGAGGCCTCGTGGCGCCCACCGCTCAAGTTTTGTCGAAGCTTTTGACGATTGGTTGTTTCATGGCGGAAGCTAATCCACGGATCGTGACTCGCATAACGCGAGATTGCAAAGGTGAGGGAACAGATCACTAGCTAAAGCGGACCGCGGCCGCGATTTAACGGATGGCGTGGAACGGGCCGCTGGATGCGCA